>CM076667.1:13994221-14100358 GCA_038496675.1 Rachycentron canadum
GGGTGGGGGGTTCCCATGCAGCCTCTGTGGCCACAAGGCAAAATCATATTTCATCCTGATACTGGACAGCATGATCTGATTGAGGTGCTTTATGGATTAAACTGCATGTGTCGGCAAGAAACTCCTTTTATGATAGAATTAGATCACTGAGCATCCTTTTTAACTTCTATCTTGTTGGGATTGTTTGTGTTTTCTGTACATAAGTTTGATAGATGCCTCTTTGACTGCATGAGATGTGTGTGTTGATTAAATCAGTATTGTTCAGATTTATGTGAGAACGTGGATGTGACACTATTGCTGTCAACAGATATTTCTTTGAATCTTATGCCCACAACAATTTTTCCTAGAAGTATTTTAGGACAAATAACTGATTTTATAGCAGTCAGGATCTTTACATTACCGAAAAAAAAACTGAAGATCATGTTGCACATCCAAAGTAAAATTCATGCACAACTGTTTTTGCACAATCACCAACACTTTACAGGCTCTGGCACAAATCAGCAGCTGTATTCCTGTAAACAAATCCACAAACCACTGCTACCTACTTTGTTGGCAGATAAGTGGCTTTGAGTGGCCAGTGCGGATAATCAAGGTAATTACTAATTACTGACAAAGCTATGGCAGTAATTGCTATTTATTGATTTGTTTTCATTTGGGAGACTGACTGATTTGCTGTGAGACATTCACAGACTGTTTGTGCCCTCATGTTTTGTTCGTGACGACTTTTGTCACCTTTTCGCCACAAAAAAAAGTTTGATAATCAATTTAGCAAAAAACCTACTTTAAATGTTCAATATGCATGCACACAAGCCAAGTACATTATAAAAGGAGTCCTTTATGCAAGAATTTCCTCTCTACATTAAGTTTTTCCATGACTGTGGTGCAGCTCCTGAATTCCCACAGCGAGTATCTTAATTGGAACAAGCATGTGGTCCAAGTTATCCTTCCTGTGCAAAATGAGCGCCAGCTAAGCAGCGAGGAAGAAAAAGTATGGTGAGCTGTCGTTGAGTGCAGAGAGAGCGAGAGAGAGCTGAGCTGTTTTAGAAAAAAAAAAAGGAAAAATGTTTTCTGACATGAGAGGTTTCCAAGCCTCCTCCCTCACACCCTTCAATGTCTGGCTCCTTCTGAGAAACATGATGATTTTTGTTTTTAGATCATCATTAATCATGACTAAAAATCATGTTTTGAAAGTTTCATGTGATATATTAACTGTGTGTATGTGTCTCCTTCTCCAGATTGAAGCTCAGGCTTTTTATTACAGTGAATTGTTTACATGTGAGTTCCCAAAATCCCCATCCATCAGTGAACTAATGTTCTGTTCTGGGTTCCTGGAGACCCTGGGCCCTTTAACAGTGCCCCGAAAAAACCCACTTAACTTTTTTTATCAGCATTTTTATGAGAATTTCCTATAAACATAACTTTAAACTGATGACATGTTTCAGAGGTCCACCACAGAAAATATTTTGAAACCTCTTCTCTTAAACATAGATTTTCATGTACCCTTTATCTGTAACTGGTCTGTTAATTTCTGGTTGTGGGGTATTATAATAATTTGTTACAGAGGTACAGATACAAAAACAAGCAGCATATGTAAGATGGCATTATATTAATTTCTTTGTATGTGAGTAAATTTTTAGCAAACAAACTGAAAATATATCTGTTCCTGTACAGCCCATATAACATGGGGAACATGGGATATATCCTCAACTGCTGTAATAACCGTGTTTTATGGACATTTCTGTACTGGGTTTTGAGTAGAGTGATTTGGCACCAACTGCAATTTTACACACACAAGCTGTGAAGCTCCAAGAATAAAAAGAAAACATATCGTTTAATAAATTGTGACCTAACTTGCACCTAAAGAGGGCGCCCTCACAGCCCAATCACCTGACTGAAGTAAGGGCGAAAGGTGGAACTAAGTTAAGATAGATAGATAGATAGATAGATAGATAGATAGATAGATAGATAGATCCCATGAGTTTCTTCTGAGCAGCTCCAAACGCCTCCCTGCTCCCTCAATCTTTCCACATCACTCAAATGCTGCTTGTCAGACAAGGTACAGATAAGTCTGTCAGCGCTCTGTGTTTGTCTGTCCAGGTTCCTCTGCACACACGGAGCATCAAACACAGGGAGAGCCATTGGCCCCAGGAGTTGATGACGGGGGTAAATCGCACTGTCTTCTCCAGGAGCGCATATTAGTCTACTGCCCTCTCTCTCTCTCTCTCTCTGTCTCTCTCTCTGTCTCTCTCTCTATCTCTCTCTCTCTCTCACTCTCTCTCTCTCTGTCTCTCTCTCTCTCTCTCTCTCTCTCTATATATATATATATATCTCACTCTCTCTCTCTCTGTCTCTCTCTCTCTGTCTCTCTCTCTCTCTCTCTCACACACACACACATACACATTGTACCTCCATTAAGTGGGATGAGACTAGTGTGTGAGACTGGGACGATCCTTTAAGTGTTGAACTTCTTCCTTTTTCTGTTCTTTTTTTTTTCTTGTTTGTTTTCCTTTCTTTTCTTTTGTTTATTTTGGAGGTGGAGACCTGTTAGGACGAGCGCGGTGACTCCCCAGGAGCGCGCAGAGTGGCGCACGCTGGAACAAAAACAGCTCAGTGCAGCGAGCGCAGCGCAGCGCAGCGCAGCCAGGTCTCCGTTTTAAAAGCAGCAGGAGAGGCAGGAGAGTTACGGAGTCCGCGGGGGAAGCGGTGCCTGTGCATGAGAAAGACGGGACCCTTCTGTTAAAACCACCGGGATACCGAGAAGAGGAATCAGCGGCGGAACTTGGATATGGCGGGCGTGAAGACTGTCGACCTGCTCGTTGGAGTTGTTTTAGTTTTGCACTGCGTGGGGAATGTCCGAGCCCAGATCCCAGCCAGTGACGGTAAGAAGCTACACCTCAACCACTAACCAGACCTGATCACACTTAGTTTAGCTCCTTTTGTCCCCCCTGAATGACTCAAGTCCCTGCAGAAGTCGGTCTGCAGAACAGGCAGGACACAGTGGCACAGGCAGGTGGAGTGGTTTGCTTTTGCACGGGAATGACTTTTTTTTTCTGTTTTTTTGTGCTCGGACTGCAGCTTTTGGAGCAGTAGAAATCCTCTGTTTATCTGGGTTAAATGAAAGCAGAGTTTCTGTGTGTAGACAGCAGACATACACCCTCCAGGCTGTTTTACTTCCATTATTTTATTTTTAGGAATCATTAGACAAGGCTGTCATGACCCACTAACTTCCTCTTTTTCTGTCTAGATCAAAGACTTTGTTTTATTCTAATTATCATATTTTCACTACAGTTAAGAGGTTGTTAATTGCTGTGCTTTCCCCCATATTTGCTCATGCATTTCCCCCAGGCTGAGCTGATTGGTGCTGTATATTGCACAGTAAAAACAGTCAGACCTTCAGTTAAGCATATAAAAACCTTTAACTGTCTCTTTTTACGTCTTCTTTCATATATATGTGTAAGATTGGTCCTGCTTCTCTCTTTCTTTCTGTCTGCTTTGACCTGCAACAGCCTGTAACCTGTAAGTGTCACCCTGTTCTGCAACTTTTAAAAGATTTGACATCAGAAAACCCTTGAGTAGTGCAGGTGCCTCCTCTGTATTCCTGCAGAGGAGATGCTGATACCTGCATGCTCTGTCCATCCTGATGTCCTTGATTATAAAGCACAGACCACACTGGAGGATGAGAACTCCAGAGTGAACAATATCCTTGCCACAGCATGTGTCTCACCATAATCTCGAATCTACACAGACACACACACACAGCTCACCCTCAGACAGACGTTGGAACAAGTCAAGATCAACACTGGTTCTGTGCATACAGGCGAGCTCTTGTTTCCCAGGGCTTTTATTGCTGGCAGCGAATTTTCATCACGTATCAGATAGTGGTTAGAGAAATGTTCGTCTACTGACAGTGACTGTAAATTAATCCCGTATGTGTGTGTGTGTGTGTGTGTTTTTGTGTAGCCCACAGAGGAATGTATGGCTCAGTTAAGGAGAGAGAGACACAGAGAGAGAGAGAGGGAGATGCTATCGGGCGTGTGTGACACATGCAAACACAACACACACATGCACTTTTTAGTTTCACCCAGTCTTACTCAGTCTAATTTATGAATTCAGTAAGTCTCGTGGTTCTGTGCTGCGCTCCGGATCATTTAACATCAGCACTTTAGCAGAATACAACAGCTTGTTCTCCTTTGCAAATTTCTGTTTCAAATAGAAAAAAGAGGAATAAAACTTGTTTTAGAGGTTTTTACAGATTGAGGAAAACTCAAAACGAGCCTTTTCCTCTAAGAGTTATTGAGTGCTCCATATCATGAGTGAGCTGGACACAGTTAAACTCCACTCCTTCACTATGTAGGACAGTATTTTTAGACATCTGGGTGAGGTGGTTCCCTTGTCACAGACTGACCTCCACTCTTGTGTTGCTGGAAGGAGCAGTCCCTCTCCTTTCTTAGATAGGGCTGTATTACTAGAGCACAGGTGGACCCCTCCAGTCTCCACAAGTCTACTGGGAAGATATAATGTACCATTCAGCCTTCAGAATCTGTGAAAGTCCCTTGGCAGCTCTGGAAGAGCAGGGGATTTGAGGATTGGTTGAACCCTTCATTTTCCTCCTTGCATTTATTAGTTAGATGAGCTGTGGAGCACATCTGGGCAAAATTACACAACATCCTGTGAGCTCAGTGCTTTTTTTTTTTTTTAAGCTTTCAGTCTGTGGCTCTGTGATGTTCACCCGGTCATACACTCACCAGCGGCACACTCACAAAAATTGGGGCTGATTTTGGGGTTAATTTGCACTCCGGTGCTTTTCTGGGAGCGGAAAAAGAGATGTTCCACTGGAGTCTGGAGCGTGTCTGCATGTGCGATAGGAGAAATAGAGGGAGAGCGTGAGAGCAGTAGCGTGAGAGAGAAAGTCCTGCCTCGTGTAATGATGTGGTCTGATTTAAAAGCCTGCGCTGAGGGCTGTTAATGTGCTAAGATTGTGGTTGTGTGTGGAATTGGATTCACTGTGGGTGCTCGCAGTTGTGTTTCTTTGCAGGCTTGGGGAGGCTGACAGAGGGTTAACCCGCTCACAGGCAGCAGCGATATGGATGTCTCCTCATCCATCATACTGCCAGCTGCTGCCTCTGCAATCATACAAACACATACTCAGAGGCACATAGTGTGAGTATGAGCTGCAGAGCAACATGCAGACTGGATCTCAAAGAGGCCGACCTTCATGACTGCAGATGGGCTCTGATAGCTGGTTCTGCTTTGGATCTGATCTCAAATTGGTAAAATGCCTGAATTTGCAAACCTCCATAGCCATTAAATCAATTATAAAAGCTTTCATTTAACATTTCTCCTCTCTCTTTCCCTCTGTCACGTTTGCCTTTCTCTGACACTACAGGTGTCAGCAAAGAATAAGAAAACTCATCACATTTCCAAGTTTGGTGTGAAAAAACTTGAAAGAAAATCCTGGAAATTCAAACAACTTTTTTATGCTTGGCGGTAAAATTAGTGTGTCAATAATAATGAAATACAACAGACTGTGATGGATTTTTGTGAATAAATCATGATGTACATGAAGCGTGAAACTTAAATGTGAAGTTTCCACTGTACTGTCAAGAGGAAAAGAATCAGCAGATGAAAACATCTGATGTGATGAGTGATGAGACTGTAACTGTCCTCATCTTCACATAAATGTCATATTTCCATCATGTTTTCTGTGTTGTTTTAGTTTTTTTTAGGTTTGAATGGTTCTCCCTTTACACATCATCTTGTTGCACCCTCTTCTTCTGCAGTGGTTAAATGGTAACCATCTGGAGAATTAGCACCGCCACCAAACAAACTTCTTAAAAGAGTCGATAAACAGACTCAGACCTGCTTTGACTTGAAAAAATCTTTGGAATCACATCTCTTTTAATGACAAATGCTGCCATGCTGCTCTTTGACACACTCAGTGGGACAGTTCCCAACATAAACTGTCTGCAGAGAAGTTCCTTCAACAAAATGGGAGGACCAGCTCAGTCTACTTTAGCATGAAGATTGTAAGCCTTCTTGGAATCTCACCCCCACCCGCCCTTCTCTTTCTGACATTGCACATTTCAGAGCGGACAGAATGAGCCAGCCTCTTTATTGGCCATCTGAATGACCTGCTGAAAGGAGCTGCCATGAATGGATGACGGGGGTGGGGAGGTGTGGGGAGGGGTGCAAGACAAGGTGGGGTGGCGGCGACTGGGTTTATTGTGCTGCCCTGTATGCATCAAGAGTGGGCTGTGCCATACATCGCAGAGGCAGGGAGGCTGGGAGGAAGGGTCATCCGCTGCACCAGCATGCAACAGCAGCACAGAGCTCCTGCATTCGTCATGCCTGGCCCCTGTCGCTCTTCTCCCACCCCTTTTACTCCGGGAAGAAGCTCAGTCTGGCGGCTTGAGAGGGCTGGAGTTCAATAGGCTCAGAGACAAAGAGCAAAGACGCCACTAGTTAATGAAACTCAGGGCAGTTAAGCTCCTCTTTAGCTTTTCCTCATTGTCTTTCATGTGGTTCAAAAGATCCTTCACTTCCAATTGTTGCAGTGCTTTGCCAGAGTTATCACATCCTCGAGGCCACAGGAATCACTCCTTGGCATTTTCTACATTGTGAACTTTGTTTAGTTTATTCAGAACAGCAAAACTGTGAATCTTGCCCATCAACCAAGTTTGAAAAGGTCACAGGCAGGAGCAAGAGACTTATGGTGGTCAAAGCTGCCTTGTTACAGATCTGGATGTCAGTGGTTTAATGAGACACGACAAGCATTTTCCATTCATGATAATCATGCCTTTTCTACAGATGATTACAAAGCTGCCAGTCGACTGCAGCAGCATCCACAGTCAGGCTGTTATCTGCTCCTCCTGTTGACTCTGCCGAGCGATACTGCCAGAGAGGCTAGATCATCAGTTGGAGAGGGAAATGAGTAAAATGCTTTTTATTTAGGTGGGAGGAGTTGTCTTTTCTTTTGCCAGGAGGGGAGTGCATGAGAGTAATGAGCAGAGGGAGGAGGCTTATTGAAATTGACAACGGTCTGTGTTGACCGGCTGCACAGTGTGAGAGAATATAATTACAGTAGCACAATAACAAAAATATTACACTCCAAAGTATAGTGAGAGATGATTCACAACATAGACTATAAGAAAAAAATGAATGGTAGAAATATTGAAGGATAATTTTTCCCTAGGCTACCCTTACATGGTTGTTAGCACTGTAGATCATCACTTTATTATTTTACTGTTCTATTCAAGCAGTGTAATTTGCCAGGGTGTAGAATATGCATGAAATTGAAACATAGTTTAATTAGTTTTTACCTAATGTGCTTTTCTTGTGATTTTTATTGAGAATCAATGTCAGTGAGGGCACATGAAGAACAAGCCAAGACAGGAATGTCAGGACATAGTGGTTGGTGGCCCAAACTCTGACTCGAAGTAAAACTTTTTTTTTCTTCTTATTTATGAGCAACAGTGCAGTACAGTCTTTGTTGAGTGATGTATATAATTGGCTGAAGTTGTTGTGAATATGTGGAGCACTTGGTGAAATTTTTGGAAATGACAACTTTATGAGGAAAATAATAAAAGCATCAAAAAATGGAAAAGCTTTAATCTGGGTCCGAAAGGACTAATCAGGTTTTCTCTATTCTTGTCTGTATGCTTGGGACTGCTAGTCACTTGAATCATGGGTGAACATATTTCTCTAACATGGCAGACTTGATGTTCATGCAGAAACTTTTGAGTGACTCATTAAACCACATCATGCCTCAGAGGGGCCTGTAAGACTGATATGCACCAGTAGGTTACTGTTGTGGTATTTGACAACGTTCACAGTACAGGCTTATATGGATAACATAAAATAGCTGAAGTGGAAAAGGTTGACTTAAATCTGTTAAAACATCTCAAATGAGTAATGATGTGAAACACAGATGGCGCGATTTCATGCTTGATACAATATAGACCTGCTGAGAATCATTTAGTCTTTTTATTTGTGTCTAATGGGAAAACAAGAAAAATAGAAATTATTAGCAGGTGTTAAAACACTGTGATGAATTTCTCCTTTCAAATTATTCAAGAAAATGTAGTTATTTTGATTGCACCTCCATCTGGGTCATTTTTTCAATACACAAGCCCCTGCAGGTGGCCCAGCTGCAGCTGTGCATCAGAACATAAACCAGCCCTTCCAAATGTGAAAATTATGTATGGTTCCTGCTGCTTTTTCACACGGTGCCTGCACCAAAATGATGAAACGAAGCCAAAGATTTGATGTACTCGCTGAAGAAAGTTGAAAGAAGCGGCTCTCCAAAGGGGAGCAAAGTGTTACATGCTTCGCTATCATGAAGGAGAGGCGAGTGCGTGGTGTTTCGTGCCGTCCAGGCTCGCTGAAAGAAGATAAGGTGCCTGCCTGTCAGAGGAGCCTGTCACCCCACCACGCCGAAGCAGGCTTCATATCCTGAGCACAGCTGGAGCAGCAGCTTGGCTTTGTCCCTCAAAAGCAAGTGTCACTCATGGGGTTTATGGCATGCTGCTAGATGCCTTTTCCTATAAGTGCAACTGTGTGTGAAAGTTTTGTCTCTCACACTCTGTCTGCCTCACTGTCAGCTCCAATGCAGTCATTTTCACTGTAGTTTTCTTGCTCTTTATATATTTGAATTCAGAAAGGACCGAGTCAATTAGATGAACACAAGATCAGCATATTGCTGTCATGACTGAAACCAAGCAGTGAAGGCTTGGTCAAATTCATAGTTTTTACTACTACTTTTAGCCAATTGAGTCAATTTCACATGTAGCAATCAGATTGATCTCATCGCTCTTATTTAGATGAGTCAGCAGGATATTTTATATTACCACTCAGTTGTAGACAGTAGGAGCTCATTTTAGCCTAATTAGTTAGCTATCTAAAGCTAATAAAATCTGCCAGTAATTTCGGCCGACAGAATCAACCCTTGCTAGCTATAAATGAGAAGTCTGCATTTGTACAGTTATGTCTGAAATCAAGGACTCATCTGCCAAGCAACATTAACTAAAGGCAGTGATGTGTTGCTCTTTGGAAAAATTTCAACATTACATACCCCTATTTGCTGTGTCTGTTGTTGTGACTCTTTTACTGCTGGTTTTTGTGACGTATTATGCTAAGTAGTAAAATGCAAAACACCTTCATTTGTTTAAGTAAGGGGCAAATACATTTAACCTGATCCCTGACCAAAGCTCAGATTGATCTTTTTATAGGCCAATATATCATGTTAATAGCATCCTCAATCCCAAAGCCATCAATTACAGTTTAATCACATGCATTTGCTTTTTAAATTAAATGTGCCAGATGTAACAAGTAGCCTTTGCCATGATTATGCCATGATGTCTGCGATCGCTGTGAGTGCGTCCAAACGGTGTTTTGAACTGTGCCAAGTGAACCCTGGTAGACACTGATGTGTTTTCCCTGCTGTAGGTCCAACAGAGCTGTCTTTGTTACTCTGCCTGGAAAGTGTCTCTGCGTCCCCTGTCCAGAAGTTTCTCTTTCCCCACCAAACTCATCCTGACAAAGAACAAGTATGCCCTGCAGCAACGGCTTTTCACTGCGCAACAGTGTGCAAGACTTTGATGGGCTGGAGCATTTTAGGGTGAAAATGAAAGGGCTTGCAGCCACGTGTATTTCTACACAAGAAGGCAGAGAATAGATTGTGACTTTGATGACTGCATCAAAGTTGTTTGCCACCTTACATGTATATTGCATAAAGACAGCAAATAAGGACATGAAAACTGGTTACTCCTGCCTCGATGTGCCTTTCTGGTGAACATGTTGTTTTATGTACATTTAGATTAAATTCAACAGCCACAGAAATTCAAAGTTACTCAGGTTTGTTGGCCCTGAAGCCTCTGGGAAATAGATTTGGTCATCTGTCACAGTATGTGTTGGAAAGAGAAGGGTCAACATTGTTCTGCAAGCTGTTTTGGCTAATTTGCTTCTCAAATGAGTCATGAAGATTCATCACAGCTCTTGTAATACAGCTGTAAGGCTTTCTGGTAGCTCTGCTTGGCTTTGTTGTTCATCCTCCTTCATGACCCTGCAGGAGTCAGAACTGCCAGGAACTGAGGATAAAGGACTCTTCCCAGAAGCCTACAGAGGTTTCTGGGGGTCAGAGTGATTTTTGTTTGGCATGTAGCTTTGGACAAGCTTGTTGCAGTGTCTTGTTCCAGCTGTCCACCTCCTGAGTTGTCACTGAGCTCATCCTCAAGCTGTAAACAGGAGGCCAGTTGGCAGCACATTCATGAGGGGAATTGCACTTGTAGCACATTTTTGTCTTTGTCCTGTTTACTTCTTTTTCTTCCTCCGACTTGATTAAACATGCTTGATTAAACAAATGTTAGCCACACCAAAATAAAACAAATCAACAAGTGGTACTGGTACATGTAGTTTAGTCTGTGCCAGGTGTTCAGGTTTGTGTCTCTCTGCCAATGCTTACTTGCTGAAAGTTGCTCCCAGAGCTCAGCACAGAGCCAGGAACAAAGGCTTGCTTTGAGTCTTTGAGGTGATGAATTGCAAGGTGTAACAGCAGCCTTTGTGCACTGTATGTGAGTCAGAGAAAGTGGGAGACTAGCGGTAGCGGTTCCCATGCTCTGCCGAGGTAACAAGACACTCCAAAGTCCTAATCCAGTGGTATGTCCTGCACGAACTGTGGGATTTAATTGTGTTTTCTTGTACAGTCTGGCAAGATCAAACATCCTGATATGAAGGGAGGTCTGGGTGTGGTGAAGTGTACACATGTTATGATCCAGAAGGCAGCAGCAACTGCATATCAATTTAATGGGCACAGTAGATCAAATTCTGTGGTTTGGCTTTGTGAGCAGTAAATTGCCAGGTCTGTGCGTCTTGGCCTGACTATCTAATGGATCATGTCAAGTGTTTGTTATGTATAACTGGGTGTGAATATGTTTGTGTTTGGAATATTTAGCATTTCTCTTTATTTTCCTCTTCTTTTTTCTTTGACAAACAAGATAAAGTTGTCACTTTATGAGCAACCACTTTCTCCCCTTGGTCCACGGAAGGTGGCTCTCAATAATTTCACTCCTTTAGGCTGATAGGTCTTTGGTCTCGTCTTCGAACATGCAGTGTTTGTTCACTGAGTGCCACTGAGGATGAATGCTCTTCAGACCTGGCCCATCCTGCTGAAGCACTTGGTCACCTCTAGGACTGGTGAGCTGCCCTGTATTACACTCTATTTTCAGCAGCAAGGTGCCATATTAAAATGGTAAATGACATTCATTTTCATCAGCTAATGATGTCCTGTCCAAAGAAAGTGATTAATGCTGTTTGTTGTGAAGGGAATTCTTAGCATTTGTGACCATTAAAAAGCTCTTATGTCAGGTGGTGAGAGGAGCCCTAACTGCATCGTAAAGTGGTAATTGACTCCCATTTGAAAGCCTTTGTCTCTTGTGCCCCTGAATGCACTAATTAGACGGCAAGTAAATTAGTGTGAGTAGTTTAATTATGAATATGTTATTCATACCAATGCACAAAGGTAATAAATGTGCCTATCTGTCAAACAGGTGGTGGGGTGGGCATGAACGATAAGTGAACCATTCAGCTGGTATGAGCAACAGACACTGGTACAGATAGTTGTTCATCTGATGGGTCATAAAAGTATGGTGGCCCAGAGGTGCAAAACACAACATTACAGAAAACACCATGACCTTTCAGAAAACAACAAAACAGGAACAAAAACAACAGGAAACAAAACAGATGTTTTCAAAATGTGTTGTTCCATGTGATTTAACCTTTTAAGCAGCAGGATTTTATTTAAAAAATATTAGATTTTGACATTGAGATTTCAAAAGGCTGTGGCTCGAAAGTGGTTAGAGATAAAGACCTACTTGATTCACCGTCACAATCACATTCGCACCGGACGCGTCGTCACTATTGCTGTTATTACACAAGTGATTATCTACTCCTCAAGGCAGATATTCTTCTTCTGAATCAGAATCGGTGAATAATAGATCAACAACTTCATCACCAGTGAACTTTTTTTCTGCTTCAATTTACTCAAACGCAATGGACAGAATTGCTGCATGCAAGCACGTTCAGAGCATCTTTCCTCTGCTGTCTTCTCGACTCCACTTTGAATAGGAACGTGACATGATTTTTGGGCTAGAATCAAAGTAGTGTGTGTCTGCTAACTAGTGTTAGAGAGTACAAATGAGACTTGGCACTGTAATGGGAACTATCATCTCTTTTATTCAGTATTGTTTGTTGCAATTTTGTGACTTTGGTGTTCAGAGGGTTAAGAAACATGTTTTGTTTGTTTTCTGTAATGTTTTTTGTGAAATGTTTTTTGTGTGGTTGTGTTTTGCACCTCAGGTCCACCATAGATAAAGGAAAGGATGGAAAAAATTGTACTCCTTCCTCCTGCTCTTCCTTTCTCTCTCTCTCTCTCTCTCTCTCTGTCTCACTCTCTGTCAACCCAGTCAAGGCAGATGGCCGCCCACTCCAAGCCTGATTTTTCTTTGCTGCTCGCCAAGTGTTTGCTCATAGTTGGAATTGTTGGGTCTCTGTAATTAACATAGATAGATAGACCTTCTCTTTATGAAAACTTCTGTTATCATTTGGGATATATAAACAAAAATTGACTTGACTTGATGGAACATTCAGCCTCATTTTGATTTTATTGTTCAAGCCTGATGCTGCGTGTTGAGTGGTTTATCATTGCACTGGAGTCCCACAGCAACCAAAAGTTGATATGTGTCTTGGTTAGAGGAGGTCCAGCTATTGATTAGATGTCTGGCTGGCTCCCTGTTTACCCGAAGGACTCTCGTATCATAGATGCTGGAGGTGGTTTAGGTGCCAACACACTGTGCATCATCGCAACTGCAACCTGTATGCTGCCAACCCAACTTCATCTAAACACATTCATTTAAGTCATAAATAAAGAGTTGTGGGGATGTAATTTGACTTCTGTGATGTAATAAATTTTCCCTCCTGTTTTGTTTTTGGCCTGATAAAATGAAAGATCTGCTTCCCAGCACACGTTGAATGGGGGTCAAATATGAAATGCCCCCTCTCCAGAGAGCTGCCAAACCAGTGATATATGCCCTGAAAATCCCATCTATCGACAAGGAGCCAAAATTGGAAATGAGAGGTGGCGATATGAATATAAATTAGTTATTTGATGTCTTTTTCTTGCAATAAGCCTGCCCCAAATGGCTGGCAGACGTGCTGCTTTTCTTTTGAAGGCACTTACTGGTTCCTGAGTTCTTCAATAATCTTTAATTTCCCTGCTGCTACAAAGCTGAGTGGGGTGGTGTTTGTGACAAAACATGATTTTTAACTTGTCATTCAATGTCACATTGCCTTTTTTTACTAATAGGAGCTTATTCCATTGAAAATGTTATTAAATATCTTTTTGACAGTTGTTCCGGTCTGAGCAGAGCTGTTGCATTTAGAGATGCTCAATGATTTATGCAGTTTAATAGGGATTACATGTATCTGTGTACATATGCCAACCTAAATAGAAAATGATTTAGAAAAAGTCTTGTCTCCTCAACTGAACAAAACCAGTGGAAAAATCACACAAAGAATAAAAAATATGGTGGAGAAAATGAGTCAAAAGTAGTAAAATTCACCATTGTCCTGAAAGTGTAATGAAGTTTACATGTTTACTGTAAAAAGCTGCTTTGGGGCTTTTTTGTCTGAGCGGATGTTTAACCACATGCAGAGAATTTGTGTGTTTGTCCTCAGTGGTTCAGAAGATGAGCTCAGAAGAAGAGTCATCAGATCTTACGCTACGGGAAATACTGTGTTTTATCATTTGAACATCATCTCTGCAAGCAATTAGGACTGAACAGATGAACTGCAGGGTTTATTGAAAGGTCAGGCCCAGTACTTACTCTGACTGGGTCCCCGTGCATCTCAATGTGTGCATGTGCAAACTTGTGCATGCATGTGTGCATTTGTGAGTATTTGAGTCCTCTGCTTCAGATTATTGAGCTGCCACATCACCGCAAGCCCCCGGTAGCTGTCGGCTATTGATTGTGTGTTATGTGTATGTGTAAAGCGATGGGCCCAATGGCTTATTTTGGGATCATTCATGGATTGAAGGATGAAGATAAAGGTCAAGAGATTAAAAACAAAACACAGTGTATGCCCTCTGTATTTGTTTTGACTTGTGTACTTTTCATTTATATTTCCAACAAGGAATTGGGGTGCTGTAATTTGATTTTTGCAATATCTGTGTTGTCAAGCAATAGTTTGTAACACCACTTCAATTCCAATGGTTATACTAGAAATTAGCATTCCCCATCGCCTAGTGCCACTGTGACTCAGTGTCCTGATTCGACTCAGCAGATAAAGTGCTGTGGTGACAGGACAACCTGCTGCTGTGAGTTTTCACAGTTTGGTCATTTGCTGTCTAAGTTTCTGGCTTGTTAGAGCAGTGACCAAACCAAGACACGATATCTGTGTCTCATATCTCCTGCTGCTAATTTCCTGGCTTCCTGCTAAGGTTCCAGTGTCACGTGTGATTAACCAGCGAGCTCTAATGATTGGTTGCCTGCTGCCTCTGCTGCTACGTGGTGGTCCAGACTGACCCTGAGCAAGTGACTGGGGATGTGTTTTTAATAAGATGGAGGTCACAGTAATCTGCAGCTGGGAACAGAAGCCTGTCTTCCTCTCTTCTCACATCTCACATCTCCTCCTGCAGCTCATGGTGGCGGAGAGAAAGAGAATCCTTGATGCCTCACCTCATGTTCTGTCCTGTCTTTGCATCTGCCAGTCTATCTCTCACATTTTTTGTCTCTCATGCCTCCCACCCAGTTTCTTATTCTCATTTCTCTTCCTGCCCCAGTTTTTTAAATAAATGTGAGCTGACTGGAAGATGAACAGTCTTAGGAGTCTTAAGTGTTGTTATCCATTAGATGAGTCTAGTTGTGTAGCCTGTCCTTCACCCACTGCCAGCCCGAGCTAATGAAGAGTCTGGAAATCAATATCACAGTGATAACATTGAGTTTGTACCTGAAGAAAAAGGATATGAAATCAATATCATACAGAGCCACCAATGTCACATCACTCTCATGACACACAGGACTTGTTCTGTGGTTTTATGGACCAAATCAACTTATTTTTGCTAGTTACAGTGGAGCTAAACATTGTGCACAAGATGACATTTTAAATATTTTCAATGCATGGCCTAATATACGCAGACACATTGTTTTACTGTTGAATATCTCTTTGCAAACATGGGTGTTATTATGCTTCTGTTACACCCTCCAGTTATCTGGGAAGACTTTCCACAAGATTTTGGAACAAGGTTAGAGAAGAGCAACGCTTTAATATCCCAGAGGAAGAATTTGGCTTACAGACAGTAATCAATAATAATAAATACAGGAAAGTACAGCAATGAATAAAGTACACAGTTTGGCTGTCGGTTGTGATTTAGAGAATCAGCAAGAAGAGAAATCCAGAAATAAGGAGACCACTTTTGCATTTAGCCACTGAAATACCAATTTACATTTTGTTTAAAATCTAGACGCTAATGAAGAAGATCTCACATGCGTATTAGTCCCACTTCTAAGGAGCTAAAACCTTGATCCTGATGGAAACAAATTGAAATTACTTGTAAATGGAGCTGATGGTAAAACGATCTGAGCGACCTGTCTGGCTCTGATATGATGCAATTGACGAAGATTAATTACATAAAATTTTCTTTTTGACCCCATTCTGCAGTTTATTGTCCTCTGACACTGGACGATAATAAGGCGTTGACACAGTAAAAATCATTAAACAATGCAAGTGGTGGCATCCATGGATAAGTCATGAAAAACAATCCAGGAAGTCCAGTTGGAGTGATGGATCGATGTGCTTGAAGGCTTATCAAATGCTAAAACTCTGCACACAGGTTTGTAATATTCTGAGACAGGATTTTACAGCTCCAAATATATATTTTTTGGCCTCCACATTGCTTTGACAGATGACATAATATTACGTTGCTGTCTAGTAAAAGTTGAGCCAGGGTTAGCCTGTTTGCTGGACACTGTCTGACACTAACCTCATAAAAAAAACAGAAGCGGCCTTTGTTTCTTCGTAGTGGATTGACGTAGGTTTGAATGTGACTTAAGGCCTGGCTGACCTGGATGCCACACAGTTGGAAGCACCATGCCTGTATAATTAAGATACTGGGATGTGACAGCCCCAGGTTGTCCACATACAGGGATTTAAAGGATAATGTCTCCTACACTACCATGCATGTTTTGATAGCTAAAAAGGAACACTCAGTAAATATAGATGTGTCAGTGAGTGGAAAAGGAGAGCGAGACAGCAGCAGCAGTCAGCATCATAGCATATCCCTCATCTCGACCCCTGACCTTTCTCTCACAGCAAGAAACGACCTCAATCCGACTCCCTGACTTGACAGCCCGCTGGCTAAATTCAGCTATGTCTGGGCGCGAGGGAGGCAAACACATTAACACAGTGGTGTCGGCCTGTGGCCAAATAAAGCACTTACAAACAGACCTTGGACAAATATGAGTAGGCAAATATAAATAAAGGCATCAAGACACTGGGACAGGTTTTCAATCAATGAGCAAATATATGATTGAATGAGCACATAGTTATAGTTCAGACTAGTAGACATTTACACTGCAATAAAGCTCCAGTAAAGACTTTCAGTCGATGCTGGAAAACTAGTCCCACGGGAGACAAATTGATTTAAAAGAAAAACTGATTTGTAAGAAAGCTTTTTAGCATGAACCATTCATATTAATATGTCCTGTGTTATTACATTATCTGAAAAGTGTACGGGACAGCTTAAAAGCTTTAAATCGCTTTATGAAAATACCGACAAACAAAGCAAAAGATCAGTATTTCTGCTGCATGCGCCTTTCCGTGCTGTGTAAAAAGAAATGCTGTAAACCAGCAGCGTCTTTTCATATGTCATCGGCTGAATTTTGTCAAATTATTGTTTGGCGGTTTGGCAAGATGTTGTCTATTTTTATGCCTCTTCTCCCGGCACCAGCTGTGGCTGCAGGCTGTATGTTTACGGGACGTCCATCCGTTTGTCCATCCTGTTCTCATGAACACGATATCTCACCAATGCCCAGGGGGAATTTCTTCAAATTTGGCACAAACACTGACTTGGACTCAAGGATGAGCTGAATAGATTTTGGTGGTCGGAGGTCAAGGTCACTCTGACCTCACAAAACATTTTGGACTTGGATATTGAATGCAAGAATTTATCAATTATGACAACATTTCACTTAAATGCGATAAAATGATGATGTGATGTTTTGGCTATTACCCAGCACCATAACTCAGGAACAGAAGTGATTGTGATTGCATTTCCTGCAACTTGAGTGGTTAGTGGAGGCACACAGCCACAAGGCGGCAATTCTAAATTCATCTTGGCATCTGAAGGGAAGAAATTCAGAGATAAATCTTTGTTTACAGCAAAATGCCACAGAGAGAGAAAAGCTTTGGGGGCTTTTAAAGTTGTTAAGGTCAGTGGAGCCTCTCAAGGTTTGTCATTTTTCAGAAAAACTGCTGTTCCTCTCACTTTTTATGTTAGGAAACGTCATAATAAATCTGCTGCACAATGAGCTCATAAGAACACTTAACACATAAAATTTTATGACTCTGCTTTAACAGAAGAGATACATTCGACAATATGATAAGTAAATACTTTCCCCTTTGCCTGCTGCATCATTAAAAATAACTGAGGTCATACATGGATATCTGCAAGTCCTAATGAAATCCATTGTCTATATTCTGCTAGTAACTAGTCTTCATACTTAAACTGGTGCAGCTCCTCTTCTTCAATACAACTGTGTGTTTCATTAGTTTGTGAGCACTGCACAGGTTTGTTTACTTAGTGTCTTTGTGGCTGTGCTGCTTCAGCTGTCAAACAAATATACCAGCCTGCTTAGTCAGAGGCTCAGAGGCAAGAACCAAATGCATGTTTTGTTATTTAAAAAAATAAAACTTACCAGCGAAAAATTTCATACGATTTTTGAATGCAAAAAAAGGGGCGACCTTGCAATAACTAATTTTTTTGGCCACAATTCTATCGCCTTTTAAGTTACCATTTTAGCAACCATGTGTCATTTGAACCCAAGTCTATTATTTACTCTACTTTTACCTCTGGTTTGGTCTCCACAGACTCCTGGAGGAAATATCAGGCTCTTTAGCAGCTAAATGCTTCACTATGTTCACCAGCTAGTCACTATCTTCGTTTATCTGCTGTTTGGTCCTTTTTTTGCTTCCCACCTGAAAACTGTAATATGAAAATATGGAAAGTATACTGGAATAGAAATTGTAAATATGTGAGCAGAAAATCCCACATATAAAAATGATGAGCTCAGAGAAAGATCCCTGCTCCAATCTACACTCTCTCTTTAAGTAAAACTCATTCAGAGAGTACAACAGATTCAGGGAGTCATATTAATTGATTGTAATTAAGTAATCTAAGAAAAGTAATTCTGTGGATGTCACTCTTTTGTTATTTATAGTTTTTTGTCACATGCCAAATATAAATAGATTTCAATGCATTTATATTTGATAAATTCAGTTGCTACTGAACCCCAACTTTACTTAACATATGCAGCTAAACTATAGACTGTAATGATGAGCTTTTCCTCTGTGTTCTAGATACTAATGTACCATATTAAAATAATCATCCTCATCATCATGCTTCCCTTTTGTTGATATCAAAGTTAACATTGAGGCGGTAGCTTTGCATGCTTTGGTGTTGTGTGTGCTTGCTGCAGCCCCTCGGGTCATATCTCGGTGGAACATATATGATGGCAGGTAAATCAACTCCTCTCTTCTGGGTGACACTGGGATTTTGGTGCATTACCCCCAGGGTGTTTGTGTCCTGTGGCAGATTTGCAGTGACAGGCCCCTGCCTAGACATGACAGGCAACACATCCGGCTTGATATGAGGGTACAATCACGTTGACAGGAAGGTAATGAAAGGCCCCGTCTCCCTGACATCTTGGCTGTCCCACTCGGTGCCAGTGCTGAAGTGAATTGCGGAGTGATTGACGGTGATAATTTGACCCTGTCTGTCAGGGCGTCTCTCTTTATGGAGTGGCATCACTACGAGGACCTGATCGTCTCAGCGGTCACAGGTTATCTGCTCAAACTGTGGATGTACTTCTCTGTTAAGTAGTGTATGTTTATGATAGTCTGGTTCTTGAATTAGCAGGTTTCTCATGATTTCATGAAAATCCAGTAGCTGTGAGATAATGTGACTTAATGGAATTCGTCTGAAAATTTAATAAGTCAATTTAATAGCATATTTTTAATGGCATATTTTACACTTTAAGATGCTTCAGTTCCCATTTCTGTTCAGTGAAAGTCATGGGGTTCAGAGTGATGGATGGAAAAGACAGATGGGAATACCATGTGGGACTGCACATCTGTCTTGAAGAAGGAAAAACAGGTTTGGCCTTGTAAAGAGGACAATGAACAGAGGAGGACATGGAGAGAAGTTGGAGAGGAAATGTGGGGGCAAGCTGAGGAGGAACTACACCAACATTTGAGCTCGGGGACTGTGGGGTTGACCAGTTGGATTGACACCAGCCTCCTTTCAGCCACCATGTTGATTCACAACCTAGAATCAAACAAGTTAGTAAGGCATGTTGTGAGGCATGAAGGCACAGAGAAGTGAAAGAAAGTGAAAGAAATGTGCCATGGCTATACGTTTTAAAGCAACTTCTGAAGGCTACATATAGACATCAAATGTTGCTTTGCAGGAATTATGGAGTGCAAGTTACTTTCTCAAAGGCCAAAAGTCAAGATTCCTATCACAAACTTGTTAGCAAGGTGACATTGTCACTACTTCTCCTGTGTCTGCAATATTCCCTGTCCTCCCTGACTCTGATGCTGTCTTTTCTTATCCCTCATTTCTACAGTGAGCTTCATTCTTTTACAGAAACCGTTGACAGACACATTCGTATGGTTGTAGGCAAACAGAGCCCACGTTCCATAGGCTTCATTGTTGTCATGAAAAGCCGAGGCTTTAAAAAAAATGTTGAATTTTGTGCAGATGTATTGTTTTTCTCCAGCTTTAGTCTCTCTTGCAGATGTGAAGGCTTTTGTTAGTCATATTCTGGCCTTTCCTGAGCTCTGGATAGTTTTAGTTGTGTTGGCCAGGAATGTGTTCATTTATTTTTTATTGAATAGCAAAGAGTGTAGGTGTTTCATTATAAATAAAGCGCCCTCAAACAGGTTTTTTTTTGAAATTGTGGCATCATGCTAACATCCAGATTCTAGGAATAGAGATCTGGGTACAAGCCAGCAAGACTGCAGATTCCCCTCCAGCTCTAAAACTGCCCTTTAAGGTGGAAAGATGAAATCTCTGTATTTTTGTGGCCCAAAATAAGATGAAATTTTATACACACATTTATGGTCCTCAGAAGATGAATCCTCATGACTTTGTTGATCCTCAGACTTTTTCCACTTTTTTTTACTATAAGCCTAACATTTAATATGTTTTTTAGTGAAATGTCTCAACAACTATATACTGGGTTCCCTAAAATTGCAACAACTTAACTAACCTTATGATTTTTTAACTTTTCATCCAACGCGACTATTGGGTCAAAACTCACCTGCAGATTTAATCACATTGCCATCAGCCTCAGCTAACTAGCTAATGTTAGCATGCCAACATATTAGATTAGGTAATGAATTCTGAAATTATTTCATCTGTAAAAGATTTAGTTTTCTGTATTTGAACTGTAACCTCCTCCATGCTAGATGGTGACTGACAATCCATATAGTATTATTACAATAGTGAGTCTGGTGCAAGTGTGTGAGCAGGATTTTGTGTATTTTATAACATGCATACATGAGTGAAATCATCTGTGTGTATTTCCAATGTTTAAAGTTGTCATATCATGACACTGGGTGTATATCCAGCTATTATTAATCATAATTGACCTGATATAACTGATACCCAATTTGCTTCATTGTCAGCTGTCACACACAAGATGGGAGACCAGCTGATATTGTGAGTGTATTTCACAGGAGTACAACCTTGTTAGTCAAGGTCATTTTCTCCACTTCACTGACTGTCACCAACGTGTTTCTGCAAGTTTGTGTCTGGGTGGTGACCCAGTTCCCCAGCTGACAGGGTCATAAACACAGCGCAGTAGACTGATTAGAGGGAACAACAGCTCAACACACGACGGTTCAATCTTTATAGACTGTATAAAATAGCCAGGGGCGTCATTATGCAGTTTTACACAGTGCTACTCATGTGCTGCTGTTGGGCAGGTCTATACAAAACTTACCTGGCCTCAGTGTATGCACTTCTACTGGCCACCAGAGAAATAGGTTGTATAAACGCTCTCATTCAAGACAAATCACCAGATCTACCTTGTGCTTGGCTACATTTCCGCTGTGCATTTGTTAGATTTTTTTTTACTCTGAGTTTGATGAAACCTGGTGTAACAGATAAAGCTGCAGTCATTGAATCCCAGGTTTGTTGTTCAGAGTTTTACTCCCAAGGAACTAAAACACCTCAACTCTGAAATGCTTTTGCTTTGCATTTAAATTTTGATCAGGATTGTTTAATCATTTTTTCACTCAGGATTTGAAGCCCTGTCAGAGAATGATGGGCAATCAATTAGACAAAGGGATATAATCTCACTATCTGCCAAATATTACAGCTACAGTTGGATCAGGACCAAAGAGAAGTCTTGTTGATCTATTGTCCCCATCCCAGCCAGTAATGGTATGCTGGTGCTGTAATTATTTTCCTTGTCAAACAACAAACTTTGTCTTCTATTCCCAAGGACAGAATTACACTCGAGACCTTTCAGAAACAAATGAAGGAAAATTGCTGCTCAAATGCCTGTCATTACCTCACACTAATCATCATCTCTTGACAAATTTGGGCTGCTCACTTTTCCTCAATTATTTAAGAAATAATGAATTGCTGGATCAGACGTCCACCAGTCTGTCTGGTGCAGTGCTGCATAGGCTCCCTGTGTGCCTCTGTGTAACGGGCTGTGTTTTCTGTCTGTAAAGCCCCCAGCAATCTGTCTCCTGTGGTTGACTCCTCAGAGAAAGGTGGTGTGAAGTCAGAGGATAGTGTCTGCAACCACTCCAGGTACAGCAGCTCTGAGTAACAGAGTGACTCAGCTCGGTGTTCAACCCCCTCAGGCCCCCCCCTCCCTGTATGGTGACTCTGAAAGCTTCTCTCCTGCTGTATCCCTCCTTCATCATAACCAGGCATTGGCACATTGATCTGTGGCCTTTTTGATGGTGTCTTGTTTTCGGTGCCTGCTTTCACTCTTCTCAAATCATCAGCAAAAAAAACTTCAAACAGAATTTGAGTTTCTCACCTGCTCCTGAGCTGAACCATATATGTGTTAGAATAAGAAAGCTGAGGGTTTTTAGGTTATTACCACAGAACGATTTTCATGATTTATTCATGTTTTGCCACTTCCTGGTGTTTGTCTGTAAGCATTTGCCTCTGTACGACGGCTATATCTCGTGAGGGGAGAGAGTCTAAAGACATGAGGGCTGATACCTTTCTTTTCCTCTCCTTCTTCTGGCTGTTTGGAAAAGCAAGCCAAGGCTCTATTGGTGCCGCGGGCCCCCTAAGTTTGATAAATGTAGCCCAGAGCGGCAGAACATGGGGCCCAGTGCTGATGGCAGGGTGCCCAGAAGCATGGCATGAGGAGGGAGGAGGGGCTGAAGCATACTTGTCACACTTGAAAGTCTTAAAACAGGGAGATTTTCAAAGCCAGAGTGGATTTGGGACTTAGCTTTCCCATAAAATGCCAATATTCTGTCACTATACTGCAACACTCTTGCCATGCTGTGTACAACAAAAACTGCATTTATTGAACTATAGATTTCACTAAAGTTTAATGCGCATTTTAAAGTTTAATGACAGATATGTGGGACCAAAAAGCTCTTTCTTGCTAACTCCTCTTTTCTCTAACTTTCAATTTTACACTTTGGTTTTTTGCACACATTAAACAAATAATATGTAACATGCTATAATGAGCTTTACAGGTGCTGCTTACCTTTGGACAGAGCCAGGTGAGCGGTTTCCCACTGTTTCCAGTCTTTAAGCTAAGCCAATCACCTGCTGGGTGTAACTTTATATTTATTGCACAGGTGCAAGTATGTGACTGAAACTTTCCTGCTGACTCTGAGCCAAAACAAAAGCAAAACAAAGGTATTGTTCATATTTCTCTTCCTGGGAAAATCATGAGGGTTTGTAAGTGTGTGTTGAAACTACCAAGGAACATCCATCTCTCAAACCAAATAACAACACAGCCACTCCTCTTGTCCTCCTCATCATCACCTCAGGAGGAACAAACTAACCCTCATCCAGACCAACTACCTTAGAAAAATGCAGCGAGGGACAAACAAGATGAGGGTTGCAAAATGTTTCAGTGTTTCCCATTTGCATTCAGACTGTGTGTCTCCCAAGCTGTTTGTCAGAGGGCACTGAACTGTCTGTTTCTATTAAAGACTCAGTGCAGCCATGCTCAGCTGTACAAGACAAATGGTGCCATCAGTCCTGAAGTGCACAAATACTCTCATGTCCTCTACAGGGGTCAGAAATATGTTGGAAATAGATCAATAACGGTGTTTGTGACACCACATATTGGGAAACATGGAAGCTGGTTTAACACTGAGGGGCTTTCATCACATATACAGTACATGCAGCAATTGGACGAGGCTGTGTCAACATGCTGCTGAGGTGATTGTAAGTCTATGGGCCTGACGGGGAAAAGGCAGGAAGCAGCTTGTAATCTCACTCTGGTGGTCACATCAGAAAATGGCATGGGGACAGTACATTGAAAAACAGCAGAAAAACTGTTCATGTCGTCCTTTGAGTTGTAATTTAAAGCCTAAGATAGAGTGACGGTGATGATCACTCCCATTTTGGGAAAAGAACTACAAAAAAACCCCCAAAAAGTTGTTCCCTCAAAGGTCAGCGCTCAGAAGACAGCTAGATATTGGTCAGCGCTGTGAGTCTCTGTCGAAGTTCTCCAAACTTGAACTTGATGCAAAACATTTGCATGGATTTATTTCGTCCATTGAATTAAACTGATTTCAAAACAAAATGCAGCTGATTTAGCCAACAATCTCCTAGTTAACTTTCAAAATTTGTGTCACACCTGTGCTTCCTGTTGCTGTTTTCCACGTGCACTGAAGCAAACACTTGTGTTTACAACCTGCTCTACAGCCCAGAGCTCACAGCTGCACCACACAGCTGTCTAGGGATTTTAACTGGGAGTGATAAACCAAAACAACCGGCTCACTCTTTCACCATTTTATTTCAGCTCTAGTGACCTTACTCATAAACTCTTCCCCCACATCACAGAGAGACCCGTCTGCCTCTCTTCTTGACTGTTGATTTCTGTTTTTCTAATAAGCAAATTCCTTGTTTCTTCTGAATATAATGGGATAGTTAGCCAAATTATCTCTGAGAGACAAAATAATTGAATGAGCTGAACTGTTTATTAGATTGTTCATCTCTGCTGAACATTTTCTTACAGTTGCCAGTGTCAGTTTTGCTTTGCAATTACCAGGGAGAAATCAAAAGTCAAATAAATGAGAAATCTGTTGAATTGTGTATTTAATCCATTTAATTAACCTTCCATGCTTTGACAAATGAAGGAACCTTTGTACTTTTACCTCTCTTGTCAGAAAAGAAACAAAGCAGAGCTTCTCAGTTAAATCTGCATAATTAAAAACTTTCACGGGAGCTAAAGAGGAAATCTTGTGATGCAATTGACAATGCAAATATTTGCCAGTGTTTATTTCTGATTGAATGGAAATTTGAGAGCTTAATGAGATACACTTTTCGACATGCACAATCCCCTCTATAATGAGATTTTTGGAGGGAATCAGCCATCTGTTCTGTGACGTGCTGCTCTGTAGGTCTCATTTTCTGCACAGCAAAACTCCCGGCGAGGAGAGGAGGTTGAGCTGTAAACAATATTTAATATTGATTTCCTGTGAGTGGCTGGAGTCTCTACCACTGAATGGGAAGAGGTTGAGGCAATTATGGACTCTGTGTGACTGGGATGTGGCTCACAGTTTGTCATCAGATATATGAAATGTTATGGGCTGGGTTTGGCAGCTATAGTCCTGGGGAACGGTCCTGTCTTTGCCTTTGTCTCAGTCTTTCTGCACTGCATGTACAACAAAAGAAGAGATCTTGAGAATAAATAAATATATGCATGTGCTTCTGAGGGATGATGTAGATTGTTGCTGTATTCAGTCTTTTTGTTGGTTGCTGGCTTGTGGGTGTGGATGCCTGGAGGCTGTAGATGGGAGTGTATGAGATTTGCTCATATAGTTTTTAAGGTGTTATATGTTTTTCCACACAAGCATTAAAAATCTAGGTTATATGTTTGCATTTGCTTACTGGGAAATGATCCACCTCTTGGAGAAAAAAATGTATGTAAAAATAATGCATGTTTTTATTCATGAGGTTCTGCATTACTCATATGTTAAGTAGTTATGGCGTGAACAAATTAGCTTGATTGTAAGGAATTTCATAACGGCTGCCCTAAAACTCTGCAGTCTGACAACCACAATGCGTGTTGTTGGTCGAATTTGCTATGATGGATTAGACTCTGTACTGAGAAGGGAGGGTCGATCACTGTCTTAATGTAGGAAGATTAATATTAGTGATTAAGAAGTATTTTAGAATAAATTGTTGATAGTGGTACAATTTCTTGTTACTTATATGTCTGATAAACAAAAATTGGCTCTCCTCTCCTTTAAAAAAAGAAAAGAAAGAAGAATCATATGATTGGCCTTGGCTCTCTTGTGCTCCTCAGACAGCTGGACTCTCTTTTTTAACTGTGGGAAATGGCAGGTCCATTGGGCTAAGAGTTGGACTTGTCTATGTGTGTTTACACAGTGCTCAACTTAGAGAACATTGGAGTGTGGAGAGGTTTCTCTTGGAGGAGGGGTGAGAGGCGCTGATGCTGATGGATTAGCAGGAAGGACGAGGACAAGCCCAAGGGCCCCTTCTGGCCTCGCCTGGAGTCCTCAGCCCCAAAAGAAAGTGTAAAAAACACAGTTAATGCACTCACACAGGCTCTCAGTCAATCAATCCCCACCTGCAGGAGAAGTCACACACACATACACGTAAACACTAAAAACCTCTCACATGGCAGACACATGCATATATATATATATATATATATATAGACACACACACTAAGAACAAGCATGTCCACACTGCAGAGTCTCAATCTCAAGTTAAAGTGGTGCTGTCTGGCGCAGGCGTGGTATTTCTCACACATACGCAGTGTTTGTCTCTGAGCACCTCTCAGATTGATTGCTTTCAGAGTGACAGAAATGGAGAAGTGTTCAATTAGCCCAAAGCACCCACGGTGATCAGTATGACCATAATTTAACTTCGGAAGTTGTTGTTGAGCCCCTGTCTGGATGTGGTGCAGACTTTTGTTTTCTTGTTTTTTGATTAATAGGCTGATAATGCAGAATTTTGTTTTGCAATGATTCAAACCATGTGATGTGATAAAAACATGGCAAGTGTGTGCTGAATTGGTAATGATCTTACACAGCAGACGTGGGTTGTGGGGAGTGAAAAAGTGCATCTGATGCGACAGTTGTTCATTTTATGGCCAAAAGTATCATATTTACATTTAAGAGAAAAAGCTCTTCAGTGGCCGCAATTATTCTGACTGTTACTAGTGTGATGTTATTATTGTGAAGTCTGCAAACACACCATAAAACTGTGGTTAACAGTAGGTTAACAGTGGCTGCACATCAGAAAAAACAATGTATCTTGTAAAGCTGAAGCAATTGGTTAATTAATCAAAAAGTCACAAACGGAAAATTAACTGTCAGGTATTTTAATGACCAATGAATCTTTTAAGTCATCTCTTGGTTGCAGCTTCTATGATACTCAAGTGGTTATCTTTAGGCTTGGACTGTTGGCTGAACAAAGGAAACGCTGTGAAGCAATTTCTTGTATTTCCTGATCATTTGACCAATACTTGTTATTATGCCAAATTTACACTTTTGTTTGTACAGTATGTTACACACCCACCCACATGCTTGGCCTCATTCTACTAAAGACAACCCACAGAGAGACAATGAAGAGTTGGAAGTTCACTTTGATTCATAACAAACTAAGTTGGTCACATGACCTTTAGTGACCTATGGCAATTATACAGCTTCACTGTTTTATTTTTGTGCGTGAATGAGTCTCTTTAGCCTTCAAAGCTGTAAGTCAATGTTTGACATTTGAAGTATCGTAACATTTCTTCTTCCTTTTCCTCTGAAGACATTGTGACTTGTCACAGTTGGGAAAGCGCAGGTGCAAGTAATAAAATGAATGACCTGTCATGGCTTAGTGGGACATCTGAAAAGAGAGACAGAGAGTTCATGTTATGAGTAGCACCTGTGGTTTTCCCAAGACAAGATGTCTGCTGTGAAAAGGCCCACAGACTTGGTCAAATGGTGGAAAGTAAGTTCACAGTCATTGGTTTTTCATTAACAGCTATGCACCTTTGCAAAATTATTCTTTGAGCATTTTATTCAGTGCAGGCATATCAGAAACATGTACTTTTATTGACATCCAGATACTGTAGGAATCCAACTCTGATCAAATTGTCCATTGGCATTGTTCTTCTGACTGATGAAACATCTTTGGACTTGTAGTTATGGAGCTCAAGCCAACCAGTTTTCCATTCAAGTAAATGGGAAAGAGGCCTAAGATTTTTGGACTCGACTTTACTTAAAAATATTATCCATCCCAGGTGTGGTAACAGATGTGTAGTTGGCCAAAAAAATGCTTTATACACAAGTGAAGACACAAGTGAATCAAGTTCATAACCTCAAACCCCTCTGAGAGTGTTTTGAGGATAGGTGGACAAAAAGAGTGACAATTATGTAGAGTGTGTCTCAGATATTAGATGTGTGGGTGTGTTTCTGTCCATAGAAATTCAGCTGAAGAGTGTGTGAACCCGTAGGATAAAGGCGAGGCTATTGTTTGTGATGTGGCGTATCAGAATAAAAGTGCAGGCTTTTGTCCTGCCTATCCAGCTCTATTCACGGGTACAGATGTGACCATTTCCAATTTTAAGGTCTGTTAAGCAAGCACTAAGAGAAGTGTGGGAACAGTGAAAGGACAGATTTAGTGTTTTCATGGAGAGATTTAGGCAGAGTGGGAGATGCTGAGTATTTTCTGTGCAAAGGCTCAATGACGGTTTTGCCCACAGCAAGCTGCTGACCTGTAAGAATACAGTAATGTTACCACAGGTAATGGTCTGCACTAGAGGGAGGTGGAATAATCTGAAACATTAGGTTAAGTGTCCAGTGATACATTGCCTGCCAGACTCAGGTTCCATCATGACAGACCAATTCAAGGCCTCTGGGCCCCTGTGCCACACTGGTCACTCACAAAGTTGCAAAGTGGAATGAAAACCAACAGCAGCGCCTTATAGTTCTGCAGTCAATCTCTCCATCTCCTGCAATATGAGACAATACACTGTGCCAAACTGGAATCCTGAATTCCTAAAGGCCTGTGTCACTCAGGAAGTGCTCTTCTTTTTGTTATCCCGCTGTCTCCTGACTGCCTGCAGCCCTCTCCGCCTGTCTGTTTGTCTCTTAGCCAAGGCATTTTTGTATACATTTCCTGCACTGACCAACGCCAGAGCCAAGACAACCACCAATTACACAAAGAAAGCCGCGGCGGTGACAGCAGGCTTCATGATGGTTAACTGCTGTACTTTAAACCCTGTGTTTTGGGGTTTGATACTGTGTGTTTGGGTATGTAACTGGGTGCTTTGTGGCTTAGCCTGCTTGGATTTTGTGTCCAGTGTATTTAGATGTTTTGCACAGACACTCTGAAGGGAAATTAGCCATTTTGAACAAAGCCTGCTCAATTAAGTTCCTCTAGTTAAAGCCTTAATTAAAAATCACTGGACACTCTCTACCTGCTAATTTGGCCTCAGTCTCTTTCCCTCCGGTGTCCTTCCTTCCTCTGACGTGCAGACCTGACACCTGTCCTCTTCATAGACGCTGTGTTTCTCCTGGCAGAGCAAACGCAACATTAGTCTCCTGCTAATTAATTCCTTCCACCTTTCATGCTCTGCAGATTGTAATTAACACTTTGAGATTTTAGAGATTGGCTTTTATTTATAGTGCCCCTTTCACACCCTTTTCTCATTTGGGCGATGATTAAAAAAAAACAAAAAAAAACTGATGCACTACACACAGTGTTTGTTGAGGTTAGAGATTTAGTTTTTTGTTTGTTTTCTGATTGTTGCCAGGGACCATTCTGATAAAGTTTATTGTCTTGGGCATGGCAAGCGTATCAGCAAGAGATGGTCAAATGTCAGTGCAAGTCACTGTTCACACCATATGTGGTACAAGAAAATATCCAAATGCATTTCTGTTCAAATTCTCTGCTTTGAGAGGCCTGTATCCATCAACACTGTAGATATTGCAGTATAATATCTACGATTTTAAAATCAGGCAGGTTACTATGTTTCAGCAAAAGAGAGAAGCCACCACTTGCATCTGTATCTGTGCTCCTAATCTGAACCTTAGGGGATGTTTGAGTTGCAGTGCTTTGACTTGGAAAAATGTGACTAATTGTTGGCAAAACAAATCTCCAGTGTAATAGAGCGTTCATGACAGATGGACACACACTTGATGCCACTCTCTGTAGGAAGAGCCTCCATTTATTTGATAGGGAAACCTGGTTATTATTGAATTTTAGAAGCTTTTCTGTGAGAATAAATGCACTTTGTTCCTGTGCACAACCTGTCCCTTGCAAACTCCACCCCGCACTATCCAATTTCAAGTCTGAACCTGTCTCATGCACTGATTATCTGAGATTTAGATGTATCTCACATTTAATCTATTCAAATTCTCCCTTTTATCACACTGCTCATCACTTTATGAGCACTGTTTGAAAATGGATCTCCTTTGCAGGCGCTGCCTCTCTGTCTACCTGTGTTTGACTTTCTCCTGCAGTCAGCTATTCGACTTTATGTGTTTGCTTAATGACAGGCTGCCTTTTTAAGAGAGGATGTGCAAAATGCAAGCTATGGCAGGTTAGGAAGGCACACTTTACTCTGCATAATAATTTCAGAGAGTTAGACGTCTGGAATTTGTGTGAATCCTGGTTTATGTGGAGGCAGCAGCATGTTTAATGTTCTCATTTAAAAAATCTGCTCTTGGATCACTTGGTATCTAACATGCTGTGCATTTAAATAATTCAGTTGATATAAAGTTGAGGCTTGTTGTATTTTAGGTTATTTGCTATATGTAATCCATAATCTATTAATACTCAAGAGAAGCTGAACTCATATCTTGTCTGAACAAAGATCAAACCACAGCAGCCATCTCCAATTAAACCCGGTTCATGAACTCATCAGTCAAATTGAATGATTCAGCTTATCTGTCACTGCCACTTCATTTTAGCATCAGTCGCGGCTGATAACACTCACTCTGGGTTTTCAGTGTTTTTGAGCTTCTGTGTTGTTCGTGCTCTTGTTCCGAGGTGACACTGTGCATGATTTGGCTTATGAGGGGCCGTAAAATGAGACTAGACTGGTGGGTCAGTGTCAAGCTCAGGCACTAGGGGCTCATTGCACCTCTGGTCTTTTAGTTTTAGTTTTTAGTTAATTGCTGATTTAGCTGAAGTGCTGAAATCAGTTTTACAACTGATTAAAGTTGTTTGCGGTAACCAAGCAAAAATAATCTTTAGAAATTCAGGTTATTTCACATTAAAGTTCAAGGTTCAGTTCCACAAAGAATGTTTTTCTAAAGTGGCTGATGTTTTGTCTCACAGGTGGACATCTTAAAAACCAGACACTCAACCATAGGGGCGTAAATGACAATGAAGTGGAGTGTAATGACCCTTTAAGGGAAAGGCGAAGAGAGTGTTTTTCTTGCTTTTTAAATTTTTGTTTTAACACGTTTTTAAAAGCATGTGTGAGTGTTTTTAAAAGCATGTGATGAAGTGCTTCTCTTGAGAACAAGACATGTGCAGATGAGATTGCAATGTTCTCTCTTGCAATCTGGAACAATACAGTTAATCACTTTGTTTATTCTTAATGTAAGAATTTGTTGAGTGCTGTTCTAACATCTATCAATGAAATGATCTAAGCTGTGACTGAGATTTCATAAATTTTCTCTCAATTCCAAAGAAATGTTGGAGGTGGGGGGTGGTGCTTCAGCAATAGTTACATCAACTTTATCGGTTCTGACCCTGGTGAGTTGATCTGCAAAGAGTCAACACTGTTTGAAACCCTGAGAGAGACGCTCCTCCAGACTGCTTGGCAGGGTCTGCTGGTGCACTGATAAAGCAGCTTTCAGTGGACACTAAATTAAGCACTCTGACACCCAGAGATAGAAGGGCTAAGAAACCGTAGAGGGATGTGACTTTTTTTATCCTTTTTCTGCTGAAATTATGCACAGCACACACACTCCAGCATGCGCAAATGCAATGAAGCCTTCCTTCTCTTCTACTTGCCAGTCATGTGAGGCAGTCTCCTGTCAGCGACACTGAGTCAGGTGGGAACCAAAGGAAAAGGAGGCGGGGGAGTGTAGACAGCACCTTTATTCTGCGGTTTTATGACCTCCCTAATGTCCTTGAAAGGTTTTAGGTGGAACCAAATCACAGTCCCTCTGGTGTTTGTGAATCAGAGGTGTTGACAGGCGTGAGTCCGGCCAACAAGGCTGCTCAACAGAGTCAGGATGAAGGTATGCAGGGGTTTTCAGAGGCACTGAGAGAAAAGTAGAGGGGAAAGATTTCCTGTCACACAAAAGCCAAGGAGCTGAGGAGAAGCCCTGTCCTGCTGGGGGGGTTATTTTACGTGTCCCTTGGGGGTCTGCCCTCATTGCCCTCCCAAACGTTTGACAAAAGACCCTGAGTTTCCCCAGGATAATAATATATTCTGCTGTCCCTGAATCAGAGAGGTGGTCTACACAAGAGAAATGCAGATGCATGTGCTCCTTTAAAGAGTGACTCATGATGGTTGTTCACAGAGCAACATGCTGGGAAAAGAGCAGCAATTTATTCAAGGCCCCTATGTTGTGGTCATGGTGTATTTTAAAGCATCAGCAGTTGCCAGCTCTCCACCATACATTGAGGAACTGACAAAGATCCTTTAAAAGATGAAAATAGATGTTTATGTGTTGGTGGAAGGGTATGTGTTAATAAGGATTAGAGTATATAACTGCTGCTGACAGGAAGTTTGCCTGGGCTACTTTGTACGCATAGATGTGACTAATGACCATTAGGGATTGGGTGAGTGTCTAGAAGTATTAGGGGTATGTGAGAATAAATATGTGAGTGAATAGTTGGCAAAGGGAGCTGCTGCAGAGACCAAACAACAAGAATGATGCAAAGACTGCCTCATCCATGGGTAACTTAAAGCTACCATGAAGAATTTTAATGAGTTTGAGTGTTGTCACCATATTGAACCATATATTTAATTCATATATATATATATATATAATGTCTTGAGTTAAAATCATAAATATGTGTGAGGTAGTGTGGCCAGCAGACTGACAACAGTCCTCTAAAAAGTTACGTTTAGTTGATTTTTTAGGAAAGGCTGTGGCTTTGTGAGTCTAAGTTAGTTTGCTCCTAACTTAATCCTTAATCCTCTCTCCTGGAGGCTGTGGCTTTAACTAGGAGACAGTTTTTCTTTTTCTTTTTTTGGTTTGTCTTTGTTTTTTATTCACTGTCCAGTAAAATCATTAACAAAGTAACATTGGCCTTTAAATAGAAAAGGTTCAAAGTAAAACTACATATTCAAATCTGATTGTTTTAAAAAAAAGACAGCAATGTTTTGATGACTGGCGTCTGGTTTCGTTTCTTATGATCCACTGGAGCTAAAGAGGTGCCAGCAAAAGACATGGCAACAAACACTGTTAGCTAGCAAACACAGAGGCAGTAAAATATTGAAATATTGAAAATAAATTATAGTCAAATATTCAAATAAATATTGTATTGTTAATCGGCAACAAGTTTGCCAGGCCTCAGATACACACGTGTTCTTGTAACTGTTATACCATCTATTTTAGTACATTTTAAGTTTTCTTTTTAATGTTTGATTTAGTTTTGTGGCTATACCACCCTCTTGTGCTGTATTAGCCCATTAGTGCAACTCCCTTAGCATCGATAAAACAGGGTAGGTCACTGCTTTGTCTATTTTAATAATTCTAGATGTTTCCAAGGAAAATATAGCTGCTGTGCTTGTGTTTGGATGTAAACTGTCTCTCAAATTGAGTTAACGGTTGGCTAGCCTTTTGACTGGTCATTAGCGACACGTGCTGCAGTTCCTTTCTGAAGCAGGTATGGCTTCTATTGGTGTCTGTGTAATTTAAATATTTAATTCATTTCATAATGTTGTGACACTTACAGTAACAACACTGAAAGTCCTGTGTTCGTTTACAAGAATTTGTCTAACAATGTTTTCAAATCAAGTACCTCTACATTTATTTACTGAGTTGTAGTATCCTGTGGTAACATAAGCAAAATAACCCTTCATCTGTCATTTATCTACTTGTGATACTGATTATTATATTGATTGAAAACAAAAATACAGAAATCGCTCATATAACTTTGGCTGATACATGGCTATAAAATGTGTCATATAGTAAGAAGCTGACTAAGACCATTGATGTGTATAGCACCTCCCAACAATAAGGAAATTTAAGGTGTTTTACATAAGCTGTAAAAAGGCTTTAAGATATAAAAGAAATACAATGCAGTATAAAGGGTTAAAGCAAAAAGACAAAAATTGAACAAAACAGAAAAGGCAGTAGCAGCTTGCCTTGATTTTGAAGAACTGAGAGTTTTTCAAGGTTTTCCAGGTTTTTTTCTTTTGTTAAAAAAAAAACAAACAAACAAAACAACACTGCTATTGGTTTTCTTAGACTTAGAAAGTAAGGGGAGCATTACAGTAGACAAGCCCCCTAAAGATACAACCTTATGTTGTTTTAATTCCTTATATATTCTTGAGGTTGTATGTTTTGTTATTCTCTTTATTTGGGTGTTAAAATTTAGGTCTGAGTCCATAACTACACAAAGATTTCTGGCCCAGTTTATGGTCTTTAACATTAATGATTGAAGGTGAATATTAACTTTTAATCGTTATTCTCTGGCTCCAAAAACAATTAACTGCAAATTGGGAAGCTCTCGTTCCAGCCGTCTTCCATACACTTTGCTGTGCCTTGTCCTCTGTTAAATTCTTCTCATGTAATGTACATTAACACCCACCTCTATGTGCAGAATGGGCTCTTTTTTCTTGCTTTGCCGATCCTCATTACAAAATGAATCTGTCAGCCTCCACTTTGGGTGAATTAGCATCTTAAGCCTCTCCACTTGCTCTCACCGACTCTCTCCTCCCCTCCTGAGAACCACTGGTCTGGCGCCCAGAAAGAGGAGGAGGAGAGAGGACGACAGGGAGGACGAAATGTGAGCGTGAGAGAAAAGAGACAAAGGGGAAAAGAGAAGGAAAATGCACTCTGCTATTTAAACCCAATGACCTCTGTCTCATAACAAAGACGCAACATACAGTAATAGTAGAGGAATCAGCAGTTTTCTCTGTCCTAAAGCCAAAACAGTCATCACCATGCAAGCATTTTGTAAACTTTGTGTTTGGAAGACTGCAATGAAAATTAAGTTTATTATTAATTGTCTTTAACCGCGTAATCCTATTAGGGTCGTGGGGAACAGGAGCTTATCCAGGCATGCCCAGCATTAGCCTGAAGGCAGGCAAACAAGTCTGCAGTCCATCACAGGACGAACAGATGAACAGACCCTCTCTGCCTCCTCTCCTACATACCTACAGGAGGATTTAACATCTCTAATCCTGCTGCTTTGGGGAAACCCGTGTAAGCAAGGGAGAACATGCATTCTTTGTCAAGTGTAAAGTTTATCAAAGATTTTTCATTGCACGAGAATGAAAGTAGAAATAATTAGATGATCAAAGTGTATGTATTGAAAAGTCAGTCCTGCTGAATGAATCTACCTCCCTTCATTTCTTCATTGATTTCTGAAAATGGCATTTTCAGGTTAGCCATAATAAACACAATGTTTTCCTGGAAAAAAAGCTGAATGAACAAGTTTTTCATTTGACTGATTTGGTACTGAACCACTGAAGATGCACTGTGGAGGTTTTTTTGAGCAACAAATTAAATTGAAAAAAAGTAATTCAAAAGCATTCAGTGTAACTCACCAAAACTCATAACCTTCCTCACTAAACATTTGCAAAGCTGATTTTAACTTTACTGAATTGTTAACATCCACGTTTACTGGTTTGGAGTCTTCTTGTTGTTGGATGTCTTGGCATGTCACCACCCACGTCACCACCCTAAACATAGACAAGATTTACTAAAAAGAAAGAAAAAAAACAGCTGCATAGCTTTGTTCAAACTATGCCAGCAAAATCTGAAAAGACATTCTTGTCCTCCATGTTTTGGTCTCCCGTCCATGCTAGATTGCCATTTTTCCACCAAAAATTGAACTTTTCAAAAGGTGGAAAAATCTTCCAATGCCAGCCTCACTTTTCATTGTGGACAGTGTAAACCAGACTTCTGCAAAAGGAATTATTTTTATGTGGCAGAACGGAGAAATATGTAAAAAGGGGAAACCATATAGTGAGTTTGCTGTGTTATGGCTATGGTTATGTTAAGGTGTATAAAATGCAACGCATTAAACTGAACACAGTGAATAAGTAACTTGACAATAGCAAGTCATAGAAGGAAATCAGGCCTTGAGGACAGCTTGTTACGTTTATTCTTCCTCTTTCTGAATCATTTCAGCTCAGGAAATCATTTTGTATAATGACACAGCACATTTCACCCCTGATCCAGCAGTCTGTCTCAGGCTCGGTTAATCAAGTCAGTGTTTACATTAACACAGTACCATTTCTCACCTGTCACCAGCGTCTCATTTCAAACTCTGGGATGGGGATGATTGGGTATGACTGTAGCCCACTGGTCTGTGTGATGGCTGCTGAGTCATTCCTAATGTGCATCTGTTTCAGGCAGAGCGAGATTTCTCACCAAAGAAATGAGAAAAGTCCGCAGAGACTGTGAATTATGAGGGAGCGGCACAAGATTAATGGCTTGAACAGTTCCCGCCTCTGTGATTTGACTAGTGCCTTAGTTATTGCAAAAATACTGTGGCATGTAATTATTTTGCTTGCACCACTCAGATGGTTGCAATACAAATCAACAGGTTTTCCTAGTTCAACTAACACAAGGTTCAATAGTTCAAAGCTAATTTGGCTAGAAGATTAAATTGTGCATGCTGTATTAACGCAACAATTATTGTACATTTGTGGTGTCCCTACTGTGCATTTATCAACATGAAATTACAACTTTATGGTGATTTATCTTTTCTAACACTGAACACTTTTTTTTGTAATCCGCACCTTTTTCTCCTTTCTCTCAGCAGTCTCTTACTCATATGTTGAGGGGCAGGCAGGAGATGAGGATGCAGCAGTGGATGTGAAGCTCTACAGTCACCGATGGAGGAGATGGGTCCCCCCAAAACCTCGTAACATGGACAGTAACCGGGCCAGTCAGGACCAGGACCAGGAGCCTGAGCAGGAGGAACCTGATGGGTTCCCAGGTCTGCTGTCAGCAGAGGAAACAGACAACAGCTCCCAGATAGAGGTATGTGATGATTCACACCAACTGATCAGAGATAAACTGCCTGTTGTCATTTAACCGTTGACAGTTTAAGAGGTGTTTTCCAGTGGAACCAGAATTTATTGCTACATTACTGCTGCACACAGTGGTAGTCTAATGATGTTTGCCCAGGAAGACCAGTTTACTCATCATGAGTACACATGAAATGTGTTGTATAATGTGACTTTGAGGAGCCCTGATAATATCATCATCAAGATAATCCTTGCTGGTGCTCAGTGACTGCAAATGTATAACAAAAAGCCTGAATTACAAACAGAAGGCGTAGAGCATAAAAGACATGGGATCATGAAAGACACTATCAAGTTGCATGAGAAGTGTAGCATACAGGATTTTTGGAAATCTGCAAATCTGCACTGTTTTTTTAAGCCCATTTCTTGCAAGTTTGCAAATTTATGGAAAAGTGTAGAGACTCACATCTCTCAAACCACTTTTGCTGACATTAGTTGTTGTTGCACCTGATTAAGTTAAAAGTTATTATTGCTAATCTGATATATATGACTTCATAACACAGAGGTTGATGAAAACCTAGCAAACATGGATACCTCAAATCAGTCAAAGTCCATTATTTAGTGTAATTAAACCCTTATAGTCATTTTCAATGCATTGTATTTTTAACCCTCATTAAGTCAACTCTGTCATCACATGACTGTCTCATGTGGTGCATTGATGTGAACACTCCTGCACACCTGCAGATGGACAGTTATGCTGCTAGGTATAATGAGCAGTGGCCAGATTCCACAAAGGTATAATTTGTCCCACCCTAGCAGGTGCACCAAGAGTCTGTACACATTCCTGAAAAGAAAAACTGTGTGGGTGTCAGGGACTTTTAAAGGATTTGTTCTGTTTTATGTTCCACTGAACCTCCTGGTGACATGAGCCATGACCAGTCCAAACTTTTAATATGCAATTGCGACAACACAGCTACAACTGATATGGGTGATGTTTTTCACTTGACAAAACAATCTTGCCTCAAGGTCCATTTAGTAGCTGTTCTGCAGTTTTTGCTGTCTGCCCAGTAGTCATTAAAGTGATGTAGATGTTCAAATTTGCATTTTTTGTTGAGCATTTCAGGAACGTCTGATCCATTCTGGCATAAAAATTGAGTTTCAAAGTTCATTCTTGAACTCGGCCTTGTCTTGTTCATGGCCTTTTTTTTTATGTTCAGCTGTTTTAGTGGATCATTATCTCTGCTTTGGTTGATTCCTATTACAGTCATAGAAGGACATGAATACAAAGTGCTAAAAAAGTTTTACATTATAAAACAGCATAAATGCTGTCAGATGCTGTATTTTGATTGACAAAGGAACGAAATTGTGTAATGGAGGTAAATGATTGGGTTGATGATTGGATTCCCATCAGTTAAAAGCCATCAAAGTTTGCCATCTCAGTCAGCCAGCAGCCCAAATTTAGATCAGCTTTATTGTGACAGTTCAGATCAGTGCAGCTGAACAATGTGGATCACACAATAAACCTTCTGGTCTGGTGCAGAATCCAACGAATATAAAGAGAATTATTCGATAAAGTCCTCTGCTGAGCCGTACCTAAAAATACTCCTTGGTTACTTCCCTGGGGCAATTATAAATCTTCTTAGAAGCGTGGATGTTTAGTAATGAAAAAGAAGACTAGGAGGAGCCTATAAGGATTAATATTTTATATCAAATTAAGATCAGCCCTCAGGTGCTCATCTACCTTCTGTGTGGGACTGTATCCTCCTTAATAGTGACCTTGGAGAGAACAACACAGGAAATTAACCCGGCCTCCTACAGTTCCTGTGGGTTAGTGGACCGGCTGGGGATTAATGTCCAGGGTTCGGCCTGTGTTTTTGTCTTTGTAAATGCAAGGCATTGCCCGTGTCCCTTGTTATGGCGCCTTTGGTCGGTGTGCATCGTTGCAGCACTCAGTCAGAATGATGGCTCGTTAAGTTTCCCTGTGGTTTCTAATCATCTCAGGTTCATAGCCTCGCGTCTCTCAGTGAGGACGGAGGGAGCTTTGATCGTCAGCTGTAAACATTCACACACACGCTCATGTACACTCACCACTTGAAACACAAGTGTAAACACACTCATACTGGTGCCTAAACACATGCATACCACTTCAGATGTTGCATCCACACACGCAGACACACACACACACAAAACACACTTTTGCTGAGATGCACGCTCACATAGCATCACACAAAAACACTAACACGAACATGTCCTCCCTCATTGTTTTCCTTCTCTGACATTTATTTGTTGCTGCTGAATGGAGAAGCAGTCCGCAGCACAAAACACCCTGTCATTCCTCCTGTCACTACACCAACACGCTCACACAAAAACACACACATTTCCTCACCTGCCACCAACACTTTGTTGACATGAGAAAAGCCTTCATTTTCAGAGGGCAGAAGCAGCAGACACTGAGCTGAAATCTTCCGCCCTGCAGTGAGCTGAATGTTTTAAAAACTGTCTTCTTTTCACTGAAGGAGCTTCAACTGAGGAAGGAAGAAGACAGAGCAGGAACTGTGTTCTCTTAAGGTCAAAATCACTTTCACAAAGCCATATATCCTCAGCCTGTGATAGTAAACACATTTCAAGAGTTATCTGGTGTGATAACTTATTTTTTGGCACTTCCCATCAACCTGCTTTGTCTGGCTACTGTAGCTTGTGATTTGCAACCAAATTCCCTGTTAAGAAGAATTACAATCTGATAATTACAGGGTGTCCCAAGGCCGTAGTCCACTGAAGTCTTTTGAAGTTGCTTCCCATGTCACATCAGGTTTGACCAGTTTTCTAGAATAAGAAAAACACAAACGTGTACAGATGCAATAGAGATGCAATTTAACAAAGCTAAATTGTTTAAGGTGGATTAAACTCATCTTAGTTGTGCTTGGTTAAATCACTGTTAAATCCAAATTTAAATTTCAATGACTTAAGTTTCCACTTTAAACAACTGAAGGAATCTGTCTCCGTCCTGCATGGTCTTTGAGGTGAGCCTGGGCCTGGGTTAACTGGTGCCATAATCATGATAGTCTTACAACAACAGATTCATCTGAGGTCGACATGCAGGTTTATTACAGTGGCCTCAACAACAGACAGGCTGACGCCCTGAATGACTCTCTGTATCTCCCTCTGGATCACTAACCCAGATTAAAAAGGCTCTCAACGAAAGGTGTGTTCAGGTCATTGACTAAGATTGGAACAAACTGTGGGAACAAGACAGTGTCACAGAAACCAGGTCTCATCACGGCCTCTTTAGTCCATCAAGTTGAAGTCTGTGCTAGTCCAGACATGCTGTCAGTGATGGTTTGTGGCTGTTGTTTTTGTAGTTTGCTATCTCTCAAAGTGCTGGTTCACAGCAGTTTCTCAACCTTGTCTTGGATCATAGCCCTATTTTTTTCAGGTCCCAAATATTTCATGAACCCAACTGTGAGGTTGTCATGTAAACTGTGGGTATGTCTGGCGTAATTTGGTGTTTATACTTGTGCAATGTTTAGATTGCAAAAAGATAGAAACACACCCCACAAGTGACCTCTGGACATTATGTGTCATGTGCCTTTAGCAACATATGTACCAACACCCCAAATAGTGTCTGCAGTATTTTATGCTTTTTCTGATTATTATTTTTTTTTTTATCATACCAAAGTGGATGAACTCTTTTGCTGTGGGGTTATATCAATATCAGTCGTTGCAACTGCTACTGAAAACATTGCATGATACACACAACACTCATACACACATTTCTGGTGGATTACTTCATAAAGCAATTGGCTATTTACCTTGTCATCATTGAAGAAGTGGATAAAAAGTTAAATCCTGTCTTGTAGTATTATAAACCTCTTTGTCTTTTGGTTGTCATATAACCCTTTAAATTTATGAATGTATCACTTGAACTGGACATCCTGGATTATATTTCAGCTTTCATCACTGGTACTCTGACACCGAGTGCTATTTTCTGTGTCAACACGCGCTCAGGGTGAGAAATCACCTGCATACCAAGCAAGCCAACATGGGGTCCTGGCTCCATGTTTGAGAAGCTCCACTGTAGAGGTTGCTACAGCTGTCAAGGTGGTGGCATTTCATGCCTTATCGTTATGAGGAGCAAAAGGAAACCACACAAACACACATGCAGAGGACGGTGTGGCAGCTACATGATGAATGATAAATTGTACAGACTTCTTTTTCAAATCCTGCATCATATTGCAACAGTGGAAGTGAAGCCAAGAGACACATATAAGTCCTCATGTTCCCTTGGAAATAATGTGTATGTTTGATGGTGTCATTTTCACGCCTGGGTGTTTGCACTAAAGCACAGCCTGTCCTGATCATTTAACCAATGTCAAACATGTCAGGTTGCCAGTAAAAGCATAGAGTATAGTGCTGTTTGGGGGGTCTCTCCATCATGCTGCTGCTGTTGTGTTTGTATAGCTTGCTATAATGTGTAGTAATAAGGGTGTGGTTTATGGTGGATAGTTGTTATTGGATATGTGGCCATGGTTGGGACTTTATAGCTTAGGAGGCTCTTTGGGGGTTACGTGCTTCACTACTTTCACTGTTTATTTGTGCATTTCTTAAGGTAGAGAATTCACACAGCAAAGCAGCAAGCTGCTCATCTTGCTAATTTCCATTACTTCATTTGATTCCCAGTGCTGTTTTTATGTTTACCACAGACACTCCATATTCAAACCCTGCAGCCAATGCAAATTAGTTTTTTTTTTGCCTTTATTTGTTTTGGGTCTCCAGTTTGTTAAAAGATTCCCACAGGGAAATGCGTATGGAAAGAGATGTTTACTTCCTTTATGTTGTTCAGTGTTTAAACTCTGTAAGGCTATACCATCTCAGGCAACTATTACAACTTGGAGCTGCTCCCCAGATGAACTCATAGTTGCTTCAATTTCAGTTTGTGTCCAGCCTGTGTTTTCCGTTTTTAACTTTCTGACTGAGCATCATCTTTTAGCAGGAAGGTTGTAGACTTCTCTCAGTGGGTCAACTTGGTTTGCAGCGGTTTCTTCAGATGAACAAAGACAGCAAAGGTAGTGAGCTTGTGAATACATGTATGTTGTGTAGTGTACGTCCCCGAGCATCACTTTCAAGTACAACCAGACACACGCAGTCTGTCTGAACCTGTCAGACAGCTTGAAAATCCAATTCAAGAGATGTACAACTACAGACCGGTGGAAGACTTCAATTACATATCAGGTGCATAGATTCATTTTATTTTTGTTGTTTTTGAAACAGTTCCACACCTGCACATAATTCTTCATCCAACTAAAAGTCTTCTGATCATATTTACTTACTAATTCCACAAGAAATCTCACAACTTTGGAGCATTTAAATTTTCAAAAGTACTACTGCAGTTGTACTTCAGGTGCTCTTCTCTTCAAGGTCCTTCACTCTTCACTGGTCCTCTCTCTGCTCTGCAGGATTTAAGATCTGTCCTGAAACCTGACTCAAACCAGATTATACACATTTTTTCAAAGTTCATTAATTTCAGATCACAGAAAAGTTCTGGTTAGAAAACTCTTGTGTTGATCTAAACAGGAGGTGAAAATAAGACTTTCTTTTACTTTGACTGCTCTTGAAAAAAACATGTTACAAGCTGCAGCGATTGGTCACCCTTATTCTCAAACATGTATATTTTCTGGTTTTGTTCATCTTCAGTGACAGTAAACTAAATAGCATTGTCGTTTTAACATTTTTTTTTTCAGTTTCAGTTTCTGACATTTTATAGATGATCAACTAATTAATTAATTGAGAAAATAAATTTATGAACTGTAATTAAAATAATTATGGATTAGTTTCAGATGAAGACGGCATATCATACTCCAGCCCATGTGGCTGTTTTGTGTCTTTTCAGATCTGTTTTGATCAGGTTTCTCATTTTGAAACCTAATTTATGCAGGGATTTAATTTGTTTTCTGCAGATTCCTCTGGAATGAGGTCTCAGATTTTGGATATTGTGAAGACTTCCAGTACTAGAGCCTCCATACCTGTTAAAAGGACTCATAAATAGTGTAGCTTAGACCAGTATGTGATTCACATTGCTGACTCTCACCAGCAAATACCATCGAGCTGCTACAACTGGAAGGCAATGGAGCGGAGCAATGAATAATGGATCACAGACATTATCAGCTGATGAAGAGCTGCACACATGAGCAATGGCGTGCCTTTAACGCTTTTTCAAACAGACTGCAGTCTGATTCAACTGTGTGTGTGTGTGTGTGTGTGTGTGTGTGTGTGTGTGTGTGTGTGTGTGTGTGTGTGTGTGTGTGTGTGTGTGTGTGTGTGTGGGTGTGTGTGTTTGTGTGTGTGTTTGTGTGTGTGTGTGTGTGTGCCTGGATGTGCAGTGTCTTAGGAAAATGAAGGCCCACTGACAAGCAGCTTTATCCCAACATATTGGAACATTTATTTAAAGCTCATGTTCTCCTGGTGCCTTCACGAAATTTTGTTTTCTCAAGAGCAATGACATAGTTGTGGTTGAAGGGATTACAGTTTTCAGCATACTTTTTCTTTATTTTTCTAACAAACATCAGTGAATCACAGCCACGACTGCTTTATCAGTAGCAGCTTTAACACACATTTCAAAAACATCTTATTTTTTTTAAGTAAAACACATAGAATAATCGTACAAAGATAAAACAATCAATTCCTTTCATTCGGGGTCTCTCCTGTAATAAAGAGCCATTCTGATGTGAAAACATGTTGGCCCAAGATATTCAGGTCTCAGTGTAATGCAATATTGATGTGGTGGGCAGCTCGAGTAAATGCCTAAGACAGAGGAGAGGGAGTCTGGAACGGGGTTTTCTATACTGAATCTTTTCTGCAGTGTGTTTTTGCGCTCTAGAGACACAAAATGGTTTATCAACAACATTTTTTGCCGCTGCTATCCCCTCCTCCTTTGCGTCTGCCACACCATGAAGGACAAATGCAAATAGGTCAGGGGTTCCTACTGCAGCTGAGTTGCAAGGTTATAGTCCCCCTCTCCCCTATCTCGTTCATCACGCGCTCATCTATCTTCCATTAGTCTCCTGTGAGCTTTTCAGTGCAACTCAGGCGTCTCCTCTTCTGTGGAGTGTGTGAGGGTCAACTGGAACTTAACCACCAGATGTGTATGTGTGTGAAAATCTGACATACCAAGACAGGATGCACTTAAAACGCAATTAAAATTCAAGGAGAATATGAAAAATCATACACACCACAAATGTAGCGGTGGCCAACTACAAATGCAATGCAAAAAGGTGCTAAAACTAATTTCAAATAGATGTCAACTTGAATGTAAAATATATGTTTCAAACTTTTCACCTCAACCCTTTTGAAATGTTCATGGTTTTGCTGGTCACCTGTCCCCTTACTTGTAGCACAAATGTTTGTATTTTCGTATCGATTTTTGATCAATACCTCTGGTTGCACTACCTGATTTTAAGAAGCATTACCTGACTCCCACAACCTCCCACCAAAATAAAAAATATTTTTTGTGTGTTTCTGTCATCATCCTCCATGTACTTTGCTTGCTGTGCTCTTGAAAACCACTCACAGCTTTATGTCCACCTACACCCAGCTGGACGATGGCATCCTGGCCATCTTTCTCTTCCCCTTGAGGGGTAAGAACCGCCAGCTGGGCCCCCTCTGACCTCTGAGGAGCCTGCATCTCCCTTTATCTTTCTTAGCAAGAGCAAAAAACATCTTGTGCTGATTAACAGGAAACTTTACAGCCTCGCATTTGTGTCTACACCTTTTACAAGTGTCCTTGTTTTCTATTCTGGAAGTAATGTGCTGACTAAGGCTGCGTGGTGGGGCCTTCTTTTTTTCCCTGACATGATTTGTCTGCACTTTCAGCTGTGATGAAAGGCTTATGGAAATGTTTGTTTAAATCTACAAATTAATCAAAAGTAACACCACCTACATGGCTGAACTCCATTTGGAATTGTGATATTTATCAGTCTCTCAGAGGGTCTCCTAAGCCTGAAACATTATCTCTGTTTCTTATATCCCCGTCTGAATATTGAGTAGAGGTATTAGATTATAACTCTCAGAGGGAAATATGAATCCTTGAAGCAAAACGAACTGAGCAGAGAAGGATTGCGCCTTAATTAATGTTTTGTCTCATGGCCTTTTGACAACCAAAGCGCAGTAGCTCTGAATAATACCACTAATATATCAAAGTATCCACAGAGCTATGTGAGTTCCTATTAGTGAGATCACAGACAGACATAGTGTACACTTCCCCGACTCCCCTCTCAGCAAAACATTAACTTTAACAATGTTTTAGATAAAAGCTACAGCTGTAACGTGTCTCATTAGACCCAGAGGGAGACAAGCAATAGGAGCCCCACCACACAAGCATTCCTCCTAATTCTGTACAGGAACCATAAAAGCAGACAGGCCTCTCCCACTTGACTTATAAAAGTCCATGAATGTTTCTGTTATAAAAAGCAATCCTGACTTTGCAGTCTGGTCAGGCCGTTTTAAGAGTGGAGGAAGTTGATTGGCTTCTTGTTTTTGTTTTTTTCCATTTGATTAGGAGACATTAAAACCACTTCCTGTGCCGGTTGTGCTCTAACGGCAACTATAGAGCAGAATAAAAGCACAAAGCGAGTGCACACACAGCACAATGGAGATGGTTATATTGTTATTTAATTTGATTTAACAGGTAATTTGCTCTGCAGGAAAATTAAAAAAGAATTAAAAAAGATTTTACATATTGCGTGTAAAAGTTTTCCATGTGTGTAGAGGTTTAAATTGTTTTTAGAAACTGCAGCTTACAATGTATTAGGCCGCTTTGAATTTGATTTCGGCTTTGAGCAGCTTAGAGGAACGATGTGCCATCTCTTCATGAATATTTGTTTATATTCTCTGTACTGTATACAGTACAATAAAGCAATAGACCACATCTGTGTAATTCACAGAGCTGTGCAGCAATATCCACTCTGTCCTTCAAGGGATATTACATTTATCTGAATAACACTACACTTGGCTCTCTTAACATTAAAACTGGTGTACAAACTCGCTCACAGGATGCCTTTTCCTTTGTCTTCCTGCAGGAAGATACAGATCACAACTACTACACATCAAAAACCTACGGGCCATCAGATCCAATGAGTAAGGATTTGTGGGTAAATATTGACCAGATGGACAAGGAAAAAGTGAAGATCCATGGCATCCTCTCCAACACGCACAGACAAGCTGCGGTAAGCCAACAAATCACAAATGTACTGTACATTAGGAGATTTACTTGCTGAACTTAAGAGTTTAGTATTTACATTGTAAGCTGGTGACTTGGCAAATTTAAAGGTGGAATTAAAGAAGAGGAAATGTTCACAGAGAAACGTTCTCCCTTCAGCTTTTAGTATCAGACTCTGCACATATATTATTTTGCACAGTAAAGGTCAAGAAGAAAGAAGGAACTGTAGGAAAACTTTTGTTAATGCAGAGGAGACTTTAAAATGTTGATGTTATCAACAATGTTACCTTGTACAAATGCACCCAACATTTGCGAGGCAAAAAACAATTTGTCTGCTCACAGTCAGGCTTTGCTTTGTTTCAAGATTTCCTGCTCAAATACAAACTGCATGTGGAGATCAGACACATGCACAAGCACATACACAATGATGCAAAACAGATCATTGATAAGCTACTGGTGCTAGTTTAGTGTGCGATGTGTGCTCGAAAATGTAAAAGAAAGACAATGTCAGTAGCGACATTAACAATTAACAAGAAAAGAAGCAGAAGAAGCTTCTCTGCAGTAAAGTTTAAAATCTCCTATCCTTCCACCTCAGCACAAGCAGGTGACCCATGTGAGGTGCATACTGATGAAGTCACACAAGGCAGCAGCAGATTGACTGGAGAGACAGAGCAGCATGGCAGCAGGGCAGTCGCACACATTCGGGGAAAAAAAGAGAGAGAAAGCACCCAGGGTGAACAAGAGCTGGGAAGGAGATAGAATAGAGTCACACATTGTGCATTCTGCTCCTCTACCTTCAGTCATGTAATGATGGATTGAACCACACAATTTAAGGCAAGCTATTCTTTTTTAGCCATAGAACGTCCTGGCTAAAAGATGAGGCTTTTCTTCCAGATAGTGGAGGAGGGACATGGGAGGTTTCTCCGACTTTAGCTTAATCTGAGAAGATCAATAAGTGAATTCCCCAATTTAATGGCCAGAAATACTTTAAAGGGAGGCATGGAAATCTGCCCTGGATAGTTCGATTGTAAGATCGCAGTACAAAAAGAATTGAAAACCATTTGTGCTGAAATTCATGCACTTTGTCTGGTAGACTAAAATTTTAAACAAACAGAGTTTATGGTGATTGCAGTTCAAGTCCTGAGAAACTGCACAAAACTCTTGGTGCGAGAAGAGGACTGGAGAAAGCCTGTATACTCCTTCCTGGCGCTGCTGCCTGCCAGAGCTTTGGCCTGACACTGAAAGAAATTGGCCAGTAAGGTCGTAAAACAAAACACCACCGCAGAGGTCAGCTTCATCACAGGATTGGAGAAAATTTGAGCTCTTGATTGGCTATATAGTCCATGTGATTCACTGTGGTTTGCCGCAGGATCACTCCCCCCGGCATAATCTAGGATAATGTATAATAGCTCCATGTTTACTGTAGACTGTCTATCTCCATAACATTTTCTGGCACTGGTATGATGTGACTGTGACTGGGATAAAATAATGAATACATACACCATTTGTGGTAACATACATGGGCAGATTGCTGCTAGAGTAATTTTAAATTTTAAAATAACTGTTTCTTCCATTGCTTCCATTTTATTATGTGTTCATTCTCCTCCTGTTTGTGGAAACTATAGGAAAAAACAAAATACAGATGAAAAGTTTGGAATGATACATGTGGTATTATATGGTATTGTAAGTGTGGATTATTTTAAGACAAACAATTTGAATTTGAGTTGGTAAAGTTTGTTAAAGTAGTCAAATGTTAAAATACGTCATGATTTTCATATTTTGACAGCCTTGATCTTATTCCCGGACGTCAAACAGGTGTGCTCATAAAACATGATGAAACACTGTTGTTATATTTGGCTGTAAATAGGCTGCTGATTTTTAGGGGTAGTTTGGGTTATTCCATTTGGGGTTGTATGAGGTTGTTATACATAGTCAATGGATTCCCTGCTGTAGATTTGGACCGCTGTGCTCCCAGTTGACATATATATATATATATAGTATGGTAAAAAATGGTAAAAAAAAAAGCAGGGAAAAAAATATTTATTTTTACTTCCGGCTACTATTTCTACTCCCCATTCCAATCCAAATCTACTGCAGGTAATACAGTGACTATGTATAAGTAGCTCATACAGCCCTACATCAAATGACCCAAACTACCCCTTGATTTAAATGTCATTGATGACACAACAACAAACGTTAGCATGGCTAAAACTGAAATACTGAAGATACTAAGCGTGTGATTAAGTCAACACTTAAATATTTGACTTTGACAATTTTGACAAAATCAAACTGCACTATCAGGTAACTTTGACTTGTGTTTCATCATAAGAGTATTTTCTGTTGTCAAGTGAAATTGACTGGTTAAAATCTACAGATGAAGGATATACTGCAGTTTCAATGAGGACAGAAATCTTTCCTCTCATTTTAAGATGGAATGACGGTTTGATATAATTTATTTATTTTTATGTCCTTGACATGTATATATAGTTTCAGATAATTTCCAACAGTATATTCCAGTGCCCTGCATGTTTAATGTTTAATGCCTGCCTACAAAGTGAATTTCCATTGGGATGGTAATAAAGTTGAAGATGAAGTTCTTTAAAGTCTGTTTCCTGTTCTGAAATGACCAATGATTGCCCTTCAAAATATATCACTCTGGGTACATTTGTGTTCCCTTTGCACATTTTTCCTATGATTTGAATCCTTTCGTTGTTTTTTGAAGATGAGAACAGCCTCTTCTCTGATTCTCGTCTTACCTCTATCTGTCTGACCGGGGTCATCTGTCTGTTTTTCCCTTTACAGAGAGTTAATCTGTCCTTCGATTTCCCTTTTTATGGACATTTCCTGCGTGAAATCACTGTGGCAACTGGTGGTAAGTGAACACTGTTCTTGGACTCTGCTTTCTCAATAGTAGCTATTAGTGTTATTATTGGATATACCATATGTGGTTGGCGTATTAGACAGTACACAGACAGTTTTTATTGCTGCAGGGTTTAAGGGGGAATGTGGTAAGATTTATAAAATGAGTCTGGAGTACAGAGGCATTTATGAAATGGAGAAGAAAAAGAGAGAGTGTGTGTACATATATTCATTTGTCTGAATGAGTCTCTGGTATTTAGTGTACCTGTGACTGTAGCATGGCCACTGCACAAAAAGATCTCATTCCTGAGTACTGAAAAGGACCAAACAATGAGCTGTTTCTTTAGATGATGTTTCTGGGAAACTAAATCAGAAGATCCAGGGTTGAAAAGGCTCATCTGACACAAACCACAGTACAAAACCACCAACAACACTTTGCCAGCCAACCAGTCCGTCTGATACAAGAACATTTACAGCACTCACCTCCATGGGATAGTCTGCTAGACTTAGATATAAAAAAAAACACACACACACACAAAAACTCAGCACCAGCAGCTTTACACCAGAGTTAACTGGAAGAGAAACCAGACCAAAGGGTTTGGACTGGAAACAGGACTCTCTCTGCCAAGTGGCCTAGCACACCCTGATAGGCATGGATAAGGAGGTGGGGGTATCAGAGAGTGTGTGTGTGTGGGTTGGACACGTGACTCAGCAGACGTGTCTACCAGAGTGTGCAAAGCAATTTTCCACTTGAGTCTTGATGGCAAAACCACAACACCCCAACCAGCTATTATCACATCAAAGACTAAAGCTCTGTTCTTACCCAGCTATTTCAGAGATGTTGCGCTGCATTTAACTACCACTGAAATAATAAAGAAAAAAAAATCTCTTCATCATCATCACTGTCTCATTTTTCCTCTTGATTCTTGATCACTGGCAAACCTGTGTTGGCTGGAGAGACGTTTTGGATGATGGTGACAAGGAAAGGACAGACGCAACGAGCAGAGAGGAGATAATGTAAATTTGCATTCGGCCAGACAGAGATGGAGGGATGAGGCCGAGGAGAAGAGGGGAAACCGAAGAGGAGGAGGCAGTTATCTGATTCTCGCAGACCTCTGGGGCTTTGTCTCCAAGACGCCCTCCTCCTATCCCTCTATTTCAGGGCCCATCACTCAGCTCGTCCTGCTCTCCCCACTGTACCATCTTTTCTCTCCACTTTCATCGCTGTCAGCAGGTCAAAGTTTTTATTTCTGCAAATATTTTTCTTTTTGCTACCTATGCCGAAACTCTGCAGGAGGAGATCATTTCTGAACCTAGTGTGGCGGAAGAGAAGCAGACTTACAATTACATTTATCATATTTTTTATTTTCAGAGTCACAGTTACTTTCTAAACAGTCAAGCAGCCAATCCTCAAGCACATTAATGATGTGGCCAGGACTGGGTTGGCATATAGCCTTGTCAAACAACTGAGGTCTAAGTTTATGGTTTTTACATACTGTAAATCTAGATGTCTAGATTTAAAGTCTCCATTATAAGAAGTTATTTTGTCTGATTTCTGAGAATTGTTGAAACATATTTATATTCAGATATGTATCAGAAACAAACCTCTTTCTCCTCTTTAAGATAGTAAAGGTTTAAAGGCTCAAACTATCAAACTATTCACTTACGTTTCTTTACAAAAGCAGTTGACAGCTGCTTAGAATCACCAGCCATAAAAAAGAGACATAAGGACATGACCACCACATGATCACATGATGGTGAGAGTAAATGGATGTCAACAAAGGGAATTTGTTCAGGACAGTTTGATACAGTACCTTAGACTTCCTGATTTTAAAGGGACTATCAACATCCTCAGGTCTAGCATTGAACTGACAGGTTGTTTGTGAGAGTCTAGTTTGTGTTGAAGGGTGTATATAGACCGTAAATATCAGTGATGATACATGACCTAACCACCGCCAGCTGTGTAGACGGATATCCAGCTGTGGTATGTTGTTTACAGAGCCAGCTGTCACACTATACAACCACAATATAAAAATAGATTCAGAAAACACGTTTGTTCGTAAATCATAGTTCTTTAATAGTTTCCCAGTAGATTGACCACAAGAAGTAGAAAGGTACCAAATAGATAACGTGTGTGAGGCAGAAAGGTGAAAGGAGACATGAAAGGAAATAGGGTCAGATTGTGTGCTCCACTTCCCAGAGATTATTATCAGCCTCAACATTGGGGCTGGAATTGTTTTCAATGTGTGTGTGTGTGTGTGTGTATGTGTGTGTGTGTGTGTGTGTGTGCGTGTGCGTGTCTGTGTGATTATTGCAAAATGTGATCTTGGAGACATAACTGCAGTAGGACCTACCACGGGCTTTTTTGTGTACTTTGGCAGACACACATGTCAACACCATGTCAAAATTGGGCAAGATACAGTCACAAAACTTTGCAGGTGTGCAGTTGAGTTCAAAATGATAAAATGAAGGCTTTCTCATAAGGTCATAGACAAATTGCATCTATGAAAACTAACTCTGTCTCCAAAAAATTAAGTGTCTATACTAATAAATATGCTTGAGAGACATGGACATAGACAGGAAATGTGTTAACATAAAGTGCAAAGTCTCTTGAACCAATGCTCTTTTTCCCAAAACCTAATCACACACAGACCACAAAACTTCTTTGGTCTAATGAAGTTTGACCTTACGAGGCATGGTGACAATTATTGCCAGTTTTAAATAACTTCAGAGAAATTTTTTGAAACATATGTTCTGGTTGTTTAAAGGGTTTAAAGTGTTGTTTTCCTTCAATCAGCAATTAAAAACAGAAAAAGTTGTTGTCTAGTTTAGATAAAAACCCCAAAGCTTTGTATTATAAGACAATAAAACAAATAAAACACAGGGGTGTGTGCAAATCCAGTCCCAACTCTTCCCGGCTTTAGGTCAACTGTGATAACCAGAAAATATCTTGTAAATTAAACATAGCTCAGTACGAAGAAACAAAGATCTAGTCTAAACACAATGTCCAATAAAGTGAAGCTTTAGTCTAGTGGGGCTGCTAATTCCCACTCATGTTTTTCCTGGACATACTTTTGGATAGCAGCACATATAAACATAGCTTTCCAAAGAAAGAATTATCCTGCTTCATCCCTTCTTCATAAGTCCTCTTTCTCTCACCCAAACTCCTCTTTTCTTTCTCTTCCCTTCTTGTACATCTGTTTTTCTCCCAGTAGCCTCCTCCCTCTTCTTCTGTCCAGTCTCCTTCTGCTGTAAGTGAATGAACTGCTTCTCTATTGAGCGCCATAATGAATGAATGGCCTCTCTACTGAGAACCCCGCAGCTCTCACCTCTTTAGTGTATTGAGAGGCTGTCTGATTTTCTTTAGACTGTCAAATAAGTCTTATTGTGTTTTCAGGAGATTGCTGCTAGAAAGCAGAGGCATCACCAGAAATAAAACCCTTCGACACTGGGCATTGTGAGTGTGCCCACACAAATGTGTGTGTGTTTTGGTTGGGGGGATTTCTAAGCTTCTTAGAGGTTGAAAGTGAAAGGAGAAATAGTGACGAGGACAAAACAAAGAGAAGGTATTTTAGACGTGTTTGAGCGAATGTTGGGTAAATACAAGATGAGATGGAATGTATAGTGGCTGATTTGGAGGAAGTCATTTGTGGCGCAGCACAATCAGATAAAGGATTTGAAAGTGCTGTTTCAGCATCATATGACCATGAAATCAGCACCAGTGACCACCCTTTATTCACTGCAGAATTATGTTTATGTTTGCCTTAATTTAGGCAGGTAGACTCAACAATCCTGCCTCTTTATGCTTTATCCTCTTTACATTCATATACCTTGACATAACATAAGGTGGATGCTTTTATCTGATGTACTCTATACACTACAAGCACTGAAACAGTGCTGACCTGAATACAATTCTTCAGGTGCTTTCAGACAGCAAGCAGTTGCAGCCACAGCTTTTGTTGTGGCTCCCAACAACCTCCGACACGACATAATCAATTTTGCATATTTTCGCTAAGTGTTATCATGAATGTTATTTATCGTCCAGATGAAATAAGACAAGTTTAAAGCAGATGAAGTGGTGACGTGGTGTATCATTCAGATAACTAAAAATCAGCTGTTGTGGTTTGCTGTCCTCACGCTAGTTTTTACAGTCTCTGTGGTTACAGGATGAGGCAGCAAATTTGAACCATCATGAACTTTTCTGAAAACACCCTCAAAGCAATAGTCCAGTGTCTTGAGAAATAAACTTATTTCATTTGTTGCCTGGACTTAGAGAATATCAATAACACTCTCATATCTGTCTGTTCAGTATGAAGCTACAGTTGGTTTCTAGTTACCTTTGCTAAGCACGAAACTAGGAGGCTGGCTGTTATAAACCTCCTGTAAAACCCCAACTTGTCATTTGGAATCTGATCCAGACTACATGTTTTTGTGTAAATTATAAAATCACTGTGACATGGTCATTTTGTCAGATTAGGTGACTATGCCGTCATAAATTCTTGCCATGACAAACTACATCCTGGTTGTTGATCCCTGACCAATCATAGCTTTCACGGTCTGCGTGATATCTTCGAGATGCAAGGGATCAACTTCAGAGAACAAGAGTATAAACAGTCAAAGAGAAACAGCGTTCCTACTGGTAAACATCACAGATCACGCAGGTCAACCTAGATGAGAGAAAGCAAAAATGGCCAACTCGTCTTTTTGACACTGACTTTACGAGACTCCTATGTTGCCTTACGGGTCAGCATGCGTATAATCGAGCTCATACTGCATCGTCTGAGCAGAGCATTACACTTTATTTGAATTAAGATAACTAGATGTAACATCAGCTGCCTGGGCAGAGCTTTTCTTGGTACTCTCTTGTCCTATTATCTGTCTTTATGTTTTGCTAAGCTAACAGTCGCTTGGCTGTAGCCTCAAAGTTAGTGAAAAAGTTATCAAGCCTCTCATCCAAGACTCAATAAAAAGAACCCAGTTAATGTATTTCCCACTTATTATATTAAATTTAGGATTATTGCTGAATTATTAGGAGTTGATGTAGGTACTGTAAATGGTCACAAACTACTACTCTTTTATTTTACTTTTGTCCTATCTAATAACATAACATTCTCCCACACTTCTAATTTGCCACAGTAATCAACATGGAAATAATTAGTTATTTTATTCGCTAATTGACAACAACTTAAATCTGAGTCAACTATAACACAAAAAAAGTGAAAATATTTTTTTCTAAATGTTTCTAGTGTAAAATGTAAGGATTTTCTTTGTTTTATGTCATTATTAATTAATATTATTGGACTATTTGTATGATTAAAAAATAAGCAATGAGCAGATGTCACCTCGTAATATGCCACGTTAACTGACATTACCTTACTAGATAAGGACATAAAAACAGCTCTGGAAAAGTTAAAGAGTGGCCCGTGATAGATTATCCTCCCAAAAGCATGTACATTTTATTTCATAAAAATAAAAATAACAGTAACCATGGTAATTCCATCCGTTGAGCCCGGCAGCACTGTATCTCCTCTTCCAGGTGGAGTTTGTTACAGGCAGGACTTCACACAACTACATAAAGTCACATCATCACTCCCTCCTCTCAGTGTGTGTGCTGACATCACTCTGCTGTGTATAGAGGTAATTCGGAGCAGGGTGGTCTTTGGGGGAAGATTGATTCCCCTCATGGTATGGTCTGCTCCTGATTTCCAAAGTAATAGATGCGTTTTTATAGCCCACCTACTGTATGAGAAGACATATGGTGACATGAATTGGGGATTTAGAGGCTTGGCCTCAATGAGACTTTTTCCAAAAATCCTCTTTTCTTTCTCAGCAGGATTTTTTTCCAACAGGAACCCACTTTATGTACTGTATTTATTTTGAACTTTCCATGAGAATGATTTCTCACACTGATGATTATAGTGAAAACGTCCATGTCCATTTCCACACCAAGTGAGATGAAGGAGTTTTTTTTACAGTTAGAGAGTTCAGCATGTCCAACACTGATTTAACTGTCATGTCAGTATGATAAATATGAAGCAGGAGCTGGTTAGTTTAAATGAGCATCATGGGAAAGAGGACACAGTAAGTCTGACTGTAACAGATTCCACCGAAAAGCACGATATGATATTATGATATAATACATTGAATTAATCTTGAAATGGTGGCTGACTTTGCTGAACTTTGTTGTCAGTACATTAAGATGCCATGTGATTCTGTTCTCATCAGTGCAAATTCTTTATGCAAAGACTGTTCCCTCGTGATGAATAGTGGGTGTTTTTCCCCTTTTTCTAGTGTCCATTAATAATCATGTTTACAGGCTGCTAAATGATGCAGCTCTAGTTTGTGTTGACTGATTATATTCCACTCAGTGGAGAGATCTATTTGTGCCTCGTTGAAGGGACACATAAATTGGAAAATTTAACATAATCCCTCTTTGTTGTCATGGGCTCTCGTTAACATATATAATTAATGATATTGAGTAAAAACATGCATAAGAAGAGGAAAAGAAGTTTAGTAGTAGAGGAATGGGAAGAATCAGCAGGGTTATAACCCCATGATAATAAATATCTGCTCACTCAGCGTACAGTAAATTCCTTTAAAGCCTCTGAGAATTGTCCTTCTGTATTTTGATAAAAGATAATTGTGCTAATTAATCACCATTGCAAGCTGAGGCTGCTTGCAGCATGAGGCCAGAGAGAGAGAGGCCAATGTTGTGGGTTAATGAGGAATTTTTAACTGTGGACTGGAGGGCTTGTTGTCTTCCTGAAGGATACTGAAGCAGATAACAGCTTTATTGAAGGAGGGGAGGTAATAATGCAGGAAAAGAAGATTGACGCTTGTTTTTATGAGTTGCCAATGGCCAAATCTACCTTAAAACACGTTATCAAAGCATGTACAACACGTGAAAAATTAGAAATGGGCATTTTCGTGTTTAAACCATCTGGTGCTAACTTTGAAGATTAAAGAAAATTATATGTATTTTTCTTTTCACAGGGTTCATCTATACAGGTGATGTGGTTCATCGGATGCTAACAGCTACACAGTACATCGCTCCCCTAATGGCCAACTTTGACCCAAGTGTCTCCAGAAACTCTACTGTTATCTACTTTGACAACGGTAATGACATTTTACTCCTAATACCTTGTTCCTGCATGAATATGAATATGAGTTGTATATTATTTTGCATTGAGGCACAACTGTTGGCGTCAAACAGCACCAAGTGTCAACTTGGTAACATGTCCCAGAGCACACTAAAACAAAGAAAGAAATGCGAGTTATCAAGCTACACCACAGTCATTTCTTACTATTTCCTGTTAAAGCTGGCAGCAAACACTCCGCCGAACTTAAAACACACACGCCCTTTGTCTTTGCCCGTTTTTGGATTAGCCAGGAATTTGGCAGAGTCAGGCATTGCCAAGATGTTGATGGTGGAGCAGCCTAGTCCAAGCTTTAAAACTGCTCTTCAGAAACCTATGTGAGATGCCACAAATACTACGTCCATCTTTATATAGAGTCTAAGGTCTGTTGTGCCGAAATGGACTGCTACTAGCACTAGCTGGGTTGCCCTCTATGACCTCTGTGACGTTTCCCTAAATTCCAGTTGAACTAAATGCCCTGATGCCCTTCCTCAGTCTGTGTACTTTTCCTTTGCCATTTGTGATGGTTGTTATCCATCACGTCAGTCATCGCCATCTAATCCCTCTGCAGCAGAGTGATGGACCAACTGTGTGACCTTCTGCAGTGGAGCTCATCAGACTTTAACCAAACTGGCAGTCAATCGATTCTCATCCGGGCTGCTCCTCAAAACACTGTCCATCAGTCAATGTTCTGCCAATACAGCACAAGACCTGTATGGTCTGCTGTGTTACGGGAGAGCCAGTTCTTCTTTCCATCAGATTGTTAGTAGTGTGATGAGGCGTTCACAGCAGAGACATATTGTTTGTTCTCGTTACAAACAGGATGGTGGGAGTTGTGCGAATCTTCACAGTGACAGTGTGACCCTTTGTTGTCAGATGTTAAATTACCACATAAGCTGAACTTTTACTTATGTTTTTGTTTTTTGTTTTTTTTTAATTAGACCCTGCTAAATAAAGAAAACGTGATTGGTTAGGACGAGTCTGAAAACTATCCTGAAGTTTGATCACACACAGTTATGGAGTTGTGAAGTGCTTCAACAACTGACAGACTGTGAATTTGACTGTTGTTGCCAGCAGGATCTTGTGACAAGACTGTGGTAAAAATACTAATTACAGGCTGTAAAACATATTTGACACTTTTAGATTTTAGCACAAATACAGAACTCTGCTGTAACTTCCTTTTATAATATTAGGAAGGTATTATTATCATGAATCCATTATTCACAGAGCAGCTTTGGTTAAAATGTTGGTTCAATTACATCAAGAAAAGTACAATGTTAATGTTAAGTATCAAACATACTCAAGATTGACTGAAGATGATACAGACTATCAGTAGGCGTCACAGGAGACAAATAGATCTGTCACTGTAGGAAAAGCCCGGGTGTAGTTTAATAGCAAAATTAATAAGACAGATTTTTAAAAATTTGTCTGTTGTTGTCCCTGATTTGGACAAAGGAAATAAATAAATGTAGCAACATATAAATGAAAGTGATCTCATTTTATCTGGATACACCTTGGAGACACAAAGACACGAATCCTGTGTGGCCATACTATACTTTTCTACTATGCCTACTGTGCATGATAAATAAGCTTTTATATATTAGGAATTAGAATTGGAAAAAATTTTACAACAGTAATAAATGCGAAGGCAAATTAAATCAAATATGGAAAAGTAAACATTCTAGCACAGAGTGAAATAAATTTAGTAGAAGATGTTTGCAGTGTAAACTACACTAAAAATCACTTCACCAGGCAGAGGGTGGGCTGGCGTAATAGGGCAGATTTGTTTTGTTTGTTTAGAGTTCATATGGCATGTTAAGCTTGTAAGTGGAATTAGAAACAAGGCCAGTCTGTGCTCCCTCCACACCTCCTCTCCCACTCTGTATTTTTAGCCAGGAAGCCCCAGATAGCATGGCAGCCTCAACTCCTGAACTCAATGCATTTTAAGCAGACTTATATTAGGCTTAACTTCTGCTGACTGGGTAAGACCGCTGTGCCATAAGTTAGCAGCAATTTAGCGCTCTGTCCTCTCTCTGTTATTCACTGCCTTTCTCCTCAAGTCCCTGCTTTAGTACATTACACAGCAACTATTCTCTACTTCCTCTTTTTCCCCCATTTCCCATCCAAACACTGAAAATGGTATCTATCTTGTATCTGCTGCCCTTGACACTACAGTTGCCAACTTGCGATAATATTACTCATATCAAATTTTAGTGCCGAACCAGACCCTAACATGTCTAACCTCCTTTTTTAACACATAAAACATGCATGTCCAGGGCCAGAGGCTATTACACACACCTCGTGTGATTTATTATGGGGTCTCCTCTACAAGTAGATGCATGTGCTCTCTAAGTTGTCAGCAAAGAAGCTAAATTCTCGGCTTTACTTTGGGTGGAAGAGCTCTGGCTGTGTGACGGAAAAATTGATTAGTTGTGTTAACAAACTTTTATTGCCCTGGTGCACAGCCAAATGACGAGCTCTGAGGGGGGAATGGCTTTCACATCAATAGGTTCTCCGGAGTCTACAGTAAATCAAAATAGTGTTAAAAGTAATGTGAGGCCCGCTGTCTGGAGGGTAGAGCTGAAGTCTGGTGCTAATTTAGTGCGTCTCCCAAATGAAGGCAACACCTAATGATCACTTGACTTGATGTGGTCAAGTGGGATAAATAGCCTGTCTGCCTTTAAGAAGCAGTCCAGTGCTCCTGATTTGTGTCTGATGCCTCATATTTGAAGAGTCATTTCACCCGAATCACAGTAACATTACACGTTAACCACACATTTAGTATTTATTTGCCTTCATAACACATAATGCAGTTCTAAGCAGATGTAAGGACATTTTAAGGACTATTTTGTTAGTATTGCTATTGCTACATAGCCAATGTTAACATTAACAGCTGTTTACTTTCTATTCCAGAAGAAATGTTGCATGTTCAGCACCAAACAAGCTGTTTCCAGTGGTGGTGAAGCAATGCCACTTTGAATTCTTGTCTCTGTCACATCCTCTCCTCTGCTGAAGTTAGCATGTTAACCCGATAGCACCAGCCCATCTCGTCACTTTCCAATAGCAACTCACTGCAGCCTCCAATCTGCCCTGAATAGGTAGCGCTGCTCAGAGGGCGTATTATAACATCTTGTCTTGTAAACACAAGGTGACTGAAGCTCTTGTCAGGCAACAGCTACCACCATCAGCTCCTGGCGAGAAACAAGAATCATGAATAAAATTCATTTCGCTTATATTGTATTGAGATTTAAGCAGAAATCTCAAATCCTGAGCACCATGAGTATATGCATGACTAGATACCACTAGAGGTGTTAAAGTATGTTCTTATGTAAATGGGTGAACTGGCCCCTTACGTTGGTGTCAGTGTGGCCTTCCTGCTTTAATTCAACCCTGGTAGCGTTTACCTGCCAGTGTATTTCCTATACCTTCCAAGTCATCCACAGCACTGTCACATGCTCTTACACAGTATAAAAAAACTTTTCACTGTTGTGAAAATTGCCACAGCTACAAAATCCATCACAGTAACCACCACGCCTTGATTTGGTTTTGTCAAAAGTTTCAGTTTTGTGGTTGTTTCATCCTGTTCCAGTGGAGTGTTTTCAAATAAGTGCTCACACTACCTCTGTGTCAATCACCTCACACCCACAGGGGGAAATGAAGTGTCTGCTAGAAAATAATCCTTCAAAAACATATCACCTTACCAACATGATTGTTACATTGATGTCTTCTTATTCAGACTCTTTGCCCGGTCAATGGTTCATTTCACGCTAGATCTGAGACAGCAGAGACGCTATTTCAAAAACAGTAAAAAACAAGTCGGTGTTAAAAAAACAGAAAAATGACAGCTATATGGAGACAGAGGCTATCACTCACGCCTGTGTTCTCCTTTTGATGATTCAATGTTGTTTGACGTGTGGTAATAAAATGTATGTGTTGTGATTCTGGTAAAAGGTACTGCTCTGGTGGTGCAGTGGGACCACGTCCACCTACAGGACAACTACAACCTGGGGAGTTTCACCTTTCAGGCCACGCTGCACAAAACCGGCAGGATCGTCTTTGCATACAAAGAGGTCGGGACTGATTAATCCAACCAGTTTTTTTTTTTTGCATCTACTGAAAAAAAAATGTTTCTCCTGCTTTTCTTCAGTCTGTCATTGAGTAACACTGTGAATTTCTTAGTTTGTGTCCTTGCTTTTGTCTGATTCTCTCTTTGACTCAACTATGCCCACCCTGCATACAGTATAAGCCAGAGCTACAAATGCATTTTCAAACTGCGAATCAGAAAATAAAGAAACTAATGATGATAACTTTTGTATACTTATTGTATACAGTTCATAAATCACTGACTAAAACAGCTATTATATAATACAGAGAATTCAGAGCAAATTCTGCTTGAATAGTCTGTCTTGCCTTATTTTCCAGGCTTTTCAGACAAAGTTATCCAAATTAATCAGTTTCATTTCAAGAAACCGGTTCGCTGAGACATTTAAGGTGACAGTCTTAAATCTTCATTGTACTGCATGTACAGTCAAGAAGAAACATGATTCACTTTCCACTTCTCCTGTTTCTAATTCTGTCTGATTTTTTTTTTTTAAAAAGACCCACTAGAGCTCCTGTCTTTACAGTTTGCAAAAGGGGGCCCATTTTCACATGTTTTTGCTCAGGTCCTTATACTGAAGAATTTGGCAGCATAACAAAATATTGGATTTTATGATAACTGTATGATTAATGTTCCCACATTGTTTCCATTTGCATTATGTTACAATTTGACAGCATGATATTAGAAATATTGTCTTAGATGTCCCGTTTGTGTTTAATTAATTTGTAAATGTAAGTAATGCATTGAAAAACAACTTAATTGAACAGGGACAGGATAAGAGAATGAAAGATTATCTCTAGCAGAGAATGTGCAATTTTTTTTATTTTGATCTGATCTGAAAGCTGCTGGATTAGATTAGATGTAATACGTATTTCATTATACTGCTATTGTTGCTGAAAAGAGCAGCTTGACTTCTGCTTATACTTTTCACACGAAACTTGGTCAAGGCCTGTTCAGTTCATGCAGTGGTGTGTAAAATCAAAATAATATGCAATGATTCTTCAACATGAATGGACCATAAATGTCACAGCCTCTGTTTTTGTCTGTTTTCTCTGACAAAGTTGTTTATAATATCAGTGAGCAATGTTTATGCTATGCACCAAAGACAGCCATATGCTTACTGAAGATGCATAATGCCTCAACAGGTTCCTATGGGAGATAATAAATTGTCTGTTCTGTCAGAATGGTGTGGCCTGTTTCTCTTTTTCACCCTGTCCCAGACAGATCGTCGTGGTCCTGGTAATTGATTTTCCCCTCTTCTATTTCAGATCCCTGTTGAGGTGTCACAGATCAGCTCTGTCAATCACCCGGTGAAGGTGGGCCTGTCTGATGCCTTTGTGGTGGTCCACAAGATCCAACAGATACCCAGTGAGTCTCAAAAACACCAGGAGAAGTAATTCTCATTTAATCCAAAATGCAACCTAAAAATTGCTTAGCAACTGTCAGCAGGCAAACAGGTCTGTCAAGCATTGGATTTCTCCAAAGGAAGAAGCAATGTGCATGGGGCTGTAGTAAGACGGACAAATAGCTGTGTCCCAATTCAGGGGCCGCAACAAAGGTATGGTCCTTTTTGGCCATTGGTTTTAAGACCTATGTTCTACCCTTAGCTGAAACACAATGCTTACATTTTAAAGTGTAATCCTCTGGCTCTCTGTGTTTTTTGCTGCCATATTATTCTTATTGCTAGCACACAATCAATCATGGGATAGACTTGGCCACAAAGGACTCACCTGTTGGAGCCTTTTTTTCCTCTGGAAAAGGAGGACACATTTGTTGGCTGCATTTGACACCTTGAGCCTTTGAAATGGCACAGCCTAGTCACACTGATAGTGACTCAATCAGTCTTCAAATGCAGCCTTTGAAGGCTGCGGCTTCTGAATTAGGACACACCTTATATGTGATTAGTATATATGTATCTTAAAAACTATTGCAACAGTTAAAACTATTGCAACATTAACTAAGGTGCTGGGGCTTAGTGAATCAATGTATGATCAATTCACAGTTCATCAGGTCAGTTTTTAAAAACACTTGGATGTCCAGGGATCACAATATTCCAAAATCATTTATTATTTTTATTTTAGCTTAAATTGTGTCCCAAAGCTCTGAGTTCAGCCTCATCTGTTTTGCTGTAGCTCCAACTGTCACCACCTCCTCTTCAGTATCACTCCACCTCTCTCAGTGGGGAGAGTTTCGGGCACAGCTCCAGATTAGCCTCTCCTTTTTGCTTTTGAGTTACCGCAATTTAGGTCCATTAAATTTAAAGCAAATGTGAGCAAGGGAGAGGCACATAAAGCCTTTGTATCCACAGTGAGACTCATGGGCTCTGATTCAAAGCCTGCCACAATGAGATGTCAAATATGATTTATTCAGTAAAATCTGAACAGTTTTGATTGCATGCATGGAAGTTGGATGGCATTAATTTTTCAACGTTTTTTTTTTTTTTCCTTTTTGTCCTTCACATGACATCTTTATCTGAGTTTAGTTTGACTAAACAACTCTCCAGATTATTTGGACTCATCTCTAACATTATCCAAAGGCTTTTTCTGCAAAATCTCTTTTTTTCAGCTGCAGTTCGCACTGAGAGATTTGTATATTGAACCTGTTAGCGCAGTCCTCTGAGGCTTCATAAACCAAACTGTCTTTGATGCCTCTGACACAGCATGATGAAACCAGTGTGTGCTGCTGCTTGGCTGTGGAGTGACGAAATCTTGAATGGAAGCTGGTTGAGACTGAGGTGTTGTGTTCAACGTGAATGATGTCTCTGAGGAGTGTGCGTTTTCCGCTTTATATCAGAGCTCTTCTCTGCTCTACAACAACACCGATTCTGCTTCTCAAGAAACTTAAAACGAAATACACCTTCAGTCATATTTAGGGAGAAATCAAACAGCTGAAACTGAACTTCTTCAGATACAAACAGTTAAAATATTGACTCTTCACAGCATTTATGCTGTCACATTAAACTAAAGAGTGAACATTTGTGGAGATTGCTTGGTAACTAACTGTTTGCTAAAGGCCACTCTCATTACTGTCCCCATGCCTTTCTGTTATTGTGCACCACATATACACTTTACAACAACAACAGGGTGCAGGTTTACCACTTGCTATAGCTGCATCCTTGACTTCAGACAGAGGTAGACAAAAGCAGCTTCTCATTTACAGCCAACAATTAAGTTACAATTACATCCAGTTGTTTGAAAATGCTGTCTTCAACTCACAGCTTTTCTTTTAAAACAAGAGGCTATAGCTAACAGGTATTATCATTACTAGTGTTTTATGGAAAAGATTAAGATCAGATTGTCATTTCATTCTGTTAAAACTCCAATTTACATTGTATTCTTGTTCATATATGTAAACCATATTTCACTTTAACAGTCCTCACCTTAAAAGCCTCTTTTCTCTTATGAAAACTAAGCTGTTTTTCAGATAAAACCCTATCATTGCTTTAATTTGTTAGGGCCTCTGGAGTGTCAACTTCCCCAAAGCCATAAAAACTAACGTTAGCCTAAACTCTAGCTTCTAGAGCATCGTCGCAGTTACAACTGTAGGTAATAAGTTTGCGAGACACACTAACATATTCAGCTTTCATTAGCGCTAACAAATACACTGTTGAATCAGTTCCTTACATGTTTGATCTCTTTAAGTGAAGAGTCTTTAAGTTTGGAAAAAGCTAAAAGAAAGACAATGCCCTCCAAATTCAGCACTATGCTTACCACAGACTAATGCTTTGACCCTGATAAATCACAGTTACGAAGCTATGATTGGACAATCTCTGTCTGGGGGAGCAGTCAACTGCCAAAGCCAATTTTGTCACTATAAACAAAATCTAACTCTTGTAAGGAGCTGAGGAAAATAAGGCCTTGTTTTCTTGCTGTGCAAAAGCAGGTTATATTTGTCAGCGTCTGAAGGAAAAGGTCAGTATTTGTATTCTGCACCTGTCCGTCCACAGGGCTGGATGTGCCCCATAAACTGTTTGGCAAGAGCAAAGGCTGCTGCAAGTAAGATCAGAGGTTTTTCATAATGATAGTCATCATATTAATGTAAATAATAGAGAAGGGCCTTTTAACGGGAGAGTATTCATAAATGGACTAGGATTAACCTTTTGAAAAAGCAAGAATCAGCAGTTTTCATGAAAAGGTTGGATACCATCGCTTGCTCAGTTCTTCATCTGATGCCACAACCAGACGTTCAGTTTGTAATGTGTCACTTCAACTTCCCCTTTGTTCTTGCGCTAAGCATAAACTGTAATGTGGGCAATGATTGGTGCTGAGTGGACATTTTTCTAGAGAAATACTATTCATCTGAAAAATAAGTGAAGAATTAAAGTATCTTAGGCCTGAATCCTAACAGCGAAAGAAGTAGACAGAAGAGCAGCGACCGCTACAAGCTGTGCTATGAAGAAGCGTTTCAACTGAGTGTCTCTGCTGCCAATTACTGCATGGCAGCCATGGTAACCAGAGGGTAATTTTTTTAACCCACTGTAGCTTCGCCTTGGATTAAAAGCTCAAATAAAACATTTTATTTTTGCCTTGAGGCAGCGTATGCCCATAACACATCCAGTAAAGACAGAGATGAGAGAAAAGATTTGTGGCCGGGGTGTGTAATTAACAGGTCAGGTACAAGCACATGTGAAGACCTGGGCTTTAATTTACTTTCCCGGGACTGGATTATACACTATCAGTCACAGTGAGTTATTCTTACATCGAAGCCAAAAAGCCTTTTTCATGTCTTCTTGCTTGTACCTGGATTAATAATCTTGATTTGCAGGATGCTGCCAAGACTGGAGTAGTTAATTATATAGTCATAATATATGGTTGTTTTTCTTTTTATATTTTAGGGCTTAATGTGCCATAATTTAATTTCACTCACAGCTTAGCTCTGCTTAAGAAGAAACATTGTGATTTAATGTATTGGAGATCTCAAAGGGCCAAGAGTGTAATCATGAGGCGAAAGTCAATTGAACACACTGAATTTTTTTCTAAAAGTATAAAGATACAGAGTGCTGTCCAATGAGAGGAGAGTGAGTCTCAATCAATGTTCAACTCTGACTAGCATGACATCACACTTCATGCAGGTCTTTGCCATTGATGAATAGGCAATAAAAGACAGTCTGATGTTGTGATTTCATCTAAGAAAATATGTTTGAAATACTGTTGTTTATGATACATACATGTATGCAGAGGAGAGCAGGACTGGATCTTCTCTGGATGTGATGTTAACTGACTCTGTTGTGTGTAATTGATGACACGCTTTTGCAAATCCACTTCTCTTTGATAGTATCAGTGGAAGGTAGCTAAATCTTCTTTAGCCATTGTGTATGTTGTGGCTGAGAGTTAGCTATATTCGATCTGATTTGCAGCTTCCTTCCACAACCAGAGGCCAGCGAGTCTGCACAGAGTGCCCACACATGAGTAGCCTTAGGCTGGGGAACTGACCTTCTTCTGCCCCCCACCATATCATTAGGCACCTGATAATCCCTTTGCTAGAGGCTAGAGGAAACCAGTCACCAGGGGAGGAGATGTGGCGAAGGAAGGGTGGTCTTATTCTGAGGTTAGACTGAGCTGGCTCACATCTTCTGCTTTGATCAGTTGTCCTGTGTCTAATCAAACCCAGCAGGTCTGCAGGGGAAAAAACATCCCATCATATGAGAAGAACAACGCTGGAGCCAGCTTGGTCAGCAATTCTTTGACCGAATATCAATCAATCAGGCAAACAGTAATTTGGGATTGTGTTAAAGGAGAAATTTGATATTTTGGAAAGTATTCTTCTCTTTCTTACCCAGAAAAGTATAAGACCGGTACCACTCCTAGTTTATCTTAGCATATGTCCAATACTTTATGTTCAACCACATCTTCTTATTTTATGCCTCAGCTTTTGCTCAGATTAAACATTATATCATTTGTTTGAGTGCCCTTTTACTTTCTCTGTGCTGTAGTTTAGTCACACAACAGAAATTCATGTAATATTAGTCAAACTGTTCCTTTAACTTTAAAACTGCTTCACCAGGTGGTAATATTATTTGATGAATGGGATTTGAAAGTCACTGCTGTATATGTTGCACAGCCATAGTCTGGTGTGTAGAATTTCAATTTTGTAGCTCATTGGTGGAGCAAATACAAGTGCTATAAGAGATGTCATGTATTGAGCAATGCCACACTGCACGATGCAATGCAGTCTTGTATTCTGCAGAGTTACAGATTAATTCCTGGAACTCCTGCATAGAAAGTCACATAAAAATCCAATTAGAGTTTAAATGAACCACTATATCAACAGCAGAGAGAAGTTATTATCAGATCTGTTAAAGTATTATGCACTGGAAGACCCTTTTTTGACTTTAACAAAAGATGTATTTCATCCTGCTCCTTTTCCATTTCATACTGATGGCAGTGAAGATGCACTGCCAGCAAAAGTAAGCAGCCCATTTTACACTGGCCCATATGAGGGCCAGAATGCAATAAGAGTCAATGATGTATCTAATCAATCGCTCCATCTTACCCCAGCTGATGACTTGCTGTTACAGATGACTGAGAAGGCTGCCTCTCAACAGGGCCTGATTGATATCATCTCCCAGGGGAAATTGCCACCGTCCATTGCCAAGTCATTGGCTGACACTTGGGCACAAAGAGAGGGGAGAAATAAAGTGCTGTGGTAGCATCCCATATGACCCAATTCTGCCTCCTGCTCTCTTTCCTCTTTCTTCAGGGACCACTTGTCCCAGTTTTTATCTCTGGATGGAAGATTTGTGATGGTTTGTTCGCTCACTCACTCTGCCCCCTTTTTTCTCCAAAATATAGATGTGAGACGGAGGACAATCTACGAATACCACCGAGTGGAGCTGACGAAGACAAAGATCACCAACTCTACAGCCGTGGAAATGATGCCTTTACCCAGTAAGGAGAATTTATTGTAATAGCTGCTGGCACAGTCATAACACTGTCCACTGTATAGCAATCTAAGTGTTGTTCGATCAGTTCCTTATCATTATTAGACCTTTCCAGGAGACAGGACCTCTGCGGTATGGTAATTGTATTATTGAGTGTTTAACATGTTTGACCTGTTGTGATCTTTCTCCTCTCCAGCCTGTCTCCAGTTCACCAGCTGCAGCACCTGCATCTCCTCGCAGATCAACTTCAACTGTAGCTGGTGTCATCGTCTGAACAGGTTTGGACAATTTCACCCCTGTCTCCTCCCAAAATGTTCTCACTAGGACTAAACTCATGATTATTGTCACAGTTTCCCAGAGTCCAATGTGACATTTAACGAGTTTTGTCTGGCAAATAGTCCAAATATGAATTAAAGTTTATAAAACATCTAAAAAAGGAAAAAACCTAAACTTTCAAGGCAGCTGGATTTCTTGCAAGTGAGAATCTATCTTGCCAGGCTCCAAGCTGGATTTGGTTTGGGTCAATCAGTGTCTTATGAGGGAGGAATTACTGTCACCTACAGTCAACGACAGCAAGACGTGACTGTTCATTAACTACAGTGGCAGCTCCTGAAGAGGTTAGTGTAGATGCTGCTGTAGCATCAGTTGTTTTCTGAAAGAAGAGCACTGATGATTTTTTTAAAAGGAAAAGAGATTTTTTCCGACTGGCTGCGCTGGTAATGAAACAATGGGCAGGATGAAATTAGCCTGAAGTTAGGGTGATAAAAGATATAATAGTATACAGTATATAAAAGTATTTTTTCCTATGAAACCATCCCGATGCTTCTGTGTAGCAAACATATTGTGTGCCAGGTTTGACAAAACCAGTAAATCTGATTTAATTGAAGAATTTTTGGCATTTTTGGTTGTAAAATTGCTTAAGAGATTAATCGATTATTATTATATTTTTATAATGATTATCCTGTCCGATAGCTCATCAATTAATTGACTAATTGTTTTAGCTCTAATTCTCACAACCTGGATTGTGCTTAGTTTTCAATGTTAGATTCAGTATGAAAAATATAATCCATGTGTTGTTCCTGTTCACTTTTACAATTGGATCATTAATGTCCATGTTTGTGTACATTGTGTTTGTGTAATTTGATATCAATTTGTAATAAAATCAGGCAACCTGAATATTTTTCCTCCACAATAGAAATATTTTCAGTGAATGGGAAAGTAGTAGTTTTACTATTTAGACTGTACAGCAGCTTCTTGTAACATTCATTCAACTCACACCTGTTCTCTCAACCTCTGGTCTCCATTTTATCTTACCCTTCCTGTCTCCCTGCACTTTAAACAAAAGTAAATATTTGAGCTGCTAAAGAAGTGTTAGTGTTCCTCCCTAGAATTTCCTGACAGCTGAAATGTGAGCTGTGGTGTGTTTTGTTTCGTCGGGTAGAAAAGTTTGAGTTAAAAAAGGCAGTGAGGGGAATAAATTATGGAGAGATCGCAGAGCTGTGTTATCATCCATACAAGTTGAGAAAGTCTGAACTTGTAAGCCAACAGATGTTTAGTGTCCTGATAAACGTCGAGCCTGAATTTGCTGAAAATGTTTTTTGGGAGGTTGTTGTGCGGGGCAGCCATTACCCCTTCTCTTTGAAGGCTATGTCATTTTGAATGCCTTATGCATCAAATATTGATGTGCCGCTCTTTTATTTTGAACTCATCATTCACTCTGTGAGTAACATGGTTGACTGGAGAAATGTGCAGCACTTCTGCTCTGTCTGTAGAGATTAGTTATTCAGGACTTACATGGGGTTTTGGATTTGACTTTTTTTCTGCTGTTCATCCTACATTTTTCTTCCTTTGACAGAGACAAACTAATTTACAGTGCAGCAATATGAAGAAGTGTTTTTCACAGTGATTCATAGACGCTGTGGTGAGATACTGTATGCTCATAGCACTGATCTCATTAAGCTGTATTTTAATTAGCTTTCGAACGGTGTTAATATCTGACTGTTCAGCGTTGCTCTGCCCTTTGTATCCTTCAGCCACTTCCTTTGAAAAAGGCAAACATGCTTTAAACACGCGCTAATTAAAAATCATGGCGGCCTCATTGGCTCCGGGGTTAATGAAAGGCACTGACATTTAAAGGGAACAACCCTAATGAACTTCTCTCAGTAAAGTGCTGGGAAGGTGAGAGCACAGCGCCTCTCACACAAGTTCTGAACTGAACCACTTTGCTGTGGCTGATGTGCACAGCCCGTGCTGAGCTGGGTTAATAATGCATGACAGACATCCAAGTGGACTCACAGTCCACGCCATAAGTGCCTGTTCAGCCTAACACTGATGCATTTAAATAGTAAATTCAGGGGTTTGTTTACCTGAAATACACAACTGGTGAGCATCACAAATTCAGCTCATGGAAAATTAATGGCTGTTAAGGAGATGAATATTGACTTTTAATATGTCTTAGTCTCCCAGCGACCTGTTATTGCATCCGTAATGTTCAGAAATGGCATTTCCCAGACTCAGAGCACTCACATAATCCCAGACTCACAAATCCACCAAACTCTCAGTGGGTGGGAGAAATATTGAGATCCTTTATGTAAATGTAATGTTATGTAAAGCAATGACACAATTTCTGCATTTAAAGAAGTAAAGGTACTGAAATATTATCAATAAAATGCAAAATACACATAAGGTAACAAATGTAAAAGCAGATGTTTTGCTCACTGGCCCATTTGAAGGAGTTGTATAATTTTCAGGATGATTATCATTGAAGCATTTAAGTGTAGACAGCATATTTGTTGTGGGTGGTGATGGTAGAGTTCATTTTAAGTATGTAATTAAGTATCGGGCAGTTTATTCTGGCTATAATTGAGTGATTGAAACTTTATTAGCAGATGAGTAAGAATATTTCAGCCAGTTTTTAATCATATCAACCTGTTTACTAAATGTTCTAGGAAAACCCTTTATCTTAAAACAAGAAAGAATAAGACAGGTTGAAACCATAGCTGGTTAACACATGTAGCAATGTTTCTTAATACACTTGCAGATTTATTTCACTTATGACAATTCAATAAAACCTGAATAACTTAATTTCAGACTAAAATGACTTGATAAAAGAGACTTTTGGTTGATTCAACAACAGTAAGTGCAGTTCAGAACAAGAGGAAGTGCTACTTGAGCAGCTGCTTTGTTAGAAAAACAGAAAAGCAACTAGTGTATCTGTTTACAGTGCAGTTGTCAGTCAAAAATAATTACAACTGAGATCAGATTTCAGGCTGTACATAACGTGAGTGGTTTTCCACACAACAGCTTGTTATCTTACTGAGCAGTTGGAGGTGTGCAGCCTGTCAACAGCTCACAGTGGCTGCTCCATCTCAATCCATTACCCCCTTGAAAAAATTACATGCTGACAAAAAAAAAAAAAAAAATACTAAAAATGACCACTGTCTTGTTTCATGGCAGCTTCACAATGAAAGCCACTCACTATTCTTTTTTGTGTGCGGCTTCAGCAGTAGGGTTGGTCATTTTGCACTATACAGCTCTGATGCAGCTGCAGGAAAGAAATGTAAAAATGATAACTTACAGTGAAAAAACAGTATAGTGAATTTACTATGGGTTACTTTTCACTACTACAAACAATGCAAAGAATAGCAGCTTGTTAGTCTTGATGGGGTCTCATGAATTGGGACTGAAAGCCAGTAATGGACTCTATCCATCCTGCTGCATATGTTGGAAACCTGAAGAGAAATATTCGCCCTCATGGGTTCATTTATATTCAAATGAAGCCCCTCAACCCATTTCTAATTAAAAGCACTGTGGCTCACTGCATTATGGCAAATAGCTGAGATGGATGCCACTGAGAGCAAACAAAGCACAAGCTCCCAACAGGGACAGGTTAGGCCAGAATCTATCGGTAATATTGCGTCTCATTCTGCTTCCCTCTCATCCCACTTGGGGGGAGAGCAGTCAGGGAAAAGTGGGGGATTAAGCGAAGGAATCTGTCTCGCCTGATTGAACAGATGAGGCTGAATTTTTCGGGGGGAAATAAAAGGAATGGGATGATTAGAGAGGTAGGAAGATGAAAATGGACTCCTTCACATAAAGCCATTACCATAACAATATGTTCTCTAGAGAAATGGGGCCTACTGGAGATGTCTAAGACTCTACTGGACTCATATTGTCCTGGCAGCTCAGAGCACACTGTGAGTCAGCCATGGGTTGTTTTTTATTTGGCTGCATTTTCCTATACATCTCCCTCTTGGAGTGAGAGATGATTTACAGACTACCAAAGCTTTTGAAATTCACTTTATTTGATAGAACAGAGTTTGAGTGGGTTTGCTGCTTTGCATACTAACTTGTCCTTCCAGACAGGATACTGTTTGTGGCAAAGTGCCTAGACAATGGTGAGTTCACTGGTAGGTGAGTTTTAATTTTGATCCATTTACAGCATGGAGGATTAGTAGCTGCCGCCTCAATTACTGTCTGCCTTTTGAGGTTATTAGAAATCTCAGGCCCTGATACACATTCAACTCAACTGCACCTTTTATCTGAAGGCCCCATGACCCACTGAACTTCCCCCACACATGCATCTCCATACTGTGCAAAGCTGCTCCCTCCTCATACTGCATCAATCCAGACCTCAGAGGGAGGTGCGTAGTGGGAGGTGCATATGTTTGCTTCTCAACTTGAGTCAGTGGAAAAATCTGAAATACATTTTTATCTGAAAATAAGAAGTCATATCTGCAACTCTAATGAGGATGGATCACAACACTTCACCTTTGGTAAAGGGGTATTTCACAAATTCAATCAAGATCAGTTTATAGTCTTTAACAAAAAAGAAAGAAAAGTAACCCTGAAATATAAATGTGGTGTGTGGAGACTTGGAGGTCTACCAGGCAGGGATGGTCTAACAAAAACATGCTGTTAGTTGTATCATGGGCATTTTTAGAGCTTGGCCCATTTCACAGACTGACAGTCCCTTGAGTTTGGACCATTGTTTGCTCACTGTGCTGGTGGTGTGGCTGTATGGATGGAAATGCCCATTCGATGTGTTGGTCCCCCAGTTTGGTGCAGACTAAAATATAACGGTAACCAGAGCTGCAACAGTTTGACAGAAAATGATCTCATCTCACTAACTAATCCCAGCCTTTCCAGAGAGAGCTGCATTTTTCTCATATGACTGTAAATGAACTATATTTAAGGTTTGAGACTGTTGGCTTCATAGACTAAAAGAATTGCTTGAAAACTATACCTGATAAATGATTTATTGCAGCTATATCAACAACTATTGAACAGACTGCCCTGAAATTTGAAGCAGACATTCAGCTCCTGGAGGATCAAAACTGCTGACTTTGGTGATCCTCTGACTTTTCCATGAGGCTGACATTTTTGATATAAAGTGACATCACTCAACAGCTGTGGGTGGATATTGCCATGAAATTTCCCATTTGACATTCATGCTCCCCAGGAGGAGTTAACTTTGCTGATTCTTACACTTTTCATCAGGTCAAAATTATTTGTCCAAGACTTTAGTTTATGGCCAAGTATTTTACTTCACCTTTTCTGCATTTAGAGATAATTAGGAAATGATAATATACTAACAAACAAATTCAGTATTATCTCACAGTGTTGGTCGCATGAACTGTAATACCAATACCAATTTATTACACCAAAGATTCAGCTTTTGACTGACAGCTGTTTCCTCTGCCCCCAGATGTTCCAGTGGTTTTGACCGCCATCGGCAGGATTGGGTGGATAACAGCTGCCCAGATGAGGTGAATGTTCAAGACAAACACATATGATGATCAACCATGACTTGAATTTGAAATACATGTGTCTGTATGTTTGGAGCTTCCTGGATGATGAATACTTTTTGCTGTAGTGTAAAAGAAGAAGCCTCTTAAATCCTCTCTCACACGTCAGTTTTTGTTTTGAGACAGTCCACACAACCATGACAACATTTCTCATCTTTCAGACCAAGGACAAGATGTGTGACATCATCGACACTACATACCTCTACCCCTTCACCACCACCATTGTTGCCAAAACCACATCCAGGAGCAAAGAGGCTACTGCAGGCAGGGTCACGCCCTCCACCTCCCACACTCCCACCAGCATCCCCACTGAAGGTAACGTGAAAAGTAGAGCTTGAATGAGGCCACGGTGCAGACTGTGGCAGGACCCAGCACTTCCTTTTTCAGCCGGTGATGGATGTTCTGGTCTGGCAGGATGGTAAATGAAGTGCATTTGCTGGGACTGTTCTTTATTGGTATTGACGTGTTTCCTTTTTTACAACATGCACAAGACACTTCACTCATTTGGAGAAAGCTCTCCTGCTCTCCACTTAAGATAAAAAAAAAAAAAATTCCAGATGGCAGGCAGTGGAGCAAGCAGCTAGCAGCAGCTGTGTTTGTACCAACTTTTAAACAATACAGATTGAATTAGGACAAATCTCTCCAGTCCAAAATAGATGCACCCACACAAACCTGTGATCATGTCATTTGGTTTGAGAAATGTTATACTCCAAATACATCTTTTTCTCATGATGGATCTGCTGACGTTTTAAAATTATTGTCATTCTACTTGTTTACCTTACCCGGTTTTTAGGTTAATTGCCTTTAACGGTTGGATGAGAGGGCCAATTTTGGTTTTTGAGGAATCAATGTCGAATAGGAAATCAGAACGGCTGCTGGCATTTGTCTCAAAATTGGCTCAATCTGATCCAGATACTGATGCTTAAAGATCTTCTTCGTTACTACCTGACTCTCTGTGTCTTTCAAGGTCTTATTTTACATTTGAGATTTATTTTCCAGTTGGGTCCCATGACAGTACTTTTTAGAGAAAGGAGAACTCTAACACTGTGAATGGAGGCAAAATATAGTTATTTTCTGGTTATATTCAGCAAGTTACGCCAAATGTTTCCCCTTTTGAGTTTGTTAAGAGTGAATATACAGATACATGGAACCATGTATATAATATTTGTTCACTTAGATATGAATATATTCTGCTAATGCAGTGTGTGGGTTGAGGTTAAAGAGTAAAATATACAATTGCTACAATTTTTTATTGTAGTTTTCGATTTTATTGTCAATAAATCTCATAAAAAGCCCAATGACTTGATATATCTTCAGTGAAAGAGCAACAACAAATGGAAACAGGAATTGCAAAATAATTTGGGTAGTAAACATACACACAATAGTAAAAGTAAAATACATAACAGTTCACCCAACAGTATTTTGATTTTGCAACACATGGGCCTCAGAAAACTCGTATATGACGTAGCTTGGTTAACAGTAAACTGGTCAATGAACAAGTCAGTTCCTACAGTCACAAATTAAAAGTTACAAATCTGTTTCCTGTGTATAATAAACATGGGGACTGTAGTTTATTTTGAACCTGTCTAATACACAATGTGCTATTGCAACCAAGTCTCATATGAAAAAAGATGCCAGGCCCAATGTTTAGGAAAACATTTGTCTGTTTTAAACATGAATCTGTGAGCAGTGGTTAAAGATTGCAGCAATGTTAGGAACCAATGACAAGTGACAGAGGCAGAGCAGGGCAGCTGGAAAGTATTGAGACTTGTTGAGATGTTGAGATGTGACTATCATTACAACAAATGCTGTGGAGGAATTGGTGAGCTCATTAAACAGAACAGAAATGATGACATCAAATACAACAAACTTATAATGAAACATTTAAAAAAATATATATGTAATACACACAAAGCACCATAAATGTAAAAACAATAAACCTTAAAGTGCAAACGTATTTAAATTATAAATATTGTAAAATACAATGTGCATGATATCACGTAGGTTTTCTTGCAACAACAAAAATATCAAATAATGCTCTGAAGAGTCAACTTGTACAGGTGAAACTAAAACCTACATATTCCATCAAATCTGACTACAGACCTTGTGCAAGAAGGATTTTGAAATGTGTATTCAAAAATGAATTTTTTCAAGTATCACTCATCATGTGCCTTCTTTCTTCCTTATAACTGTGTGAAAACATTTTCTGTTCCTGAAAGTATTACACATCAAAGGTCAGGCCAGTCATGCTCTTTTGATATTACAGTGTAAAGCATTGAGCACATGATTCACTGCACCCCAGCGGGTGACTAACCCAAACAACAGTGGAACATAATCTCAGACTTATCTAATGCAATTCCTCTTTGAAAAAGAGCAGACAGCGTTCTTTTAGCTGATGAGAGGAAAATGGCCAAGGTGTCCTCCATAATTTGTTTACTTCTATTTTTTTCTGTCTCTAGAGAAGTTAAAGTTATGAGGTGTCTGAATTTACTGTGCTAATTTTCAGCTCATTTCCCTTTTTATGACTTTTGAGCTTTTTATGTAAAGAAGCAGCCAATTTATCCTAATCAGCTCCAGATGTGATGCTATCGTATCAAAATGATAAGTCATAAATTTCAGGTAACATCATGTCTCTGTGTCAACATACATATTACACACTGGTTATATGATGCAGTAATAAAACCACACCCTGTGCGGTATGTAGTGTCTTTTAAACTGAATCTTGTGGTAACTGTTTGTCTTGTCCTCGAAAACCAATCATGTCAGATGTCTTTTATCCTTGGATGAATGAATTTACTGCTACCTTGCAAGCGCATGAGACCCCATATATGTAGGAGGAGTGTATTTCAGTGTGTCTGAATATTTGACAGGTTTTGTAGATTTAGGTTCAGAGATGTTATGCTTCATATCAAATAGCAATGGAAAAAACATCTTTGGCTATCTTACGAATAAGTAAAAAGCATGCAGTATACAATAATTACATACTGGGTAAACAAAGATAAATATTGTAGTGCTAAAAAGGTAAAATGCATAAATATGTGCAAGTGTTAGGCTAGAATGCCATTCATTGCTTGTTTATAATATGAGGGATAACACTGGTGTTGTTCTGCAGTATAATTTGGAGTTTTATGGCAAGGTCAAGCTTTGGATACAGAGATAATATTTCAGATCATCATGGCTTTAATCTTTCCACATGATTTGTTGACAATAAGAAACATGTAGAATATCATCAGACTTAATCTTTAAAGCAGTGTTGGGATGGAGAGAGACCCCAGTCTCATGGTTGACAGCAGACATATCAGTTACTTAGTTCTGGCTCAGGACACATTGGAAACAATCCATCTTGAAGCTCACTTAAAAGACTTTTCACTCCTCTTTGGTCAATACTTTGAACTTGGCTGTTCTCAATTCAAAACAGAGAACTGGAAAGGATAGTGCTTTGGGTTGTTGTTCCTTAACTTCGGAAAAGGCTCCCACAAAGTCTTTGAAAAACCATATATTCACATTTTTTAAAAGTATATTAAAACTAACTTGTTTCCTCTGACAATTTCTTGATGAGAGTGCTCCTTTTTTTGCTTTGTCCATCTCTTCTGTTTCCTTTCTTTTTACCCCCTTGCCTTAAGTCTTTCTGAGAAGCACTTAACTAACTGTTGTTAGTTGTGCTATTAAATTTGCTTACTTACTTATTAAATCTCAAGTTTTAAAGTGAAAGAGTGCAGCGTCTGCAGTGTTATTCAACACTGTGTTATTCAACACTGCTCCTATCTGGTTGGAGTTATTTTTCCTCTATTGTTGAGCTTCCTTCATTCAGGCCCAGGCTTTCCATTATTTTGTCTTCACAAAAAAGGCATTTACTTTCATTACTAACTGAGCCAGCAGCCAGCTATTTCTCTATTGCACCTCCATTGTGGGGGCTGAGTTTAAATGGACGCTCTATGGCAGTTGGTTGTGCTTGATGGGTTGGAAAGATGGATGCAGTGAGTTCAGGGAGCACTGTGAAAACTGTCCAGCTGTGAGGCAAAACACGACGAGTGGTCCCACAGATCAAACCAGGGTGTGGTGAGAGGACGAACAAAAAAGCAGGGGAATCAAAATGTGTTTCATCTGTGTGTGTGTCAATATCAAGGAGGTCAAGGGGTCATGCTGTGGTATTTGTTGTGTAGTCGATTCAGAGAAACTCTTCAGACTGTCTGACATGTACAGAGGATCAGTTTTCCCAACATTTGCCAGTCTCTTCAGCTGCAAAGGTCAGAGGTCAGGTTAGAGTGCAGGCTGGGTGCCTTATGCTCCTGCTGGCAACCTGCAGCTGCATGGGAAAGTTAAAATTAAAGAGACAAACAGGGAAACAGCAATGAGTCTATGTGGGTGGGGGACAACCCAACATGGAAACTTCAGATGTCCTTTCTTATATTGCTTACATTCAACTGAACTTCAAACACTCAGTTGTGAGTTTATTAGTTCGCTGAAGATAATTTAGCATCCTGCAATAAATCTGTTCAGTTTGTGTTGAGACTTTTTTTGAGCAACTCTAACTTTATGGCTGTTTTAGAAGATATAGCTTGTGGTAGTGTTTAACTGTGCTGCATTAACACAGCAGGGGTTTCTATCATTTTGACCAGACTTTGCTCTGAACTTAATCCTTAATCCAATGAGATATGGATGTGTGAATGTAAAAATCAATAATGATCATTTATTGGGTCAAGAATTTCACTGTATCTCCATGGAGGCACATGAGGTGAACGTGTTATAGTAGATATGACAAAAGTCTGCGAGGGCTCAGTCAAAAATGGCCTCAGCCAAAGTTCTGAGTTGAAGTTAGGGACCTTCTCAAAAATGCATTCAAAAGGACCCAAAGAGCTTTGTAGATTTCTATAGGCAGCTTTTCCCATTCAGATTTTTTTCTTTTTAATCCTGACCTCTTTCCCTTGTATAGACAATCTCCACTTTAGAATAAACAATTTTTCAGCACCTTTTAGACCAACTTTAAATTCATCTGAATCTGCTTCCATTATTTACTCAATCTCCAGTTACATAGCGTTTATACATACATTTTCTTTTTTTGAAGGTGTAATTCATGATTCAGTATTTGCGTATTTTAGGGTGCATGGTTAAGATGTGGTATTTCGCTAAATGTTCATGTTTCCTTTCCTTGAGCAGTGATGCTGATCCAGGCTCATGAGCCTAACTCCAGCGTGGTATTGACTTGGAATATATTTTTCAGTTGCTTACAGTACTTTATCTCATTTAATGATTTATTTCTGACCCCAAAGTGTGGCTGCATTCACTCTTTTGAAAACTGTAACAGAAAATCCTTTTGAATTAAATCAGTGAAATATATTTGGTGGTGTATGTGCTGAATTTGCATAATGCGAATCCTACGGTGTGTGTAAATGCCTGCTACCCTTCGAGGAGAAGTGGGTCATGCTACATTTCCATATTTCACATGTATAGTTAACCCCAGACTGCTTTTATGTGTTGAATTATGCATGTTGAACCATTATATTCAAAACATAAATTTTTAATCAGATCTTAAGTATAGTAAATTTCATCTTGAAAGGAAGATGGTTCACTAATGAAAGAAGCCTAATCTCATTTGGGACCTTTGGGGGGTTGTTTATATTGTCAGAGCTTCAAAAACAAACTACAAAGAGAAATATTGATTATTATGTCTTACTCTCTTGTTTCTTTCTTTCTTTGTCTCCACACAGATGATACAAAGATCGCTCTGCATCTCAGAGACAACCAGGGTAGGTTCCTGTCTTTAATAACAACAGTTATTGTTGTTGCCATATCTGCTGTTGAACTGTGCCTTTATTCCCTGTTGTTTTTATGGATGTGTGTGTGTTTCTGTGTTTTCACCACTGAGGTGATGAACTTTATCTTTGAGGCTCAACTGTCCTCTGTGGGTTGTAGAAACTTTGTGTCCAAAAGTTGTATTATATTTATACGCCTTTTTATTAAATCTACATGGAGTCACAAAGAATCGAAGAGCCATGTAAACAACTTTTCTTCAGTGAGACATGGATATACAGTATATTCCCGTAAGGCAGAAGTAGAAAATAAGGTAGCTGTACAAATTGGTAAAAAAAATAATAAAATACAGTGGCCTTTTATAAGACAACTATTTTGAATGTTCAGATAAATAACTGCACATTTCCAAAATTTTAGGAAAGGAGGAAACTTAACTCAGAATGCTCTTCAAGCAGTTTGTTGTGTTTGTGTAAACAGAATTTAGGTTTATAGGTATGTAGGTCAGTGGTTATCATAAATCAAGAAACAGAGTTTATTTCCAGCCTCGGAAACAACATGGCATAACAATCTCACTAAAAGGTGTTCTCAGATTATATCACATGGTCTTCTTCTGAACATGTAGCTGCTCAGGTATCATGGGACCATAGATTGAATTTGGTGAAAGGGAGGCGTAAAGATGAATGTAAACATCTATAACATCTATAATACTACGAAACCTGGGCTCATCAGAGGAGGAGCACATGATGTGATGATGTGATTGAAAGCTCCAGCATGGGAGTGAGTGGACCATACACAGCTAGTGTTGTATGGTCGTTTTGCCAAAAGTTGAAGAGACTTTGTGCTGCTAGCTACTAATTGATATTCTCTATTGAATGTTTTTTCAATTAATATTTTAATTCATCTGTCCTTAATATTAAGACAAAGCACAAGTTCTCAGAGGCATGATCTTCCAGATGCTTATTCTGCCTTATTCTGGCAAAGTGCTACAAAATCAGGCGTAATGGGAGGCTGTTCCAAAGCTTAGGAGCTGCTGACTGAAAGGCACGATCGCCGAGTCAGAGGTTCACTTAGAAAACCCCAGATAAGGGGTCTAAGAGTTTAACTTGTGGAGTGGAGGTGTAGAAGGTCAGTAATATAGTGTGGATCCGGCCATATTGGGCTTTAAAACTGATCACTAAAATTTTAAAATGGATCCTAAAATTAACTGAAGGCTATAGTGACAGCCACCGGACACTATAACAGTCACCTTTGGTGGGTTGTGCCACAGAAATTATTGGATAAAATCCAATTTGCAGTATTTTTTTAGCTGTCCTGAGTAGCTACAAGCTTTATTTGCTATTATGTTCAAAACATCCCAAACTCTCAAATGATTTCCAGCTCTATCAGTGTTTGGAGATAGCCTCTCAAATGTTAAATTTCCTGCTTGAGAGGAATTGGAAATCCGCAGCTTCTATCACACTTTCATTACACAAACGCTGCATGCTTCCCATCACTGGAGCGCTGTCGCAGCAGTGCCTCGCACTGTGATGACATCTCTCTGCATTTTATTCATGTATCTAACCATTTTTCACCCCATATCTCACAATGTTGATATTCAAGGTTGAGAAGTAATTGCGAGAGTGGGATTATCACACTGAGTGAAGAAAACAAAGAATGGATTTCTATTATAAGTCAAAGATGACAAATTGCTTTGAAGCAAATTTTAAAACTTCTGGCTATTTATGCAAGTGTAAGTAATCAGAATAATTTTAAAATGTGTCTGCTTTTATGTCAGTCCATTTGAAGATGGTCAGGATGTGTTCAGCTCTTCAGCGCGTTTTCATATCTCATATCTATCAGTTTCTCTGGAATGTCTACTCACCACCGTCACTCTTCAGCACCTGTTTACAAAGAGGCTGAATTTTCAGTCTGCTTAGTTCATATTGTTAGTTTCCAGAAACCCATTAGCCAAGTGAGAGAACTGTTCTAGTCCTGTGTCACTGCCACTGAACTGAAGTGAAGGTGAAAAAGAAAAGGTTGGCTGGATTTCCAGTCGTTTCATTTGTCCTCACCCAAAAGCTCTAATGCACTTTATCGCCGTCGAAGAGCTTTGCTGTCCATTAGTGTTTACCCACTCTCTTTAGGTTTGAGCAGTCATGAGGACAAAGCTAATGGGGAATGAACTCAGGGCAGTTTGCTGAAGACGTGTCTTTAGATGTGCTGACTGTCAGCAACCCACCAGGGCCCAGTATAAATGATATTGTGAAGCCTCATTTCAAAGTCTCTGTTGTCTCATTGGATTAATCCTGCCACCCAGAAGAGTCCAGACGAAACTGTCATTCTCAGAGGGCTGGGCTCCTCCAGCACTCGAGAGAGACCCACTTGCCTCCTGCTGGTTATTTAGCTGCTAGGCTGTTGATTTTTTCATTGTGTCTACATCTCCGCTCCGTCTCATGCCCCCTGCTAACCTCCTAACACGGCAGACTAACAGCCTGTCGCATCATTTGTGCTTCCAGCTGACCAAGAGATGGCTCTTGGACTCTGTAGCACTGACAGATAAACACAGGAAAATGCCTTCCTGACAGAAAAAAAAAACAAAACCCTCTTCAGACTGTGATGATAAGGATTACACATAATAGCTGAAAATGTCATCATGTCATTTTCTCTGCCAAGTTGTTTTTTCTCTGAAAAATAGGGCCCCTCAGTTGCCATGTGTAAAACCTTACTCTGAAAGCTTTATTTAAAACAAAATGGCATTATGAAAACGACTCGAAAAACGAAAACGAGTTGGATTATGCATATTGGAGGTAATCTTTGTTTCATATACGAAATATATGTGTCAGCCCAGCAAATCATCCATGTATTGAACTTTAGAGATTTCCTGCTCTGGAGTGCATGTTGAGGTTACACTGACTTACAGCACCACACGTTCACAGTGACTGCCCACACACACTGGACAGGTTTGATTACACCCGGTTATTCTCTGTGCTGGAAATCAATGAGGCAGGGAGCCAGGGGAGAGGCAGGTTGGCTGACAAGCTCAGCTGTGGCTATAGCTGCTAATTAAAGGCAGGGAGGAGGGTAGGGAGACTTTACAGGGGATGGGGAGGGCATAGAATCTGTAGCCTGGGGAGTAGATCTGTGCTGAACCTGCTATAAATCTGTGTGAGATAAGCTATGAAGGCAGAATCCATGCTGTTTGTTGCATAATCGCTTCATTAGTTCTTTCCTGCTATGGTCTGTGTGTCTGTGCTGGACACGCCAACACTCTTTCCCTCTTTGTTTTGTTCTTCTTTTCTTATTCCGTGTATTCTCCCAGCTGAATAATTGCAGGCGTTTTTTCTTGGTTTTTCTTTTGTGTGTCTCTGTAGATCAAAACAGAGAATGGCAATAGGTTAGAGGACACTGTTATCTTTAAAAGACCTCTCGAAACACCTGCTGGGTCGATTTTGAGGCTCCAATGTGATTTTGAGAAAATACTTTAAAGACGAGTGTTGACTTCCAAGGCTAACTGAAGGACGGGCTTATTATGTAGTCGCTATATACAGCCTCTTCAGTTTGCAGTGCCATAACTGGAGGCTACAATGGGACTCAGTATCAGCATCCATAGGCCTGCTTCCTCTGCCTATCACAATCATACACAGCTAACCTTGGCGTGGGATTACCTCCTACTCAAGAGGAGAGAGCTGCTCATGAATACCTAAACAGAAAGAACAATCGTGCCACCGAACTTGAACCTTGAATTTCTCTTTCAAAAGTGAAGGAAATGTCTCCTTGATCACCTTCTCTAACACAGAGCAACCCTGCTAAATTCACTCAAACATACATGGTGTGTTATGTAGTGTGATTTGCAGTAGAGATGTCACTGTTTATATTTTAAGATCAAATATCTGTCTTTCTTCTCAAAGTGGTGACATTTAGCAAAACTTTGACATGCAAATTTTAAGAAATATTGGTACATTCCAGATAGCAAGGCATTGATGAATGATGAGTGCCCCCTGTTGGTCAACACTCAAACTGCAGAAAAATAAAATATCCCAGCATTTTATTAAGCATGCAAAGCAAAGCACCAACCCCAGCTGTGCTCTAACACTTTGACAGTATCTGTATCTCTGTATAAAAGGCTGTAAAAGGTCATTTTATGTTGTTGTTTTGTTTTGGTGATACCAGCAGACAGCACTGTGGGACGGATGCCAGGTACACACCCTCTGCACACTGGTCTGATCCTTGGTATCCTGCTGGTGATGCTCATCATGGTCGCCGGTGTGCTGATCACTGTCTACATCTACCACCACCCCACCTCTGCCGCCAGCCTCTTCCTCATCGAGGTGAGTAGTGACATGATGGTGGGACATGATTCTTTACCTTGGGGGAAGAAAAAAATGAGACACCCCTGTGTCTCTATAGCAGCTGATGTGGGGTGATTGAGATTACATGCTCTTTAATGGGTTTGCCACCTTGACGCTCTGTCTGAGGCCGAAAATTGAACTTTTGACTTCAGCTGCTATGCTTAAATGGCTGAGACGTCCTTGAAGTGCTCAGAAAAATTAAATGTACAACTATGTGACAACTGGGCAACTTCCTCTACTGAGGATGTGACATGATCAAAAAGCTGCAGAAGTTGCAGATTGACCTAATGATGAGATTGTTACCCACTTTTACTTTTAATTATGAACTGTACAAGATTTGAACAGTTTACAGGCCCATAGACTAATAATAGAAAGTTTGCTTGTGCTTTAATAGGAAAGATTGATCCTCTATGTGATGATATTTTGACTTTGGAAACTCAATCCTCAATAACATTATCTTCTTTTGCTGGGAAAAAGCTTTGACCACCCAACATTCACAAGAGAAAACTAATTTCTTAAAAATGCAGAAAGTCCTCATTTGCCAGAATATTGTTATTAAGTTAGGAATGTTTACAAACAATTTTTCTCAGACCTTCAGACATTCCTGTATAATCATATGAAAAGATGTCTGCTCCAAAGTGTCTGGCCGACTGTATAAAAACACACCATCTGCGCAGGGAGTTGTCTCAGGACAAATCTCTTATGTTCCTCAATTCCTAACTCATAAATATGGATGATGATTGTCAAAGGGGGGATGATGAAACTTGAATAGTTGTTCTTGATGTGAATTAATATGAATTGCCATGAGGATGATGATGCTGTAAAGTAAAGTAAAGTAAACTGAATGATGTTCAAACATCATTTAAAAACAAATGACCTTACGTTCCTTATGTTTAAAGCTCTTCTCGTTTGTCAGTGTTGCAGGATCTGGATTTTGCTAAATTGAAGCCTCATCTTGGTTTACAGGCAGACAAGAGCTTCCTCCTGTCAAGTTTTATAGTTTGCGTCTGTGGCTCTCAGACTCTCAGGCCACTCTGTCCTGACAGGAACATAAAACAAGCCACAGTTATTTATGTTCATTTTTTAAAACAAGCTCAATAAATAAGATTGTAAGGGACTATTTTTTAAAATTTTTAAACTTTCCCAGGTAGGAAATCAGAGAAAAAAAAATCTACAAAAAATGCTACAAAAAATTAAACTTATTTTTCAGACTTTTTATTGCGAGTCCTTGAAACATTATAACCAGGTGAAATCACTGTCAGCACCATCCTTTGTCAGGACACACAGATTGCAGACAGAGATGACCCTCCTCCTCCTTTAACCTTGATGACACTGTGGCCACTGACCTTTCTCCTAAACTCTGTCCTCGCCCATGTCCTCTCTCACCCACCCTTGCAGAGACGCCCGAGCAGGTGGCCGGCGATGAAGTTTCGCCGGGGGTCAGGTCACCCAGCCTACGCAGAGGTGGAGCCGGTGGGCCAGGAGAAGGAGGGCTTCATCGAGTCCGAGCAGTGCTGAGCGTCCCTGCGGCCAACCCCCCTGCCCCCACCGCCCCACCCCTCCTGTGTCAGCCCTCCTCCTCCCTGCTCCACAGGGACTTCTCACCAGGAACCTCCAGGATCTGCTGATCAACGGAGGAGCTCAGTGTACACAATGACTCGTTAAAGACTGCCGCACCGGCCCATTGAGTGCTAGATGAGACTAGATGCAGCAGCTGCCAATATGGGGAAGTGAGAAAACCCTGAAAACCGATCCCAGACAAACATGTGGCTCAGCTCCTGTTGGACAGGAGCTGACCTGCCGGGGACAGAGGGAGGGGACAGCTTTGACGTCATCGACTCTGTCACCATTGGTTAAGAGTTTGTATGGCTGCTGTCATGTTGTCATGGAGGGATTGTACAGCCCGACTGCCTCGACTGCTACTGGTGTGTGAGGGGGGAGCAGGGTGAATTATACAATATATATTTTCAGAAACAATACAGAGTATGTGAACAGAGATTTCCACTTTATTGTCAGTGGGGTTATACATTATAGGCCTTTGTATATCCATCAGGTTTTTTTCTTCTTTTCTTTCTTTCGGTACATTGTTTTTCACAGGGGTTGGCACATGTATCTGTATAGACCGTCGGTATTGCTTTTCAATACAATAGCAGGCTTAATTGACTTTTCCACAGCCCGCTCTGCACAGAGAGGCTGCGGCTGTGTGATATGACGTGAGCTGAACTCCTGTCACTGCGATCGATCACACCGCGGAGTAAAGCTCTGAACATTCAGCATTTTGTTGAATTAGTTTGTGATGTTTGGCTGGTTTCATTTTCTGAAAATGAAGAGTAAGATGTTTTCACTGAGAATATATCAGTGTCTTTTTTTTGAGTGGGTGATGGGCACACTCTATCCTTCTCTCTAATTTGAGTGGTTCTTTGATTTGATACCTTATGTCATCGATACCTTTTTATTTGTTTTTTATTTTTGCTTTTTTTTTCATTACTGCCGTGCCATTTTGTCCCTGACAAGGGTTTGCACATTTTTTTTCCATGCACATTTTTTTTTCTCATTTGACATGTGGTACTAATGCAAAATTGCAAGACAGGCGCTTGTGAGTGTGAATATATTTTCTAAAATGTGTGTGATTCCTGTGCGTGTGTGAATGTGTGTGTGAATGCAAAGAGAGCAGTTTACAGTGGTGACTGGATATCCACCTGCTTTATGGGTGTATATGTTTGAGCTGGCTCTGCACAGTTGATTCTTATTGATTTGAATCTGAGGTATCTGGATACAGTTTGTGTGAGCCAGAAAACACACTGGTCTAGTTGGAATTTTTCTTGATTTTACAGTGTGGTTTCCTTTTCCAGTATGTTGCCAGCATAACCAGTTCTGTGTCCATGTTTAACAACTATGATTGACTCATCCATATTAACACGTAAATGTATATACCAAGGCCAAAACATTTGCAGATTCAGGTAACTCATGGCAAACATTTTTAGTATAGCAGTAATAGTACTGAAAAACTTTATTTTTTATGAGTGGCCTTTTTTTCTGTACTTTTTTACTTAAATGTGAATACTGTTCCAGTCATTGTTGACACCGATCAAAACACAAGGCTTCTGACTGAGCAAATTCAATCACTCACACTACTGTTGAATATTATTTCCAGACAAAATCATGTTTTACACCAATGATTGTAGGCTCATTTTACACTATCAGACACTATCCTGGAATTCTACTGAAAAATTAAACGTGCAATATTACACCCATTCATTTTAACACTGAAAATGCATCTGGATAAATTTTTTTTCACACCTCGTCACCATCACATTGAGACCAAAGACTAATCAGCATCTGAGTGCGCTATATTTACCTCAGACTCCCCACAGCCTCCACACCTCAGTACTCAGCATACCACCACAAAGAAGAGACCAGGCAGTGGAGCGTGCAGTGGTTTACTGGTTTAACTTAGAGTGGTGTTTTGCTCTCAAATAATGTTGTTTCTCCAACCCCCCCCATCAGCGATTGTCCAATCATAGCTTCATTTGTTAACCACTTTAGCACGATTTGTCTCTAAAGTCTCTAAAAGACAATTAACCCACAAGGTTTTTTTTAAAAAAAGGTAATTTGAAAGCATTTGCCTTTGTTGTAGAGATATTTTCAGAATCCCTGAATTCATCTACACGAAAGATTATTCTGCCTGCTGAATGACGATAATAAAAGAGCAGGCTTCAGAAAAACTGTGTTAGTTTAGTTGAAATGTATACGAGAGGCACAAAATGTTTCCCAAGAGTTACATTTGCCAGACCAATCGGTCAGTCCTCCTAAATTCCTTTTCTCTTATGTTAAAAGTGAAAACAGACTGTTTGAAAAACCCACAAGTGCAAGCGAAGCATCTAATCAATATGTAAATGAAAGCATTTAATCCTCTGAAGACACATCGGCTATAACCTACACCCCCAAAGTGTCATCAAGTCCAAAACCAAAGTAGGGACTCGCTAATTCCTCACACACACTCTTCTTCACAACTCCACTGATCTCTGATGTGGTCTCATTGGAACAAACGCCCCACTTTATGTGTCCTTCCTTCCACAATTGTGTTTTACAGGAGAGAGCAGGGGCTTTATTTCAACAATAGACAGTGGCTTCTTCGTGTCTACAGATATTCTTTTTAGACTATTGTTGAATTGATCCCTGTGGAGAAATGCTCTTTGCAATTGCTTGGGACATCAGCTTGTTGCACACTGCCACCTGAAACTGCAAGTGTTTTTATAACCACTCTCCAAACAGTCTGAGAACGTGGCTGATGGTCGGAGCCGAAACACTCTGAGCATATAACAGGCCAAACCTTCACTTGCTTCACTGGACTTGACTAATTGCTTTCACTCCCACTTTCTTAACATTGTTCTTTGAGATGATGATGATGATGATGATGAAGCAGCATGGTGGTGTTGTTGAGATGGGTAACTGCTGTGTGCTGTTCTGATTGGGTGACGATTACCAGAGCTGAAAGTTAAGAGCTCAGTGTAAAGAAACAAGAAGTGGACTTTTCTTTCAGCTGTGACCTTGTTTTTATTTTATCGCCACACTCCGCGGCACACAATAAGACTCAAAATCACACAGTATCATGGCTGTCTGTAATTTCTGTAACTACTGTTGTTTTGATTACATTTGAAATAATAAACAATGTTGGTTAAAAACACTCACACTCGTGTACAACTGCTTCTGTATTTGTGAGTGCAGTACAAACACACATTTTCACACACATTTCTGAGAACCACCACCACTTGTTGGAGCATTTTGTAGAAATAATCACTTTCATCACTCCAGTAATCAGTATTCATGTATGCATTCAAAACACAAATACAACAGAGTCAATAAGCAGCTGGGAAACTGGCACGCTGATGCATTATTCTGCCTTAAATGCCACCATAATTAATTTAAAAATGCATAACAACAAATTTAAATAGGACCTTGGGACAGATTCATTTGGAGGAAAGCCGATGTTTGACTGACAGTGAGCTGGGTTTTTGCTGTCAGTGCTCATTCTGCTCATCAGTTATCTGCACATAGCCCTTTTTTCATAAAAAAAAAACCTAGGATTTTCTGCTTTACATCGTCTCTGTGCTGAGAGAGCGTGGCAGTGGAAAAATGCTGTGTGGTTTACATGAAATCGTCGGATCAGGTAGATAGTGGAACCGCCTGCCTGCAGATTGAGGAGATAGGGCTCTACAGCAGGTTTAGCAAGAAAGCTGAGTAAACAAGACAAACAAAGCGAGGGATGGAGCAGAGCTCAGGAAGCTGGGGGCAAAAAAGGCATGAAGGAAGAAGGAGGGAACATTATTGACCGAGCCAGGCAGAGCTTTCAGACCTTGTTAGAGAGGACGAGACAAGACTGGTTCAGTAGCATGAAGGACAAGGAGAGGATTTCACTTCTGTAATGTTTGGCACTAACTGACGGATGGAGTCAGGGAGTAATAAATGATGCTGCATCAACACAACCACTGCACATTTTGCCTATAAACTGTCATTAGTGGGTGTTAATAGTTGGACAACCAGCTATAAAATTCTTAAAATCAAGTTAATGAATCCATTGTCATACCAGGTCATAGCAGAGCTGTGAATCATGCTGCTGCTGTTGTAAACACCTCCATCATCTGTGACCTGGCGTCTTACTGCCATCTAGTGGTCAAAGAACAGAAAGAAACAGCTGTAGGAAATAAACAGTCGAGAATGATGCATAAACTCTGGTTTTAGTACTTTAGTTCATGAGTATTTTTCTTATAAATTGGTGCATTACAAAAACACCTTGACTACTTTGTGAGAACAATATATTTCCTTAAGAAACCCACTTCTCACTTCTCTCCTCATTTTCTGAAAATGTATTATAAGCTTAGGAGTTAAGACAATTCCTCAGATGTTCAATTTCTGAGTGTAGCTGTTTTTAAAGTCAGACCATTGTTTGAGTGGTCACTCAAGCACAACTTCAAAGCATTTGCTAGATGAAAATAATGATGATGAATAAAATATCCTTGGGTTTTTGACTGGCGGTCAGACACACAACCAATTTAAAGACAACAGACTGGGCTCTGAAAAAATAACGATGGATATTTTTCACCATCTTCTGACATTTCATGGTCTAAATGATTAATAGATTGATCAATAAAATAGTCTGCAGATTAATCAATAATGAAAATAATCCCTGGAAGGATAGGGTTTATATTTTTTTTAAACCTATAAAACTTTTAAATGAACAAGTCTCAGGAGAGCAAGTGTCACACATGTCAAGTGTTCGAGGGGCAGATCCCAGACTTTCAGTAGATCAAAATATACATTTATTTGGACCTGACAGAAGAAAATCTACACAATGCAGCACTTAAAGACAATCTGTATGACAAGCAAATCTGAACAGTGTTATACAAAGGATACAGCAAAAGCCCAGAGATTTTCCTCTACTCCATTCACTCAGTAACTGGATTCACGTGCTGAACTCGAGAGACCAAACAGGGTCGAAACTTGATTAAAAAGGACTTTGAATGCATCATTACAAACAAGTCAACAACAACTGACATTAAACCAAATACAGTATGAGCAACATCTGTAGTGGTGTCTGTAACTCTGTTTATTCATCAACCCTCTGAATCTAAAATAAAATCAGTAATGAGTGTACAATAGGTCAGGGCAGTTTCCTGCCTAATGCTCCTGTATCACCCATAGTGGGTGGAAAAGTCCTATATAAGAACAGATCTGCTTTACTCTGTAATGAATAAAAAATACATTCAACACAGCTACTTTTAAGACACAGACCTAGACTATCTACGGCATTCCTTTGATAAAAAGGCCAGTTGTCGTAAATCCTGTAGTGCTGGTTTTCTATCCCGGTGTTTGAATTTGCTAAGTGAGAAAGAGGTCCAGCTCTGATTGTTGTAGAAGATCTGGATCTGAAGCCAAGCTGTTTTACAAAGAATGAAAGATTGAAGGCAAATATTTCCAACCAGGTTCGGTGGAACTCACAGTCCCTCTATTAGTATCTGATTTACACCCAGGTTAACTAAAACTAAAACTAGCAGTGCTCTGAGTCTAAAGACATAAAACTGGGTTTATTGGTAGTTACACTGTTAACCACTGACCTGTGGCTCTGGGATATGCAAAGCAAGGATTCAACACTATGTGCACCTGCTTATCCTTCAGGCCACCTTATGCCCCACATATAGTACACATATACACATGCTGGTTTGAGGCCCAACAACAGGCAGGACTGGAGTGATCCAACTGGGCCACACAACCATAGTTAACTACAGTATGTAACCATCTACTGTGCTTTTCCTTAAACTGGCTGCTCCCATGGTGATGTACCTATATAAAGGAGGCCTATATACAATGGCTATACAACACTGGAGTGTCTGTCCAAAGCAGATGACTCCACCCTGTCAGGAAGAGCCATCATCTCTTTAGAAAAGGTGCTAAATTTGGCATAGCTGTCTGCCTAAAAAAGTATATCAAATGTTTTAGCCCTGTGGAATATTTTGCTTTTTAACCTCTAATGCTCTAATGCTTATTAAATGTGCCCAATATCTAATGACAATACAACAAAGAGTTGGAGAGTCTTACATGCTACTTACAAAACCAGTTCTCATTTTTCCACCAACAAAAACTTAAAGGTTCCCTGTGGAGCTTAGAAAACAAACAAATGTTATATTTACACCGTGCATTCTTGAGGTCTAACAAAACATTGTTATGGTCATTTAAAACAACATTGTTCCATAGCTCGACTAGTGGTCACAAACTCCACATGGCACCTTTAAGATTTCAGAATAACTTAACAGACGTGATCCACATAGAAAGTCTACACAAAGGCACTTTAATATATTTACTATGTAGAACCTTGGATTGGGTTGAGGAGACACACCACACGGATCTTGTCACCATCTCTTACAACCCCTGGATCTCTGGGAGTGCATGTAACTCACTGGCCAATTCAGGGAAGTGGCAGCCATTAAAACTCTTACTTTAAAGCAACAGACAAAAATCAATAACCGCTCAAGTGCATTTACAACTATACACTGAGAGTGTAATAAACATCGCGGCATGAGAAAAGCATTTACAGTTTGGTCACAACAAATGGAAATCGTTATAAAAGCAATTCCATCAACAGTCATCAACAGAACATTATAGAAACAATTTACTAGTGCAGTTCTGCCATTGGTATCTGGCATGACTAAAGAGTGTACACACTAGGTTTAAAGCCTTAAAGACACTCTTACAAACCACACATTTTCCACACTAACAAACAAATTATCAATACATGTTAAAAGGGGGGGTATGAATCTTTGGACAGCAAGAGAGAAGAGTGTTTATGTTGAAAAGGCCTCCCATATGATTACAGCGAACAAATGACTAACACACACAATAATATGTCTGATTAAAAAAATAAATAAAATAAATCACATTGGTTTGTATGTTCAGTAACATTTTAGTTGATTGCCTTTTTCCATTTTGTCAAATATTCAGTGTTGCCATCAGATCAGTCAGGCAGAGGCTCCGTGAGTCTGGGTTTCGAGGGTCCAGCAGTCAGGAGAGTCTGGTTAATCTACAATTGGACACACAGTGCATTACTCAAAAGGCTCCATTTTATATATTTTTATAAACATTTGATTCACATAGATTCAGCTAAAATACAGCAATATAAGTATTATTGTGATGTTTTTTTTTTAGGTTTGTCTTTCTTGGTTTGTTGTGGAGACTGGACGACTGAGTAAGGTAAGCTGTTGAGATGCTGCAGTCTATATTATACCAGCCTGGCACTGAGTAGCATTTATGATAAGGAAGGTTAACAAATGTATCTGCTTTAAAGGCCCCATAAAATGACACATATTTGCCTCCTTAAAGCAGACATAAGCTTTACTGCTTCAGTTCACTCTTACAGCTTTCATAGTGTTCATTTCAGCAGTCGGCAGCTGTTTTCATTGGCGAAGCTCTAAAAACCCACTGAGCACTATGGAGCGAATATTGGACTTGCACTAACCTTGGCCAAAAGACCAACTCTAAATGAATGCTAACATTGCTCAATAACTGCTGGACAGCTGGACTGCTACAAGTTAGTCGTATAATTTTAAAAAGTGAGAATATGTCAATATTGCTTTCACAGATTGTTTCTGCTGCCCAGCAAAAATTAACAGAAATGAATATGAAATGCATAATATTTGAAACTTTATTTTCACGTTAAACCAAGGTAAACACATCACTTACTGGAAAGTAGATCCACCTGCATGGCTTTGGACAACCCCAGGCCAGAGTTCTGTTTGGGCCGTGCTCCGAGATCACGAACCTCTCCAGCTGGATTCTGATTCTCATCCAGAGTTTTCTTCTCTTTCTCCACCTCCTCTGAGTTGTAGTAGCCCCCTTCCTCTGCCACCACCTTCTCCACCTTTTCCATCAAGCGTCCCACCTGGGGATGCTCCCCAAATATGCAGTTATTTATGACAAAATACCTTCGCTTACACTTTTCTAATACCCACTGAAGCTCCTTGCCCTCCCTGCGAATGTACCTCTCAATTGAAATTTTCCTCAACACCTCTGCCCAAGTGAAAACCACAATTGTATGCTTCCACACGCCCTCACCAAAGAGGCTCACATGCTCCTCGATTCGTGCACGGTCCACCTCTGTGAACATGCCTACAGGGATGACCAGCAGAAAGGCATGTGGACCTGGAGCGGAAAGTGAAGCTCCTCTCACTAACTCCTGTTTATAAGAGGGTGGTGTATCCTGGGTGGAGAACCACCCTGGAGTGTCCACTACAATCACCTCCCGCCCCTGCACCTCAGTTTGCCTCTTCACGCAGAACTCGGCTGCTCGCTCCAGGCGAAATTCCTCTCTCCCTATAATAGTGTTGCCCGTCAGGCTCTTCCCAGGCCACCTCCATCCCAGCACCACCAAACGAATTTCAGGCAGGTGGTTGGCTGCTTGAGCTGCTGCTGCTGTCTTTTTTGCCCCCTCTTCCGTTCCAGGGGCATCTTCGGCTGTAGTCACTGGATTGAAAAGAGAGCGATGGGATATAGTAGAATTCAAAACTGTTTTAATAAGCATTTATAAACCATTTAAGGGCTAATACTTGTGATTATTTTCATTATCAATTCATCTGATTACAAATGTTTAGTCTGTAAAATGTCAGAATATCTTGACAAATGTCAACTGGAATCTCCCAGAGAACATACTGAAATAGCTTGTTTTGTCCAAAGAAAACACAAAAAATAATCAATTAACTGGTTAATTATTAAAACTTTACACCTGTAATGTGTCTTTTTCCTTCCATAGAATTCATAGTGTGCTTTCATCAGTATGCACAATATTAAAACTGTGCCCTCAAAGATGATCTGCAACTAACGATCTCTTTCATTATCAGTTAAGGAGAGGATTATTTTATTGATTAATCAATTAATTGCTTTGTCTATAAAATGTTATAGAGTAAAGTACCTATAACAAATGCCCCACAACTCAAAGTGATGTGTCCAGATCGACTGTTTTATTCAGCTGTGGAAAATTGACTAAAACAATTAACCAATTATCAAACTAGATCATCAATAAATTTTACTCCTCATTGCAGATACACAGTACATACATTCAAGAACAACAATAACAACAATAACAAAAAAAACCTAAAACAAATACACCTAATATCACCTACTATTGTTAATGTAACGTGTATTGTCCACATTTGGTCTTGTCATAGGTCTTATGCTGTGGAAGTGGATTATATTTTGATTTTAAATGGTTTGAGTATTATAACTCTGACAACACAAGTGATGGCAGAGAAAACCTCTTCACCTGTCCCAGCTTCACCACAGCTTCCCAATAAAGTGTGGAAAGTAACTCAATACATTTAGTCAAGTACTAGACAATTTTGAACCATTGCCTGCTCTTTGCTACTGTTCACGGGTAAATGTTGCACTTAGTATTTTACTTTAGTTAACATTTTAGTCACTTTCCTGAATAAATAAATCAGGATGTATAAATATGGGTTAAAATAAGACTTTATTGATCCATTGGGAATTACGAGCAACCCAGCAGGGTACAAAGAAACCCTCCTCCTATAATTAACAGGTTAAAAAAAAAGAAAAATGTCGAAAAATACTTGGTTAATAACAATGTAAGAGGAGCCTAAATGTACAGGAAGTTTTTCTAACATCCTCCGACATTAGTTACTACGTGTGAAACGTGTCGCTGTCCGGTTCAGAGGGTTAGGTTGTAATGTTTAGCCTGGACACTGTTTGCTAACTTAGCGCTAATTTCCATAGCCACAGAAAACAGCCACATATGTTTGACAACTCCCAACAGTTTTAAAGAGATGATGATGTTACTGGCTTACCTCCTGTCTGATGGGGCCTGTTCGTTTCCATACTGTGTTTTAATCCGGATATTTGTTTGTTTGAGGTGTCACTTGTCTTTTGGGTGGCTAGTTCACGGAGCAGGACTTCCCCTTTTAGAAGTCTCAAGCTAACAGCAATGTAGAGACGGGAGCTTCCAGTCACGTCTTTCAAAATAAAAGCAAGGCAAACCGGAAGCAACATAACCACACAGCAGTAGCAAAATTAGAGTTTAAAGTGTTAATGAGAATGGCAATATTTAGCACAATATGGTAAGTTTTGAAAATTGTAAGGCTAAAAATATTATAGAGCCCATCCTAAAACAGAGCTATGGCACTCAACTGCTGCTGTTATCTATCTTTTCAACTGGCAGTGCAGCCACATAATACAATAGATAAATGCACCAAGATTAGGCAATACTATTAGAGGAATAATTTTATTGTTGAACATAGAAAAGCAATATATTTACAGTGTTAATGCAAAGGCTAAGTTTATTTACAGCATTTTGTTGATGAGGATCAAAGTCCTCATCATGTCCTCATTAGACTTATGTAGGCAGTAGAATCTGAGATTGACTGTGAATGACACATAAAAAGAAACACAAAAGAAAATAGTCAAGAAAACAGAAGCATATTTAAAGTTTCAGTTTGCTAATTCCTTCACTTAAAATGTTTAATTTCTTAATAGATATATCCTGCCAAGCAGCATTACAAAAGGTGCAAACAAAGAAGTTGTTTTGAAAATAATTCACTTCATCTTCCCAAAAAAAAAAAAAAGAAAACCCTCAAAAATAATAATAAAAAATCTTCTAAAAAATCTTCATATCATATCTCTGTGTCACTTTCAGTGAGTATAAGGCAGCCCTAATGTACTTAAGTTGCCCACGATGCCAGCATACGCATGTCGTCATCATCATCAACCCTTTTCTTGGTTGCTGTAAAAAGAAGAAATAGTTAAGTGTTAACAATGCTACCAAATTATGATGGAAGAGTCATCATGGTTGAGGCTGCAGCTGAGAACCAATTCTATTATTATTAACAATAATAATTTTGTTGTGTTTTTTACTCTCTACCCTAATTTCCTGTCACTTGTGCACATTTGCTGTTAAATACATTACATAGAACAAAAAATAATAATCCCCCCCCTTTTTTCTCTGCATTTTATTGGAACCTTTCAAATTCTCATTTCTATTTAATGTAATAATGTTGAATTTGCCCACTTTAAAATTATGTATATAAACGTATGCAATATATAGGCTACAAATGTTTGTATACATAAATGACTTTGTGTACAAAGCTTTTTGTAATGATATATAATATAAAAATAAATAAATGACACAATTCAACATCATCAGTATCAGCCAAGTGTATTTTGCTGATAGAATTGTAAAAGTGTTTTGTATTATAAATTTTATAATATGTACAGTGGTTGGTTAAAAACTCTATTCATTGTTTTAGGCCTGTGCTGTGCTGCACTTACATGCACGCTGACTGGGTCGTGCTGAGGGCAGTTTGGAGCTGGGTACACTGGGTAGCCCACCCATACTCTTCATGCTCTCCTCAAGATCCTCCTGTTCCAGCTCTGCTAGCTCTGCCAGCAGCTCATCCTAAGAAAAAAAACATAATGTAAACAACATGCAAAGTTCTGTCAGATGCATTTTTGTAGCACAAGGAATGGATAACCAGGTGACACACAGAAAGTACCACACATATCTTAAGACCTTTTTTGTTTCAAAAAACAAAAAGGCAACACAAATATTACATAAAAAGAAAGAGAGGGGTGCAAGTGCTGTAAAGCTGATTTGGAGAAGAAGAGAACCTCATCAAATGTCTCGCCGAACGGCCTGGAAATGGCATCGCTGATCTCTTGAGCCACGTCCTGCTGCTCTGTAATATCCTGCATCAGATCATCTATTTTGTCAATGTCCCTGAAAAAGAGAGGAGAGGTAAAATAGGGAAAGTTAAATTAAAATATTCTAAAATGTCTTTTAATAGATACACCTTTGGGTCCTAAATCAAAAAGACACAGGTTGTGTTTTTTGCTGATACCAGCAGGTCCTTACATGTTCTCATGGACTTGCTTCATAGCCTTAGCAGCAAACCCCATATTCTTCAGGACCTCTGTGTTGGTGTGTGAGTTCTCCAAAGCTTCTCTCTGAAATTCGATGGTGGAGAGTGTGCCATCAATCTGTGTGAGCTGCTGCTCCAACCGCTTCTTCCTCTTCAGGGCCTGCAGAGCAGCTGAGACAGAGAGATTGCAGAAGTTACTTGTGTGCAACTCTGATAATTTAACACCTTTTACTCTGGCTGAGAAGTGTTGGGAGTTCACCAACAAAGAGATACAGGGTTCCTCCCATCACATTACAACGTTTATTTTTAGTCTGAAGTGATTCACCTAAGCAATGCTGCACCTTAATGAATTACATGACACTGTAGGTGTCTTGAAAATTGACAAAAACTTTCAGGTTTAATAAAATTTAATCATTGTTTCTTGTCTGCCACTTTACTTTGCACCAACCTTTTACACTTGCTGCTGCTATGAAAACAGAATTTGCTCACTTGAAGAATCCACTACAACCAAAACAATCACTGCAGGCCAATAACCCTGTATCATCCTCAACCAGCTCATTTATACCTGCCATAAGTCTGACTTTGACATTTAAGAGTGCAAGACTTAAATAACACATCACATTGATTTTTCATGGACTATAATATTCACTTTTAGGCACAGTCAAAGACGGACTGTGGGCCTCTTTCATAAATGTCCTTGACTCGGGAAAACGAGTGCACTGTTTTTTTTTCCTGACAAGTACAAAAACATACCCCTCTTGTTTTTTGTGCCATTCTTCTTAGCTATCGCTATTTCTTGTTCTATCCTCTTCTCCAGGTAGTCTTGTTTCTTCGTCAGCATTTCCTCAGTTTCCCGCAGCTTGTGGATGGCCTCCTGCGGGGAAGGTCCTCCCCGGGACCGGTGGTGTTTGGATTTTGAAGAGCTCGATGAACCTGAGCTCACTTTGAATAATTTCGAGATTTTGCTCATTTTCGTGGCCTTTGTAGAAAACTGCACAGGCAACCAAACGGACTGACGTCCCAGGTAGGTGTCTCTACAGGTAGGTATGTTGTTAGCAGATTTTCCTGTTGGGCGACTTTGTACTTCAATTCAAACCAGCCAGTGAACGCACCTTTCACCACACCTTTCACCAATACCTGAGTGACGTATTGTCATCTGACGCCCTGCCTCCATTTCACCCTGAAACGTATTTTCTCTGATCTCTGCCGTAGACTTTACGTTCAAAGGTTATTCATTATTATTAATAAAAAAACAAACAAACATATTTTTATTAATCCTTTGACCAATTATGACGGATGTGCTTATTTATTGCCATAGATGAAGACGCCTAGCGAAGGAGAAAATAATTAAAAAAAAACTTAAATTATTAAATTTGCAATATGTATAATCAAAGTCATAAACTCACATAAGCATATGAATAGCTTGTCGTGGGAAATGGATAAGTATTTATTTATTGTATGATTTAAAATAAAAATATTAAATATTAAAATTTCTCAGTCACGTGATCAGACTCTCGGGGTCAAAGTTCGTGTTGACATCCGCAGACTCACGGCTAACTAATGGCTGAATTAGACATCGGAAAACATTGTCAGGTCGATCCCTGCAATTTGAAAGGTCTGTTTCAACTTCATCTGAACTGCGACAAACAAATATATTGAGCTGTGACATCGCTCTGTCAACAAAAAAACACAGGCAGCCTCTGTTTAGCGTGGTTAGCCCGTCAGCTAGCTTCGTTAGCTAACCGCTAACTTCTTAATCTTCATTCACAGTCACAGGAGCTTCTGTATAAAGGAGGGCACTTTTCGTGAAAACATTCAGTCTGGCTCCTGTCTTACTTACCCTGCTAACTAAGCTGTTCGTGTATGTTTTCGCTCAAAAAGAGACAGTGAAATAACCCTGTTTTATACATTTTAAAGTTAGCCTCACTGTACGAGCAGCTGCAGTGGATGTAGAAAGTTTGGTGTTCACTTGTGTTGTGCAATAATTACGTCTTAGAACTCCAAGTCCATTATCGCGAAACCTGTAATAAACAGTGTGACAGGTATGCAGTTTGTCGCTGAATTAAAGATGATGTGAAAATGACCCGGTTGAACTTGTTTTCTCCATCCCTCCTACAGATTTCCTTCCATTTGTCTGTGATTCTTGTAGTGGTGTTTTCTGGTAAGATCCTAGTCCAGAATTAGAGGAGTATTTAAAACCAAATCATAAAATACTAAGTGTGGCTAATATATTAGCATGGATTGATCTAAAACTATTGCAGACTAATACACAGTCCTGCAATAAATCCTTCCCTCATGAAAGCTGTAATGTTAATGTTTTAGAGAGATTTTGATATTAATTGTATGATCAATTTGCATGACATACTTTGTGTTCCTGTTGATTTCTAATAAGTGTAATTAAAGCACTAGTCTGTATAATCCAATAAAATAAAATAGCAGCACAAACCATAGCCTAAAAAATAACCATGAATTTGAATCAACATCTTTTTAAGACAGTTTCAACAAAATCCTAACATTATGACTTAGAAAGGGTTTATTGCAGGAGTGTTGTGCTGGAGTGCATTAGTTTTTAACTGCCAAAGAGTGCCTAGTTTGATCTTTTAATTTCTGAGGATTAGCTGTTCTTTGTTTTATGTAAAAGAAAATTGAACATTTTTGCATTTAGACCTATTGGGATTATCAGTATATTAAGATGGGCACTGTCAGTATTTTCTGATTTATCCATTGGCATGTCATTGAAATAATTAGCACATTGACCATAAGAAGAGATGGGAAACAACATTAATTTGTAGTTTTTATCTCAGACATTCCAGGTATATATCCTATGTCATTTGTGATGAAAGCCACTGATCATTTTGTCTCCTACAGCCTTGAACACAGAAGCAGAGAGGCCCACTCATGTCCTGAGGTAGGCTGTTTCTGTGTATGATGTGTTTAATGTTCTTTGATAAGACTGGGACAAATAGAATTTTCTTCTAGCATGACACTTAGATACTAGCGCTATTGTTTTTGTACCTAATATCCTTTGACTCATTTTTAGGAGCCAGTGAAAAGGGAACCAAGGACCGCTGGTGGCAGTACAAGTTATCCATGCTCATTTGAGGAGTGCAAGGGGAAAGAGTTGTTGCCAGTAATATGTCCACATTGTGAAAAACATTTTTGTTTGGCGTAGGTTTACTTTTTTTTTTCGTTAGTCATGAAACTTTTCATGAAAAAAACATAATCAGTGTTGACATAATCATCTTTTTTGGCTCTAAATGAAGGGGGTATTGTAGTAAATAAAAGGTTCAAATTCCTTATTCTTGACTTATAGACATCGTCATCAAGATGATCACAAGTGTGAGAAGTTGGAGGTCCAAAAGCCTCGAATGGCAGCCACTAAAGAGCTGGTTCAAAAGATTGTAGGTAAGTCACAGGTATAGGAACAGTCACTTGTAATTAATATCTTGACAATATGGCTGTTGCTTCTGTCGTTCCTTTTTTGTCCACATGGGATCAGTGTTAAACAAAATACTGGCATCTATGTCATAAATAATACACATCTGTTTGTATTACTTAACCTCTGTACATTTCGATTATAACTGTATCACTCAGAGTCAAAGGATGGATCCAAAAGTAAAGGACGTAGAGGAGCAAAGAATAGTGCAACTGCAGCTAAGGTAGCATTAATGAAACTTAAACTGCATGCTGCAGGAGACAAGGGACTGCCACAGGTAAATCCTAGTTACTATGTATTTAATTGAAAAATATATTGACAATCTTTTTTCATATACTTTCATGTACCATTCTGTTTATTATTTTGTCCAGCTGATTAATTACTCTGCTTTTTTGGCCTTTCAGACAGAGAGAACCTATTTTCAGGTTTATCTCCCTAAAGAATCTAAAGACTCCAGCCAACCTATGTTCTTTTGTTCCAAATGGAGTGTGGGCAAAGTGGTGGATTATGCAGCGTCTCTAGCTAGTCTCAAGAACAACAATAATGTACTGACAGCTAAGGTAAGAGCTAGCAGGAGTAGAGTTGCTGATAATCACAAAGCATTTACAACTACAGTTTAGTGACTTATCGGCTCCCCCCACTTCTCACATTAATTTCTCATTTAATGAACTACCATGACTTCTTCATGACTTCCACTAGCTAAAATAAGGTCAAAATACAAGGATAGTCAATAGTGAAGCACACAATTTATTCTTATTTCTATGTATACATCTACCTTGTTTGCACACGTAATATGTAGGTGTTAGATATGAGCATTTTCAAGTTCCCAAGCATGTTACAGCAGAGAGAGCTTTGCTTACAGGAAGTTAGGTTAACCAATTTTTTGCATGTAGATAATTTTGTTTTTGAGTATCTCACAAATGCCTCTGTTGCAGTATATTAAGTATTTGGAACATTAGAGTATTTGCAGATAGATAGTTATCTATCTAGTGCTCATTCTCATTTGCCCCTCACCATTTGATTACATATAAATATTCAAAACAAAGTAACAGATAATTTCTCAAAATCTTAAATCTTAAAAAAAAATAAATAAATAAAAATAATAATATATAATAAACAAAATAATATTATAATGATAACAACATAATATTATGTGTATCTCTTGAATAAGTGTTTACACCATGTCTCCCTCCTCTGTGTTTGCAGAAGCTGCGGTTATGCCATCCTCAGACAGGTGAGGCTTTGCGGATGGATGACACCCTGCTCTCTCTGCTGGCTCACCCTGAAACACCTCTGTACAATGGGGGTAATGTGATCCTGGAGTACCTGAATAATGAGAGCACAGGCCTGGGAGATGTTTCCAACTATATCAGACAGACTTGATAAACCATTTCATTTGTAAATGCAATTTGCTTTTGTCAATAAAATGCTCTTTTGAAACATTGGGCTTTGGACGGACATTTGTATTTGTCTATGTCAATGAAAGTTGATAGTTCCATGGTAAAGAGAATAATGCAGCATGTTAATTCATATCTCTGCATGTCTCCTTTACAGTAGCCTGATATATTTTCTGTGAATTAACTCTGCTGCATTATAAACACATTATCTGCATTAAACCGCGACCCAGGTGGGACTTGAACCCACAATCCCCAGCTCCGGAGGCTGATGCCTTATCCATTAGGCCACTGGGCCGACAGCTCTATCCAAATATGCATTCTTTTTGTTCTCGTGTGATAATGTTTTTCTTCTTAGATTTATTTATTCTTTTTTAGATACAGTGTTTATTTATTATTTGACAGCTCAACATTGCTCTCCCGGATCTATACAGTCCTATGATTTCGTCTTATTTCATTATCATGCTGTTGCTACGTGCTTCAGGGCATGATAGGTCTTTATCATTAATGAAATTAATCAGCACATTTCGTATGAGACAGTGCAGTGTTTCACAAAAGACTGAAGATATACAGTCAAAAAACATGAAAGGCAAAAATAGCAGGTGAAATTTCAAAGCGAAAAAATCGAGATAACTTTGGGGGAAAAGATTGGACTGTAAAAAAAGTAAAAAAAAAGATCCACAACAAGATAAAATTGCCTTTCGGTTATTCGTGTTTTTGATTTTTTTTTTTTTTTTTTGTGTGTGTTCCTACTAAACAACTAAGAGATGGATAGTGGAGACGAATACGTGAAACAACCAAAATAATTCACAGTATGTTTCTTGTTTTTGCAGTTTTGCTTCAAGGCATTTTTAACATAGTCACTGCCAGGGGACAGACCAAGCGAGTTGTAGCCAATCGCGTCCCGCATCCGTTGGATGGACAAGTCAAAGAACCAATCAAAAGAGCGTGTTGATTAAAAGTGGGCGTGTACGTAAGACAAAACGTATATAAAGGAAAAGGGGCTGGGCTTCACAGCACAGAAGATTCCGTTGTTTTGATGAGAATAGATACCCCGTTGAGGTGACCGACGATTTGAGGAAAAACTACACTTGCTTTGACATATTATTGGGCTAGGTAACTCGTCAGTTGCTACTTTTCTGATCGCTTGGAAAGGGGCGACTTGATCTAGCTAAATAGAAATTACTTTGTAAAATCAGGTTGAAAGGGATGCCGCTGCAGACAGACTCCGACGGACGCAAACAGTCTCTGGATTCAATCTCATCGCATTTAATCGGGAAGAGCAGCTTTTCTATAAATTTAAAAGGCCTCAGAATAACTCCCTCTCGACCGAGTGCTTTTGTAAGATGTTTAAGCTCCAGTGCGAATTAAAAGCTCAGCTGTGAAGTGAAGACAGGAGCGTTGATAACCAGCAAGCTAACCGCTAACTTAGCTAACGTTAGCTGGTCAGAGATAAAGCGCGGATCGTTAATCTTTTGCGTCGCCGAGTGACTTGTTAGGTTAAGAAGACGAGTGTCTACAGTCCGTGGATTGAACCCCTCCTTTTCCGCCTCTGCTGAAAAAACTACTCGGTAAGTAAATTGGTGGTGTAACATCGTCGGACTGAAACAGGAAGACGATTTGTCAACTTGTATTGAACAGGGTGGGGGAGGGGCGGTGGGACACAGAAAGGGAAACTGTGTTTTTATCTTTATTTTGAAATGTGTCCTCATGGGGCGCTGTAACCCAACCTTACTAATTATTTATAAACAGACAACAGTTGATAGCTCCCTTCCTGTCTTACAAACACTGGAGGATTAAAATCCTTTATTTACTTGACGAATAGGACTAATCCCATGCTGTGAAAAGGTAAAAGACAAATCGTGTGCAGTAAATATCAAAAGTCAAAGTACTGAATACAAGGGTATGGCCCATTTGACCAATATTTAAATAATTCATTCATGTAGAAACAACATTTTACTGTTGTAAACAAAAAAAAGGAAAAAATTTCCTTTAAATATTACACCAAGATCAAAGTTACACTGTTAAGGCAAAGATCGAAGAAGGCAAAGATCAAAATTATTAGATAAACTTAAATAAGGAAAAAGCATCTGTAGCCAAGTTCATCTGAGAAGCTTTCTTTAACTTAAATAATCGTTTCAGCTACGCTTTATAGCGAAGCATCATATTTTCTAAGCAAAGAGCATAGTCTGGCTATAACAATAGTTCCTTCTAAAAGTTTACAGTAGCGTGGAAAGAAAACCATCCGGCAGGTACCTCAGTAAATTTACTTAGTTACAGTCCACCACTGGTTTGTTAGTTGGTCATAACACCTGTTTAACTCGTGTTTAAGGCAGTATGGGGGTTACTCTCCAATTATGACTGTTGACTAACATCATCTCATCACAACATAATTTTTGTTTTTCAGACAGCAATGAAACTGTTGGAAAACTCCAGCTTTGAAGCCCTCAGCTCCCGTCTGTGTGTTGAAACAGGGGAGTCTCGCATCCTTGGCAGGTAAGGGGTGAAATAGTCTGCATTACAACAACTGTACACGCCATTTTAATCGTTGTCAGTTTTACTGGGTCAAACAGTAATAAGTATACCAGGAAATAAGAACCAAGACTGTAAATTAATCTCTCAAATGGTCATCAGTAGAGGTCACCTTTAATGCCAAATACTTGTCTGTTCCAGTTCCTCATATGTAAGGAAATGCTGCACATCATTGCACGAACACTGGATTAAATATCTTAAGGCTGTTGTTGAGTTTGTTGTTTGGATCAGTCAAGAAAATAAACGGCCTGCTAATGAATAATGAAAATAGTCATTAGATGAGATCAAGGGGGGTCTTTAAAGTCTTTATGGAGCTATAGTTTCCAAAGCTCAGCTGCACAAAAGTCTCTTCACAAACTCCCATCTTTAGTTCATATACACAACACACATCTCACTTCCCTTGTGAGGTGCGTTTGTGCGAGCAGCTTTACTGATTCTATTTCAGTGTTGCAGACTTAGTGTCTCAACAGGAACATCAACACAACAGTGAAACCTTACACTTACTTGTGTTTATGTCTAAGTAAGAGACAGTGGAGTGGTAAGCATTTATTGAGGGCAGTGTCCAACTTTGCTGAGGTTTTCCTTATAAAGGAATGGTTTTGTCTGGGGTGATGTCATGAAACAAGGATTAAGAAAAGGTGTAGCTGGTTCAGAGATCACTGACTCGGATTATAAACGGGGGTAGTAGAACAAGCAGGTACCTGCATATTATGCAATATCATGATAACAGCCTGTTAAACTAAGAGCTCACTTTCAGGGCCTGTGATAGCAGTTAATAACTGACAGCTCTTGTTTTTGACCCAGCAAACTAAAATCAGTGTGTTTTAGGTTATGTAAGGCCTTGAGCGGGGCTTGGCGTTACAGTGACAGTGTGGTTACATAAAGGGCAGTGGGTTGTGGAGTTATGCAGCTCAGTCTTAGTGCAGGGTTTGGAGCGTGGGTGGTGAAACTGAGCTTCTGTGCTGTTGTGACCTAGAGTGACGCACATCATGGTGTCCTCTCACACCAGTCTGGTAATTTTGGAGGCTGTTGTGAAGTCTGTTGTTGGAGCATATGTGCTTGCACATATAGACACACAATAATACTACATAATAGCTGAGTATCGCTGGAGCTGACAAGGCTGGTCTTTAGGCTGCTTAGTGGATTAGTGAGACAGCCCATCACAGCAGCAGGACTTGCAAGCTGTGGGCAGTGGTTCACAAAATACATAAAACGAAATGAAAGAATGCAGCTAGTTCTCTGTGTAAAGGTGGTTTAAAAAGCAGTATCATAGAATCATAAACAAATGGTACATAAATGGCTAACACAACACATTAAACACAAATAGGTAAGAGTGCTGCAGTTGCAGTTGTGAACAGAATGTAACAGTTGTGTAGGAGCTATTTTTAATCATATTTTGGTGTTCATAATCTTCAGTCAGCTCCAGTGTCAGTCCTGTCACAAGTGTTTTGTCGGCAGCTCAGCTGTGTTGTGGATGGAAAACCAGGGCAGTTATTTCCACCACGGTATCCTCTGCTACCCCATGTCCCTATAATTAGGTTGGCAGGGCCACAGAGGGTCTTAGTAGTCTATCTAAAGTTGCACAACCTTTGCTCTTACATAACCTCTGGGTGGGTCGGGGCAAAATAAACAAATGGATACCAGTGGGTTCCACTTTCATATCTGTCTACAAAGCCGTCTGACCCAGAAACATGAAGGAGCATGCAGCAGATGTTGGCACCAACTTGTTCTTGGCAGATGTTTGTGCAGATATGGTTCACAGTGGAAAGACATGGCCTGTCTTGGCAAACACAGATGTGGGTTACAGGCTCTTTTATTACAATAAGACCTTTTTATAACACTAGTAACAAAAGAACACGAGGTATAATAAGTAACAAGGCAGTTACTCATATTCATATTTTCCAAATAAAACAGCTGCTGTCAGTGCACAATCCCAGATGTAACATTTTACTGCTTTTCATTTTCTAACTGTTATAGTAAAATAAATATTTTCAAAACAAGCCACTGTATCGATACAGCACAGAGCAATTTTAAGGCTTGTGTTTTAAGAAACAAACTAATTAAATACTTGAGAAAATAATCACCGCTGTGTTTATAACACATGTTCAAAAATTGGAACTTTGTTTCTGCCCCACAGGATTGAGAGCTACTCCTGTAAAATGGCAGGAGATGATAAACACATGTTCAAGCAGTTCTGCCAGGAGGGGGAGCCACACGTCCTGGAGGCTCTATCTCCCCCTCAGTCCGCCAGCGCCACCAGCCCTTCACAGTGAGTACTGCAACCCACAGCCAATCAAAACCCTGAAGGACAGAGAGATCAGCAATAATACCAAAAGTATTGTTGTTCAATTCCCTGTGTCTTTCTGTTCAGACTGGGGAAGAGCAGTGAGGATGGGGAAAACCCTCTGAGTGACAAGTGTTGCAGGAAGACTCTTTTCTACCTCATCACCACACTCAACGAGTCTTTCAGGCCGGACTACGACTTCAGCGCAGCACGGGCCCACGAGTTCAGCCGGGAACCAAGTCTCAACTGGGTTAGTATGTTCTATAGCTGACTGACTTCCCTGTGTGTGTGTGTGTGTGTATATGTGTATATGTGTATATGTGTATATGTGTATATATATGTATATATAAATATATATATATATATATATATA
>CM076667.1:14105327-14208134 GCA_038496675.1 Rachycentron canadum
TATATATATATATATATATATATATATATATATAGAGAGAGAGTAATAAGAAAAAACTTTGAATGGGATTTCTCTGCAGGTGGCTAATGCAGTAAACAGCAGCTTGTTCTCAGCTGTGGGAGAGGAGTTCAACTCTCTGGGGCCAGAGCTGTGGAACGCCATCGACCAGGAGATTAACCTGCAGAGCTGTGACATTTACAGGTAGGAGCGTGTCTGTACATACACATTCATTTCAGTATTACATAGCAAATAATTGAAATTCCCTTAGGGCACTGCAGAGCCTTCTCAAGTTTATTTCCATATCCGTTCATAGCTACAACCCTGATCTGGACTCGGACCCTTTTGGTGAAGAGGGAAGCCTCTGGTCCTTCAACTACTTCTTCTACAACAAGAAGCTCAAGAGGATTGTATTCTTCACATGTCGCTCTGTCAGGTCAGCAGCTGCAGCCCTCAGTCATTTTACTGGTTGACTTCATGTTCTCAGCATCCCAGATTCAGTGTCAGGGATATTTTTATTTTTTAAAAAGAAACATCACACAAACAACAGATGTCAGAAAAGCGTAAACCAACAAATAATTCTCATCCACAGTTGTTCACATGTATGATAAACTGCTCTTTTATTCTCTAGCGGCCTGAGTGGCTACGGTCGTGATTGTCTCGACAATGAGCTGGACATGGAGCTGGATGATGAGGAGGAAATAGATGGCTTCACTGAGGACAGGTCAGACTAATCCTTGATTTACTATTTAACTAGATGTTTTGTAGGTGATTTCATGTGGCAATATCAATATGTTATAACACAGGTTACATTAATAAAATGTATATTTCCCTTCCTTCTCTCAGGTGCCCCAGAGCTCTCTGCGTGTGAATTTACCAGATGACGCACCTCGGCCAAAGAATATCTAGGCTTTTCTTCCTCCCATTCTTCGCCTCATCTTATCTTTTTGATTTTGGGCTGTTGCTGCCTTTCATCCAAAGCCATGTTCATACTTTAGACAAATGCATGTTTGAAGCCCTCTCCTCTGCTGGCAGTGAACTGTGTACCGTGAGATGGACATTTTGTGGAGACCCCACGGTAACTTTTAGCTACTTCATTTTCCAGTATGGTTTTTGACCCAAAGCTCCAGGCTCAAGCAGAACACATTTACACACACACACTGGGCTTCTATACACTTGTCACATTTCCAAAGAGACCATGTCATGGACTTTTGTTAAAGAGGGGGTCTTGAATTGGATGTGTGGCCGGAAGGACTGCAAGCAAGTTGAGTGTCTTGCCAATGATGTCAAAGGGGAGTCCAGATAACACCAGCACCAATGAAGACTGACAGATAAAAGTTTCTAATATTCCAATCTGGGACGGGGCCGGGTCCATTTTAAAAGTCCTGTTAAGACTGACTGATCGTTCAGCTGAAAATCAGCTGTTGTTCATTGTTTGCTACTTTACTGTGTGTTGCTTTTTATGTGTGACAGTGACGTTACTGTGAGAACTTTTTTTAGCACTGAGTTTGAAACCTTAAAACGCTGCATTTATAACTGTATTATTGAACCTTATTACTGCGAACACTCGTCTGTACTTGTTAGACAGGAGGGCACAGCCGAGGAAATTGTTGGCACCTGGGTTGCAGCTTAGAAAACATATCAGCTTTTCTCAGATGTCAGTTCCACATTTAATTTTGTATGTGGCCTAAATCCATTTTTTTTTTTTCCATTGTCCTGCTAACATATTCCTGGTTAACCCTCATTTCTAAATGTCTGTCTTGCCAGTGTTTTCTTTGCTCATTACCTCAGTGCAAAGGCGTCATTGAAAAGTGAATGTATAGTACAACGTAGAGGAAAAAAACAAAATCTTAACGGAAAATTGGCTGAGATGTTCAGCATTATTTTTTAGAAACTAAGAAGCTCCTTTTTTTTTGTTCCTTTTAAAAGTGGATAGGAGTTCTGTGTCTCTTGACTGCTTTGTGCTTTGATTGGCCGATATATTACAGATGTGAATAAACTGGTGTTTAATCAGATTTGCCTTTGAATCAATAACTAAAGTTGCCTTGTTTAGAGGAGGAAGAAAAAAAATCATCAAAGTTCAAAACAAACTTTTATTGAAAACGAAACCGTACATGATCCAGACTATACACCACCAAACTGACGGGATAAGATCAGTTCCCTTGCTTTGTGAGGTCAAGGTAAATATTTTGTAAACCATAATGCTGCAAAGAGTCTGGGGGCTGCACAGTTCACCCTTTTCTGTCACTGTAAAAATACCTTGTCACACAACCACAGACGCATTTCAGAGACCCGGAGGCATTTAAGGACCACTCGACCAGTTCTTAACCATTTTAGTTCAGACCTAACGACACTCATGCACCTCATCCTTTATGGCCACTGTGGAACTTGGTTTCAAAGTGACACGTGCATAGATGTGTTAGCAAGTTCAAGGAATTCTTCTACCACTTCTAAGGGGAAACGTGGGTAAAAATCACAGGGAGGCTGTCAGATTCATACGCATAAAGGCCCTCCAGACACTCGCAACAGTTTAGTTAAGGCTGAGGATCAAGTTTTGTAACTGTATGATGGTCAAAATATTGATTTTAAGATCTTAATGCTACTAAACCACTGACCACTCGAGTCCAAGCAGTTAGAGAGAAACAACTTCCATAAATGTGTGGCACCTTTTTGGATGGCGGCAGCTTATTCTGATCCCTTTGATTAAAAAGTACAAAACATTTTAAGAGGAATATATGCCAAAATGGCAGCAAAAAATTAATGACACGTTTATATTATGATGCAGTGGATCAGTCACACACTTGTGGAGCACCAATGAGCATCTGTTACTATAAAAGAGCAGTCTAAAAGCAAACAAAATTAAATAAAAATCATAATGCATCACTGACATAACTGTGTTTCAATTTCAAATACTGTTATTAAAACAGAGCTTTGTACTTTAAATCATGTTTCAGCCAAATCATATTCTGCTAATTTAAATAAATAGCTGAAGTCATTTTCATTTGTTGGATTAAGGAAAAACTTTGCATGCCAACACTTTGAATCTAGACAATTTGGCTTAATAACATAAGTACAAGCTCAAAGTTAATAAAAAAGGTTTTGAACTTCACCACGATTCAATACGGCACCAATAAGTTTTAGTGTGAAAATAACCACCAACAGTGTAGCTTATGAAACTGAAATGACATGTAACAGTTATTGAGAACATTAAAAAAAAAAAAGAAGTCATGCAAATATAGTGTAAAACTCCTGATGAGCTCGGTGCAAAACTTGGTGCCACCATCACCATCAAAACAGGTTTTACAATACTGCTTGTAATCCCTTTGTTTGCCCGGTTAAATTTGACCTGAACATGAACAAACTTATGCAGAGGCAAAGTGAAAAATAATAGAGCTGCATCATATTTTTCCATGCTGGGCATTAATGTGACCTTTATGGCATACTCTGAAATGATATGATTAAATGTAACATGATATGTATGTAATGTAAATGTTGTGTCCTGCCTCCTGCTGGACATCCTCTGAACTGAAATAATCCTCATAACCAGGTCAGTTCATGAGTTCTGGTCATGCATTTCATTGACTGGGAGAAGTTATCAGCTCCACTGTAACAAGCAGACATGTCAGTGCTCCCGTACTGTGCCGTCTGCAGAGGTCAAAGTTCACCTTTGTCTTTAAAAAATAAAAATAAAAAGTAACAATAAGCCAGCTGTTTTGCCACCCCGTGGATGGTGCAGGTAGTCAGGCCATCGATGGTTGAGGGAGGGGCTATCTGAGTCCAGCTCTGGAAGTCATCCACTCAAGACCTTGGCATAAACTGGAAAAACAATAAAGACAGAGGTTGGTGGCTGAAAAATTATGTTTTGTTGTTTTAATACAAAGCAGTTTGTTCCCTGCAACAACTGCAATGATGGGATGAAGCTTTCAGAAGACAGAAGGCTTTTGTTTTGTTTGTGATTTAAAAAAAAAAAAAAAAAAAAAAAAAACTTTCAGGACTTTATACTCAGCAGGCACAGCGACACCTGGTGGTTTGATACACTCACAGCAGCTGATTTCAGAATTTCACTTTCAAGTGTGTAATTTAAGTCCATTGAAGCTGACACTTACATTTTAAAACCATAATGCTGTTGAAAAAGTCTACAGTCAAATTATTACTGAGCTTCTGCAGGAAATGACACGTCTTAATACCACATCTTAACATAGCATCAAGCATTAACCACACGGACGGAGCATTTTTTCAGTGATTTCCAGCAGTAGTAATAATAATAATAATAATTTCTACTGAGTTGATTAAAATTCAAAACCTGCAGACAACCCAAACTAAAACGCTTTTTGTTACTTTGTTATTTGGTATCGGTAGAAATGTTCCCATTATAATAATCAGAGTATGTGGTCATATCCCTCCATCTCCTCTCTTCTATTTTTGTGGCTATCACCTAAGAAAAACTGTGGTATCCTTCATTTTACACATGTTGCTAAAGCAGCTCACAGGAGTGAAACAACTGCTGAGACCTCAATGTACTATACTCCTAAAACTAACTGATACCACAGATGGTCCTGTGAGAAAACCTGTGTACATTTATTAATCAGTAACTTTTTTTTTTTTTTGGGGGGTTCTTTCATTATTATGTTACGTTGCTTGGAAGACATTAATTATAACCTATAATCATGATAATTGATAAGTTTAATCCTTGAATGAATTCAAATTCTGCCAACCATGTAAATACATTTCTGTTTGTAAAACCATCAACAGGCGTGTCTTACCCCTCTCCTGTAAGTGCACAGCAGGACTGTATATGCCAGGGGTGGTCTTTGATGGAGCTCAGGGTGAGGTATTTGGAGATCTCTGCTGCAGACATACAGTCCTTCATATCCTGCTTGTTGGCAAATATCAACACAGCTGCTTTCCGCAGGTCCTGAGAGAGACGGAGCGAGATGACGGAGAACAATGAGACCACAATCCTGCTCTTTGCAACCTCTTGACCAAAACAACTAAACAATGTAGCCCAGTGGAAAGGCCTAACCGTAGCAGAAAATCAATGTCCATTACAAAAACAGAGTCAGTTCTGTGTAGTCTGTTTCCTTATAGCCAGTTTTACCTCATGAGCCAACATCCTGTAGAGCTCCTCTTTAGAGATGGCCAGCCTCTCTCTGTCTGTGCTGTCCACCACCAGGATGATGAACTGGGAAGCAAAAATATCACACTGAGCGACCCCTTTTCAAAAGACATTTACAGCAGTGAAATGCAACACAGCAGGTGGGCATTTCCAGGCCTAGAGCCTCACAATGGGTACTGGTGACTGCTATGCTAATAGCTATTTTTAAATGAGAGAGAGTGACCCCGTGTAACAAAAGACCAAAGGCACATTAATTTTTGTGATGCGAGAGACACCATTTAAACCAAGGCAACGACTCAGGAAAAAGACACTTTTTCAGTTACAAGCAAATGAGTCAAAACGTGTTATCTGACAAGAATGTGACCCAGATCACAACCGGGCTGTTACAGGACTTTGGGATGAAAGGGTGAATACAAGTTACTATAGTAACAACAGAGCTCCTTGTAACTTCGATAATAAATCCATTTTAATAGAGGTTTATAGACCACTCAGTGGTAAAATCTACATTTATTTGATGCAAAGATGCACAAACCATCATAATAGTCCAACATGTATTAAATTAACAAATGATCAAGAACAAAAATATCCATCTGCCACATCACATCTCAACATGGTTGAAACAACCATGTAGAAGACTGAATAAGAATTAAAGTCAGGATGCAGGCTGATCAAAATCAGGGAAACATTTGTTTGGCTTTTTTAAAATTATTTGGTGTTTTTAGTGCTTTCTTTATTGCTTGTGCTTTACTTTACTCTGTTTTATGTATATGTATGGGCATGTCTACAGCTCTGTGTAAGTACAGTAAGAAAAACATTGTTAGTGATGATTCTACCAGTTATTTTCTAGAATAATCAATTAATCATCTGTTCAATAAAGTGTGAGAAATTGAGAGAAATGTCTATTACAGTTTTGTTGAGATTTTTAATTTAACAATCATACATGACAAAGATTCAGCAAATCCTCACAACTGACAAGAACTGGAGCATTTGGCATTTTAATTGAAAAATGATGGAAACAACTAATTAATTCCCAAATTGATTGCTTGGTAACAGACTTGTCATTTTACATCTGGTTAAAACATAGTGCTGCTGTTAACAGAGCAGGATCTGAGGAGTTGGGTCTAGTTTAAATTGATTTGAACATGATATCCATGTCATGTAGTCCATGTCGGGGTTTGTATGAATGAGTATTACATGTTGCCTGTGAGAAAGAAAGAGAAAATAGAAAATTTCCTGGCAGAGGTTACATCAGGACAGTTAAATACAGATGGTTCTGTAGAGAGCTTTCTTTAAAATCAGCCATCTGCCTGTGCCACGACTATCCCTTCTCCAAAAACACCACAGAGGCTGACCCCAGCTTTGCTTTTCAGACAGGCCGCTTTGTGAAAGAGTGACCTCTGACTTGGGCGGCCCCTGCTGCCGTCTGTGCTCTGAACAAACACACCAGCTGCCACGCTCAGGAAGAAAACGGACAATACTACCATTCCCCACCTCTACTTGGACGCATTAAAGCTTGTGTTTCTCACCTCTGTGTTGGAATAGTAAGTGTTCCAAGAGGACCTGAGTGACTCCTGTCCTCCTATGTCCCACATCAGGAAGTGTGTGTTCTTCACCACTATTTCTTCCACGTTGCTTCCAATGGTGGGAGACGTATGGACCACCTCGTTCATCAGGCTTGATAAAACAGAATCACAAAGTGAGTTTTTGCAAGTTTAGACAGCGTAAGCAAGGATGGGATTTAACAAAACTACTTACAATTGGTAGAGTATAGTGGTTTTCCCTGCGTTGTCTAGTCCAACAATTATCACCTTGTGCTCTGCAAAACAAAGTGAATTAACTGTGTGATTTCAGTCATCTATGAAAAAACACTCATTATCAAGGAAACGCATGTAAATGAATCTAATTTTAAGTCAGAGTAACAATACATGGAATAAAGTACATCTGGTTTCAGTCTACAATGCATTCATTGTAGGCAGGTTGAACTCCCTCCCTTCCTTAAAACTTCCTGACTTAATTTTTCAAGCATCACTGAAACAGTTAATTTTAACCATTCATAAAACCAGCTAGCAGGGCTTTAACTGCTGTGAAGCAGGCAAACACCACAGACTCACCCCAGAATCAGAGGTGACACATATATGTTAAAATATCCCACTTTAGTGTTTTAACTTTTCCGGCTGTCGGGGAGGAAGGAAGTCTGGTCAGAGGGTTAGCAGTTTCGACCGTCTTCGTGAACCAGTCTGGCTTTTGGAGGATGTTGCATGTCTATTGCTTCCTCAGACAGGAGCAACCCTGTGATAACCCTGACAGCAGGAGTTTTCTTTGAAACACAAATGTTTTATGGTGACGATATTGGCAATAGTAACATGCAAAGTTACAACAGCTGCATGAGATAACCTGAAATTTGTTTTCTTGGTCCTCTGTCACAAAATGGTGCAATTTTCTGAGGTCCACACTGGACCTAAGGGCTCAAAATTAGGTTTTTTATAGAACATACAGTAGCAAAAGGTTTCAGACAAAAAGATAAGATGTTCTTACTACATAACTGCCAGTACTAATGTTTCTGGTTTGATTAGTTTCTTCTCTTAATTACATGCTTTTACCAACTAGTCTGTGTTGAACAATTACACTCAGACCTCACATTTCTTTAAGTAAATGAAATTTGACTCTGGGAACAGTGTAATCCATAATTAGGGTGTGGATGCAGGAGTCCTCTCGTATCCCACAGACCAGGCAGAGACTGGACACAGGCCAGAGTGAGAGAAGAGGGTTATATAAAGTTCAGTATCAGTTGATAATATTAACAATTGGAGCAGAACAGAACATGACAATGTTTGCTCCTTTAACTGAACCTAAACAGAACCAGAACCTTTATGAATTATAGTTAATCCTCTATAAAAGCCCTTTTCCCTTTTTGGTAAAAATAATATTCATTTTCTGTAAAAGAAAAAACAAAAACAAAAAACAAACAAACTGTACCAGCTGGTAAAATAAAGCTGGGTATTAAATAGGTAAGTGAAGATTAACTTTTCTTTGCAAAATCACAAAATATACCACTATGTTCCCCGTATAGTTTAAATCATTTTTAAAGCAAATAGTCCAAATGATTGTTTTTAGCTTCAAATGTAAAGATTTGATGCTTCTATGTCATGTAGCTCAGAAATACATTTAAAAACAATTCACTGAATAATGAGAAAAATAACTGGTAAATTGAAATGAAATTAAAAATTTGTATAAAAACCATTTGTCTTAAAATTGTTAAACTGGGCAACAACCAACTGAGCCAACTTACTCAGCAGAGGGATTAGTATATATAAATTAAACAAGTTTTCCAGAAAGTTGGGGAAAAGTTATTTAATGATATGTGTCCCAGAAGCGAAGTCAAAGATAACTGACATGCTCCTGTAGTCTTACGATTACTGAGGGGAATCATGTTGGTTGTGAGACTGATAAAGAGATTACCCACCGGACTGGTTGGTACTTTTGAGAAGCTCCAGTTCATATAATTATTTCGGCTTGCAAGTTAAACAGTCAGTCTAAAGGGCCAGAGCAGTCCGAGTCCCGGAGTCACATAAACCCCCCTCGGTCTGTTATTGTGGCTTTTGTGGCTCACTTTAAGCTAACGGGCTAACAGTTCACATTATCCCCGGTTGAGCAGCTAGCGGGAGGTTAGTGAGCCGTGACAATTTCATCGACACCCACCTTGGTTACAGAAGAAGCTCCACAGTTTGGCGAATATGAGGCCCATCGTTTGACTTAATACCAGTGTCCGTCCGTCCGTCCGTCCGTTAGCAAAGTGGGCAGCAGCACCGAGCCTCTCCACTCTCAAGTCCACACCGTACGATCCGCGGCTGGCTGCGGTTAGCTAACATTAGCCGGACGATCTCTTGTCCGTAAAACACCTCACCGACCTTTTCGACGCGGACTCCATGCGCACCGGTAACGTCTAAAACCCCATCTAACGCGAGGATAAAAGAAAGTACAGGCCACGCGGAGACGGTTTAGTGCGTCGCTAAATTTAAAACAAACAATCGTGGAAACACTGGGTGTCACAGAGCAGCTCCGCGTTGACTCCGCTCGAACGGCTCCTGCAGCCCGTTAGCTGCTGGCGGTGCAACGGTGAGAAACGCAACCCAGACTCTTCACTCGTTTTCCGGTTACGTAATGACGTCGTGGCGTTTTCGCCGTGCCACGCATTTTTTTTTTTCCTTGAACTTGTGCAGAGCAGTCCCGTGAGCCACCATCGAAATATTGTTTATAAAAGCTCTTTATTAGGGGAATCATCTTGAATTTCAAGTAAAAAAAAAAAAAAAAAAACAATTAACAATTTACAAGTTTTGCATGAAGAAGCTCAAAGTAACGTAATTTCCCTTATGTTAACAAGATAATTGATGATCTACTTTGCATCCTATGATATTATACACGCTATTTGGAATATAATTCATATAAAAACGGAATGATTCAAGGAGATTATAATTATTTTAACTTCTGGACATCTTGTGAAAATGTACATTCATGAAACAGTTAAATTGTTTCTATATTTTCCCAACAGAAAACCTAGAACTGAAACATTTCCATGAAAAGTTTACTGGTGTGGACGTTTCATCATCTTTCAAACTCACCAACTTACAGCTCAGATAATTTTCCTTTCATGATCATTTATGGGAACATGAGGAAGAATCCCACACACAATGTTGTCATTTGAGTGTATTTATGCTGAAGACAACTTTCTCTGGTTGCAGACAGTATATGTATTGAAACAGACCATGTGTGTTTCACATTTCTAATAATTTTCAAAACATGCCATCAAATATTTACCAGGTGGCTAATGGTGGGAAAAAGCATAAAGATTAAGAGTTTAAGAAGCTTTATATTAATGCAAAGCCACCAAGGGCAGATGATCCCACAGAACACAGTATCATTTCAGATAGGATTTCAAACAAAGTCAAACAAAGGTAGAAAAGTGTATAAAATAATATGTATGAGTGACTTGGACAAAGTTAATATTTTCATTATTATCACATTTTATTGTATTCAAAATCAAACAGTACACAAGTTACACTTAAAACAGTAAGTTATACATGAAAGATGATATTGTTTATAACATTAACATTTACTTATGGACTTTGTCTTCTGTATAATATTTTATGTAACAACAATATTTTACATAACAAATAAGTATTATAATATTCAGGAGTTAGACAGTAAACATGCATCTACGGTAACATGCTATAAAAAAATTAAATACTTTTTTCTTTCTCTCATTCAGTTTTAACTGTGCGTTTCTCCCTCAAATGTCTTGCTTTCTGAGCAAAAAGCTTATGATGTACGTGTGTGAGGAGCTTCCCAAACCCACCAGCACAGAAGAAGCACATGGTGACAACCTCCTCTGTGCAGGTCAGGTTGGGACACTCCTCATCGCCTGGACGGGACCTGCAGAGTGCAGTGCTGGGGGTGCAGGGACGGGGAGGTTGTCGTGGTACTCACTGGGTCTTCAGACTGGGTTTGCAGGAAGCCATCTGAGAGTGGCTCAGTGTTCTGCTCCAGTGCTGGGTCCTCCTGGGATGATTGGTTTTTTGACATCCACTCTCTGTTGAACAAATAGTCAAACAAGTAATTAGACATTTTGGACACTATAATTCAATTTAGTTTTGTATGTAGGTTGTTTTTGATGTGAATAATGATTAAATGACCATTTAAACAGTGGAATAATATTTAAAACTTAGCTCATGATAAATGTAAACCATGAACAGTAGACAATGTTAACATAATAATTACTTACTAGCTGAGTGAAAAACAGGTGACCACCCCTCTCCAGTTTGTCCTGTGGTCATCCATCCTTCTCATCAGGTCGGGAGCAAATGTGTCTTCACCATCATCAAGGAAATCCTGGATGCTGGGTCCTATATGTTGTAGAACCATTTGTTTAACTCTGTGACACAACAGCTTTGTTCACTCAGAGGTACAAACCAGTGGAGGAATATTAAAAAAACAGCCGTAACACAACTGTAGAAATATGAAGCATTGTAAATGAGGCCATTCAGCATTAACTCACGTTTGGTTGGTGAACCATTTACACCTTGTACAAAAAAACAAAAAAAGAACAGTTACAGTATATTACATTCAAGTTGGTTAACACTGTTGTTTCATAATAGGCACAATAGGTGGGTAATTTTCTTTGCAAGTCAGATGCTCATACTTACCCTTTCTCCCATATCAAGCCATGTGCAATAGCTGTGAAAGAGCATTTCATACATTACCTGTTATGGCTACCAGGGGCTTACCCAGCCAGATGCAAAGTCCAGCTCTCAAGGTTTCAAAGAGATGAGAAGATATTTGAAAGAGCCACCAGATACAAGTGGGCCCTAGACACAGCATGCTCTGTCAAATGGAAGGTTTTACAGTTTCTCAGACCTGCAATAAACTCTAATCCGAGTCGCTGTCTTCAGCCCAGCTTGGGATTTGTAAAGGAACCCCAAATATAGGCCCCGGGGCTCCAAAAGAAGGACTGTATCTCCTGCCTGTTGACAATCGAAGACCTGATGTTGAAGGAGCCGAGTCTCTGAAATCCTCTTCCCTGCCCCTGTTTGTAAAGGAGCTGAGGCCTGAAGTTGAAGGACCTGGCTCCTCTGGGTTTTCTTCTTCATTCTTCCTCAGCCTCTTACTACTTACCTGTTCGGAGGAGTCCTCTTCCCTGCTCCTCTTTGTGGAGGAGCTGAAGCCTGAGGTTGAGGGAGTAGACTCTTCCGGCCTTTGAGAAACTGAGGATTCTGGGTACTCGAACAGCTGCTGAGGAGCAGCAGGAGGATCACAATCAGGGCAAGTGGCAGGAACAGGAGAAAACTCTTGTCGCCAATGTGCCCAAAAGCTTTCTGGTGGGAACTCCTGCAGAAGAGGGGAGCGAGATCTGATGTCGTCATCATCGTAGACACGGTTGTTGTCATCATCTTCATCGTCATCATCATCATCCAGGTAATCTTCAGTCATTGTGCTATATCCTGAATCATTGCTGAGGAAGTCAGACCAATCATCCTCACCATCATCAATTACATCCTCCTCCTCAAGATCATCTTCCTCCCCAGATGAGATGTAGATTGGGTGATCGTTAGCTTCATCATCTGAGTTGTCATCCAAAACCCTGAGAATTTCAGGGAGGCCATCTCTTGCAGGACGTTCGATGATGTAGTTCACACCACCTGAGAGGAAAACGTTAAAGCACCTGAAAAACCTGATTTCAAAATCATAGTTTTTCTTATATCATTAAATATTTACAATCAAATTAGAAACAATTAAAGCTAAAGTTAAACCACCTTCAACTGTAGCAGATATGTCACAAAGTCACAAACTGTTAAGAAATGATTCCATTTTAACCAAATATCTAATATTGAGCAATTCTGCTGCTATTGTTTCGTACAGAAAGAGAATAATTTATGCTGCATTCATCAGCTGATGAGACCTAAAGATAACCACTGTCTACTTCACTTAGTCACTTTACTCTGGTCAAGACAGTGTCACAGTTTTTGTGAATAAAAGGCGGAGCATGTACATTTAGAGTTCTTCAGTAGCCTGAACAGATAATACACAGCAAACCAACAACAACAATCTAAATTTTTAAAAGATTTTAACATAAACGTGTTCATCAACACATAATAATTCATAACTGTCGAACCCAAGGTTTTTTTAACCCTATTTGTGGCTCTGGATTTCGGTTCCAGACCAAAGCCTAGGTTGGATCAAAATGCAAGTGAGAAGAAAATAGTAAAATTAAAAAAAAAATGTAGTGAGAGCTAAGTGATGGAGATTAGAATACATCTACCAGACAAAAAGGATGTGATTAGTCTGTTAGGGTGCACAAGGACTGGGTAAAGGTATTTCTTTTACAACAGACTCTAAATGGTTTCAACAAGTTACATGTAATTAATTAAAATGCATTGCCCACGCGTCATTACGCCCAGTGAACCATGGGTACGTTGATGAATTATTATTAATGCGCAGCCAACAACGTGGCTTCTCCAAAGTTATAAACCTTCTTATAAACCTTCGTAATTCTGTGCAGATAAAAACAGTAGTTTGTGACCAAGTGCAGGAGTTGCAAATGCAAAACATGGGACATGTGGGGGACAGGTGACATCCCGCACACATGCAGTTCATTTGCACTACAAATCACATTTTTCTCCTCCAAAAAATACATAAAAAAATGTATATAATGTCATGTCAACAACAAACTCTGATGAATGAACACTACGGCTCAGGTTGTAGAGAAACAAGTCAGATATCTTCCATGTTATCTCCCTCTTAACATCACTACATCAGGCCCTGCGGTGTTTACACCTGTACGTTGTGACGTCCTGACGTTCTGACGCCCCGACGCCATGAGCCAAAAGTTCCATCGTTTCCATGGTGCACAAGAAAAACTGATTTGGGGCATTTTACGAAATTTGGCCCAGTCGCCATCTTTTTTCAGTAATTTCGATGCAAAATTTCGACAAATTGTTGCCCTCAAACCAAAATAACAGCGTCTTCAAGTCAACACACTAACTGTTAATAAATTCCACATATTTCCCGGGTAATTTAAGAAATTCTACCCATCAAATTATCAATTTCCACGAAGAAATTGTCGAGTAGGTGTCCGTTTTCACAAAATCTGCGTTTTTCCACTGGGCCTAACGACTGTGTGAACTGCCCACCTTTACATTTCAAAATGTTGCATTAATTTACACACACTACAGCCTTTTATATGTTTTAAGGTGACCAATTAATGACTCAGACATAAGTAAGGCGATTTCAATAATGTAGTATAACTGTAAAAGTTGTCTTACCTGCATGGTTGCTGTCCAGCTGTAGGTCGTCTCCTCTCTCCAGGTGTTCCTCGGGGGGCGGTGGTCTGCTGTGCTCCATGCCCAGGCTCCTCGGTTTTCCACAGTTCAGTGATGCAGTAGTTGGGTTTTCCAATCGGATCCGCTTTCCAGTGATTCACTTCTCCAAAAAAAAATCCGCTTTCTCAGCCTTGTTTTTGCAGCAGGTCAACTCGTGTTCAAGTCAAGTCAGGTGCAAAAGGAGCAATCACAGTGACGTGCAGCCTTTATATACCCTCGGTTCGGGCGCCATGACGTTTCAGGTAGTGAGGTGTAAGTTAATTTTTTTTAAATTTAATTTAATTTAATTTTTATTTTTTAGACTTAATGTATCGGCCACTATTTTGTATCGTTTTTATTACATTTTTTGACAATTATCTTAGCATTAAAATTATAAAGCATTTGTTTTCGAGTTGTTATTTACATTGTAAACCTCATACATAACACACAGTGTGATAGGGAAATATATTGAAATTTCATTGATGTGTAAAATTGTGTTATATATTGGTGATCATGTTTATCTCTTGTAAAATTTACACCTGTTCCTGCAAATAAATAAAAAGAAAATCTCATACTCGTACGCGCGACTGTAATTCAGCTCGTGTCATGTGACCGAGGGACAGTGACGTATGCGGAAGTAGCAGCACCGGCCATGAACAACTAAACGTGAGTACCTGGAGTCTGTTAAGGTTCAGGCTTAATTCTTCCATTTAACTTAGAATAGACGGTAAATTCATGTCGTAATTAATAAATATGAATGTAAGACGCAGATGTGTTGAATGGGGCTGATTGTTAGTGATACGACCGATCTGTTCAGAAGGAAAATATTATCAGGTCAGTTAAATGATATTATTCAGCGTTGAGAAAGGAGCTTTCTCTGGACATTACAAAAAATATACCCAGTAATGTATATACATCACATTTATGATATTTGATTCAGACGAACATGAAGAGAAGGGTTAACCATGAAAACCATAATGAAGATCAGGCAAGTTAAGTTTACTCTAAAGTTATTTCCATAAATTGTTTTATTTCCCTACATTTGTTGTTTTCGACAGCGTCTGTTGAATTCATATTCTTAATCTTAATACTTTGTACTGTATTGTACTATTTTAATTAATGTTTATTTGTATTGTTGGTTTCTGGAGTTGTAAACAGGGACCCTAGTGGTTCAGGTGCTGTATGATATGTAAAGATGTGTTAAATGTTAATTTACTCCTGTCTTACAGGCAAACTGCAGACCCTGTCCCTACTTTGAAATGCAAAGAAACAAACCCAAAACACAACAAAAACAATTAAACCCACACAAAGCAGTAACAAGTCACCAGCAGTGAACACAAATGATACAAAAGAACTATACATATCCAAACAATAAAAATGACTACATGATTTCCAAATCTTTTCAGCGGGGGTTTTAAATGAGTCTGTGGGTATGTTGTTCTTGAATCATGATTTATCAGCTTTCCTGTTGTTGACTCAAGGTTTTTCTTTGTTCAGGTTGAAAAGTTTTCTTGAGAGCAGTAGACATGTCCATTTTTCCAAGAATTTCCATGAACCCTGAAGTGACTGAATATCTTGAGAGCGTCTTCCTAAACAAGGAGGTAAGATTTTTAATTCAATGTGTCCCTTTAAAGTCACACCTCTTCTGTAGAATCATGAATACGCCTCATAAAAATAAAAGTCGTCTTCTCTTCCAGTCATTTAAAGATCACCATCAGATTTTAGAAATGTTGATATGATGAGCACAAACTCCCTCTGCACTGAAAAACTTTTGACTTTCCATAAAATTTCACACATTAGATAGTAATTTAATTGTTAAATTATATTTTCTGCAAATTTTGTTTCCTTGCACAAACGTCAAATGCCTGATATAGTCAAATGTATTCATTTTGCCTCTCAGAATAGCAAAGCGCAGCACTAAAAACTCATGTTTGTATGAAACATTTAGAAAGTAAATCTCCCTCAGACAGTTAAAACAACAAAAAATTCCAGTGACAATATGTTATTCATGTCCGTGATGCTTTGAAGTTACAGCCACATCCCTGAAAACTGTTTATTCAGTTTAATCTGTTGTGCTGAGCCATGTTTATTATTGTGGTTATTGAAGCTGTTTGTTTTAGGGATTTCTATCTATTTAATCTTCTCATTTTGTTTGCACATCATTTCCCCTATTTTGTTTTTGTTGCGTTCAGGTGTTGGCTGCAGTGGGACATCAGGAAGCAGAGAGCCGTTTCCACAAGCTGCTCACATGTCTCTCACACCCGCCGTTGTATACTTGTGTTCGGGCCAGCACTCATCTTTCCTCCCTGGAGGAGATCAGACACAAGTTAGGAGAAGAGCTAAAAAAGGTGGGAGGAAGAATATATATATTTATCTATATATATGTATTTATATTATATATATTTAGTTTATTGTGGTTGCTGTGTGTCGGTGCCCCACAGTGGCGCCTGTGGTCAGCAGCATCATAATCATTCTGCACGTTGTTGTTGTTTTTGAAGCAGCAGATGTGCAGCTCATCAGCAGAGGAGGTCTCCCTTCAGATTCTCCCTCACCCGCGAATTCCAGATGTGCTGCTCCTTCCTGTCGATGGCCCGAGGTATGTCAGGAATGCTAAAGCAATGTCAGGCAAATCTGAATCTGCTCTATGGAGGTCACACTTAGCCTTAAATTGCATTGTTTCTCTAAACCCACGTAGAATTTCACGTGATGACTACGACGAAAAACATTTAAAGCACAAAAATTATTTTGGATCACTTCAACTTAATGTTTATTATTTCAAAAAGTCCTGCTCATGAGTTCTACATTTGTTTTTGAACACACCCAGCACTGTGGAAAAGTATTTGGCACTAAAAATAAACAGCTGTGACATCTGTTGTTGAGGATAGTTCTTTATAATTCTGGCTGTATGTTTGGGGTTGTTGTTTTACTTTTAATTTGCATCCCAGATGGTAGCGGGGGATGAAATGGATAAGAATCAAAACTTCTAAAGCACTAAAATCTTTACCATAGTTCTGTATATAGAGAAACAACAATACATAGGCCAACACCTGACCCCCACTCAACTGCTGAGATGCAATCAACCCCCCCCCCCAAAAAAAAAAAACAGTTTGTCCATAATTATCCAGAGTGGCTTTACATACAGCCTAAAAATATCTGCAGTCTGTCACAGAGCGAGGACGTCCAGTGAGTGAACGTCTTCCCTTTTCTGTTGTATTCTCAGACCGGTGAAGCAGCTCAACCAGGAGGTGGTGGTCGGTGCTCAGTGTGGCAACGCTGTACTGAGAGGTGCTCATGTCTTTGCCCCGGGGATTGTCTCCAGCCCCAAGTGTAAGAGTCACAAACAGGTCATTAAATTCTCCAAAGGTGTTGCTGTCTTCAGTGCTTTTACTTTGTTGACTACAGTTGAGAGCATAGTTGTCTGATGTGAAATCTGCCCATGATGTTTTTGCTGCCTAGACATGAAGGCAGGAGATGTCGTTTCTGTCTTCTCTGACTTGGAGGGAAAGTGCACCAGAGGAGCCACAAGCTTCCAGGGGAAGAGAGTGTTTGTGGGAAATGGAGTTGCTGAAATGGATCGCTCCAGCATCTTCTGCACAGATGAGCTTGCCAAGTAGGTAGATATTTTAAACTATGCAAACTATGCCAAAATTGAATAACTGGTTCAAATATAGTCCACCCTGGCATGCTGTTCTGGTTCACCTTAGTAATGAGCTCAAGCGTAATACGAGAAGGATTGTGTAGTTAGTACATTATATAAAAAAAATAAATCAAGAATTGCTTCTTAGATCTGACAATGATGTGACACAAATCTGTAGTCAGAGGCCTTCACAGTCCTCAAAAAAATCAACATACTGCTACTCATTTTAAAAGTTTATCATTGTGACTGCATGATTAAAAACAAATGTGCATTTATTGTCCACCAGTCTCCCCAGGATCAAACCATCAGGTGACTGGATTAAAATTCAAAAATGAGAATAATTCAGTCTGTTATTTCAGAGGCATCGGTGTTCGGATGATAGAGCCACTTTACCAGAGTCCTTCCTTTGATGGCGTTCTTCCCAACCTGGTGTTCCTACAGGTATTTCTTCTATTACAACCTATATTAGAGTAGTCAGAGTGATGAATAAATGAGCTGACAAATGCTGAAGTTGGACTTTTATAAAACAAGGCTATAGTTTCTTGTAAATGATGCAGCCTTAGGACCAATCAGGGAATAACATGTTTGAGTAACAGTGAACTGATGGTGTGTGCAGAATCTCCCCTCGGTGGTGGTGGGACATGTGCTTGGGCCTCGTCCTGGAGAGCGTATCCTGGATATGTGTGCTGCTCCTGGAGGGAAGACCTGCCACATCGCTGCAGTCATGGGGGATCAGGTACCTCTTCTTTGAATGAAGAATTTGCTGCAAGTGTTAAATAAAAACAATTGCTTGAAAAATTGTCTGATTTAGAGCCTCATTGTTCCTTGTCTTGAAGGGAAACCAAACATTTTATACATGTGTGGAGGGGACATCTTTAAAAATCTAAAAAAAAAAAGAATCCACAAAAATCACAGTGAGGTCTACTTTATGGACTTGTATTATAACCTACAGATGTCTCTATTTTTTTGGCCACTCACTGTTGATGAGAGTAAAATTCATCTGATGCTTGTCTAACCGCAGATTCTCTGTCAGTGTAATTATTGGATTTCTGCTTTACCCAGGGTGAAGTCGTGGCCTTGGACAGGATCCGAAATAAGATCGATCGAATTCGTCAAAATGCACAAATGTTGCATTTGCGAAGTATCAAAGCTTATTTCTTCAACAGCACGCAGGCTGTGAGCAGCGACCCGGCACACGTGACTGAAGGTAGGGAGGCGTCTATGAATATATATCTGTGATTAATCTCAGGACTCAGCAGAAAGATAACACTTCTGCCTGTGTTCACACCCCAGGACCTCCATTCCCCCCAGAGAGTTTCGACAGGGTTTTGTTGGATGCCCCCTGTAGTGGACTTGGACAGAGACCCAACATGGCCAGCACCTGGACCCTCAAAGAGATCTGCTCCTACCAGCCACTGCAGCGCAAGTTATTTCGTGCTGTAAGTTTCCCCTCACATAGATACATTAACCGCCAGTGTGTGTGTTTGACACATCACAATAAGTGACTTTGGTCTGTAGGTGGCAGCATTTGGCAGTTAAAGCACTGCTGCTGTGTGCAGCTATAGGTCACATCTTAAAGGGAAAATCCTCCTCAAAATGATATTTACAGAAGTTATTCCTGACTAAAAGAAGCACAGCTTTAATACTCTGACAGAAAAGAAGCATATCAGTAGTTGTAGGAAAAACACCTCCTGCATTGTGACAGTTGAGCTCTGAGAAAGGACATCCTCACTTTCCTATGAATATACATTAATGTAGACTAAGACAAAACCACAAGGATTGTGTTTTTGGGTGGATTTTTTTTTATTATTATTATGGCAAGAGGATAAATTACTACAGGGAGATTAGACTCCAATGCAGAGAACATGATTTATCCCAGTGAAACACAGTGCTCCATCAATGTCCACCAGCATTTCCTCAAGGTTATTCAGCATGAAGACTGAAGGAAAAGGCTTGTCAGTGTGTCAGTGCTTGTACTCAACACAAAGTGACAGTGTTAAAGTAAACCTGCAATAACAGTTTTCTTTGGCCACTTGGGGGCAGCAGAAACGGGCTGTGAACACAACACTTCACCTTCTATGTGGTGAATGTAGCTGTTGTATTTTACACATCCAGCAGTTAAAGACCAACATTACTCTTTAGTGGAGTAGTTAGCTTTTCTAGTTTATAATATTAGCTCTGTTTTTGGTCTCTACCAACTCCTGTAGCTCCATTATGCTCAGTAGCTGGCCGATTAATTAGCCAGTCCAAATAAGTTTCATTCTCTAATGCCACATCTTCGCCCCCTGAGGCTGGAGGACAGAAAAATGCCCCACTGGTACTTAACATTTGGTTGTTTCCCCCCCAACAGCCACAAGGGACAACAATGAGCACATTCCACAAACGTGAGATTTATGCTTCATGAGAAATGTTTTTGAGCAGTATCTTCTGTTTGAGGATGAAGATTAACTGCTTAGTTTGGCAAATGTTCGAATTATTAACCAGCCTGCATCGCACAGCTGCTCCTCTGAGCTTTTCTATGGTTTCTTCCGGAAACAAAGCTAATGTACAGTGAGCAAAGGGGGTTGAAATGAAATCAGTGAGGTGAAATTCACAAAACATTTCCCTAAAGCTGAAGGGAACGGCAGATTCAGGTGATAATTCTCTGTAGGTTCATCTCTACGAGCAACTCCTCTCAGTGTTGCATTGTGTCTTTATAAAAATATCCACTATAGCTGCTTTAATAAATGGTCTTTGTGTGTTATGAACCAAATTATTGATCCAGCAGATTTTGTGTGTGGTTGCAGGCAGTGCGGTTGTTAAAGAAAGGTGGGGTCTTGGTGTACAGCACCTGCACAGTGACTCTATCAGAGAATGAGGAGCAGGTAGCCTGGGCCCTCAATACCTTCCCCTGCCTTTCGCTTCAGCCACAGGTAACTATTGTAGCGCCGTTCACTGACTCCCACATACACCCAGACATGTAAAGAAACCTCTGCCAATACATGCACCTGTTGTGGTCTTTCTCAGGAGCCCCACATTGGTGCAGAAGGCATGCTGGGAGCTGGCCTGTCACCTGAGCAGCTGCGCCTCCTCCAGAGGTTCAGTCCTGAGCTGATGTGGGACCAGACGGAGACGACGGCTCCCCTCCCCTGCAGAGCCGACAGAGACACCATCGGCTTTTTTATTGCCAAGTTCCTAAAAAACTGACCGGAGGGCATGTTTTCTCTTAGAGCCCTCACACGAGGCTGCAGACGGGAACAATGGTGTTTATATTACGACGCTCTGTGTGCTTTGACGGGCCAGTGTTGACAAAGACGCTCACTGCGCGGTTTACAGCATCTGCCTCCCAACAGCTGCTCTCTCAAACTGCGGGCCATATAGGGATAAGCTTTATAAACACCGAGGGCAGGAGAGGGAGAGAGAGAAGGGGGAGATGGAGAGGGAGGGTGAGGGCACGTGGGGATGGAGACTGAATGAGTATTGGCAAATGCAGCAGTGCTGGCGTTACCATGACAACAGTGACGACACAGCTGCCATGGTGACAGTGGATTCGCTGGATCTGCGAGCGTGTATCAGGAAGTAGCATGCAGAAGGAGGTCATGAGAGGTATTAAGAATTTAGTGTCTTTTAGCAGCGGTGGAGACAAGGGGGACGTCTAATTAGCGCCTCTGCTGCTTGTAAGAGAGAAATGATGCCGATGTCGACTTCTGTCTGAGTCGCTCTGGTCACCAGGGGGATATTACCTTCATTATTTTGCTATAAAAAGACATTTTAAATTAGTTTTTTGTCTCTTTGTGTCTGTCATTATTTAAACAGTTACACATTATCTGATTACACTGAAATATAACTTACAGCGTTTACTAATTTGATAACACTTCAAGTCCAGTTGACACCTGTTTGACACTGGTTTATAACACTGCCATCAGACACTTAAGTAAAAGTCTAAAAATACTCCACAAGTAGTAAAAGTCCTGCTTTCAAAATCATATTTCATATTTCACATAAGTGAAAGTACAGAATTAAAATCAGCAAAATGTACTTAAAGAATCAAAAATAAAAATACTCATTATGCAGAATGGCTTCTTTCATTAAATCCTATTTTTAGCATCAATAAATACATCAGAACATTTTAATGTTGCAGTTTTTCAATGTGAAGCCAATTTTAGATGTTATACACCATTAATAGCACAGTGCTGGCCCATATTATATACATTCATATTAAATTTTTATTTGTATACAATATTAATCTGAAAAGAAACTAAGAGTAAAAAGTACAACACTTTCTGAATTGTAGTGGACTAAAAGCATAAAATATCAAGTATCTCAACTTTGTACTTCAGTGCTGTACTGGAATGAAAAATACTTAGTTACTTTGTACCACTGACTAATGTAGTTATAAGCAGCTATAAGGATGTTTTCAGTGTTAATTAACTCAATATTTGTCATATTGTCGCCTATGAAGTCATATTTTACATTATTACAATTGTGTTGTACTATAAGTATATACTGATATTCACAGTATAACTACATTACAATGTTATAAATCTGTCTATATGCTGCTTATCAACATTAAAAAGAGACTTTATGTGATAGAACTCATTTACTCACAGTGTAATTTATGGACTTGTGCCTACAGTGAACAAACACCTGACCTGCTCGTCTGTCATGCAGCATTTTTAGGATTTCACAGTGACCACAGTTCAATCCTTCTTTCTGCGAACACCATGAGACTCTTATCAGTCCATCCACAAAGACGGCACCTCACTCGCTGCATCCCTGCATTTTATGGTATGTTTACTGTATGGAGCAGTCGACTCTGGATTAAAATGGCTGCTTTTTTCACCACAGGTTTGAAGGTTTGGAGGATTTTTTTTTCCCCTCACAACATTACGATTCTAAGATTAAAACAACAGCAGACTGGGAGTGATTGTTTGTCTGTTTCGGAGGCATCTGTGTGTGGAGAAGCAGCTTCCTATTTTAGATGCATCGCCTCAGTACTGTCATTGCTGTCGATGTTGTCATGACGATTTAGGAGGCAGGCCGGTGAGTCTACCTCAATTTTTCAGCAGAGTTTCAGATGACTATTTATAGACACAGTTTCCCTCCTCTATCTGGGTCTTCTGACAAAGCACACATCAAATTCTTCTCCCCTCACGGCAGTTCTTTGTTGCCAACTTTATTCTTTATATTTATGCAGTATGTACATACACATGTACACTCCTAAAAAATCTGTAGTGCTACAAATGTAGCATAGAAATGCAGTTTTTATAATTACAATTGTCAGGCAGAACCAAAGAAGGTGAGGGGATGGGGTTGGTGGTTTTGTAAACAGAGGGGACTCAATTTTAGCTCAATCCTTTGTATTAGGCAGGGGAGTGAGAAAATGGCAAAAATACAGAAAACTTAACCAACTTTTTCTGGTAACATCTGAAATAGTTTGAATTTGTTTTGCAAATTTATCTTTTAATTTTTTTTTTTTAAGTGAGGAACATACTGAAGAAATATCCAAAAAGAAACATTTTGTATACTTTGAAGTGGGAATTAAAGTGGGAGATAAACAACATTCATTAGAAAAGGGTCGGACTTAATAAAAGATGAACCTTTGTGGAGTTTCGGTAGTAAACCTACAGTAAGTTGTAATGTCATATCAAATTGCTTTTTACATGAAACCAATGTGAATCAGTAAAAGTGCAGAATAAAGGGTGTATCAATGTTATAAAATGTTTCTGGACCCATACAAAGAGAACAGTACTGCATGTCAGAGAAGGAGTTATTGTAGAAGTTGTTTGTCTTGTAAGGCATGACTAAGGTGCACCTCCAAGGAGGCATAAATGTTAGAACCAATTGTCTAAAACCGGGAACGCAGAATTTAAAAAAAATTTAACTAAGCAATAAATGATGAACATAAAATTAATGGAGTAGTGTGACACTTTGGGAAAGACATTTACAATCTTTGTTTCTGAAGATCAATACCAGTCTAGGATCTGTCTATTAAATATGAAACTCCAGCCAGCAGCCAGTTAGCTAAAGTTAGACCCCGCCATACAACCACAACTTGATGTTTTTTGATTGTTATTTTGTACAGATGAAACAAATAAGTTATAAAGTGTCAATTAGGGCTTTAGATGTGCTGGTTTATTCAACCTTTAGACAGAGACAGACTAGCTGTTGTACCATACAAACATGAGTGGTATTGATCTTCACATCTAAACCCAGTTGCCAGTTTAATAGGTAGACCCTGTTCAAACTAATGCAGTTTGATAAAACATTCCTGCAGTAAATCGCCCTCTGTGAAGGTTTCAATGTTCAGCTTTAGTTTAAACTGTTTAAGAAAGTTGCTTATTTCAAATGTACAGTATATATAGAGCATACACAGAGGGATGTTTCTGTTATTTAGCCTGCTCTCAATGATGTACATGAGTAGACAAAATAATAGAAATGCCTGTCAGCATAACACAAGACAACCCATTCAACAGCATCAACACTTCTCAACAGTTTTAAAGAGAAACTGAACATCATAACCTTCATGAAAGGATGATTTTTTTTTCAAGACTGCTGTATTAAACTGCCTTAGTTTTATTTATTTGTTTGTTCCATGTGTTTCCCAAACTATTTTTTTTTTTTTAAAGAAAAGACCTCTGCAAATACAGCATCAAACTAACTTGGTTAGTCAACTCTTGCAGTCAACTCTAGCAGTAGTCTGAAGGAACATATTCAAGTGGTAGCAAGCAAAAAAAACAAAATAATAATAAAAATAAAATAAAAAATGCTAATCACAGAAAGCACAGCTCAGTACAGAAAAAAAATTCTGCTTTTGTGTCATGCTTTATCAAACACAGGTTTAAAATATGCATATTTGAGAATATTCATGCATATCCACACATAAACAACGTCTATGCATAGATACACACATACATATATTTATATATTTATATTTGTATCTATGTAATCAAAATCCTGCCATTGAAAAAGATGCAACAGCATTTACAAAGGAAGTGTACATAAATAGGATGCTGTGGTTTCAGGGTATAGCAGCACAATGGGAGAACAGAATGGTTTTAAAGAGGAGCGTCCAAATGAGCTTCGGGAGGGATTTGGTCTATCACTGATGGATGTAAGAGTCTCTGACCCATTCCCCTGCATCACCCCTCTTTTTGGGAGCCACCTCCCCTTCTCGGTCCCTGTCCCTGTCCCGGTCATAGTAGTGATGGTGGTGGTCACGTGCCGGTCGGTGGTGGTGGTGAGAGCGCTGCCTGTTGCGTTCGTTATGGTCCTGTTCGAGCTCTTTGGAACGGTGGTGTCCCATGCTGTGGCCGGCCTCGTCAACCCCACCACGGTGATGGTGGTGGTGGTGATGGTGGTTGTGGTCCCGGTGGGGCAACGGCTCGTAACGCTGTTGCTGCTGGGGGTGCCCCTCCCCTAGATCCTCCTCGTCGTCCTCCTCCTCTTCTTCCTCCTCCTCCTCTTCCTGGTGGAGGAGCTGAGTGCGCGGCTCAATGTAAGCCGAGTCCTTGCTCTCTCTGCTCTCTCTGCTCTCTCGGCTCTCGGGCGTCTCAGAGTCCAAAGTCTCCTGCCGTGAGAGGCCCCTGGTTCGACTGCTGTGGTGGTGGTGGTGGTGGTGGTGGTTGTGGTGCTCAGTCCGGGTGGAAGACGAACGATGATGAATGTGCTGGGCCCTTCTTGAGGAGTCTGTCCTCAGGGGCTTCTCCTCCTCATTGCCCTCTCCCTCAGCCTCTGCATCGCCACCAGCCTGGTCCTGGCTCTGGTGGTGATGGTGGTGATGGTGATGATGGTGCTGGTGTTCCTCTCTGGAGCTCTGTCTCTCCACTAATGCTTTATCCCCCTTCTGTTCTGCACTGCCTCCCTGAGATTGGTAAAATACATCAGTCAGTTGCTTGACACACACCAAGAAACTGCACTGCAAGCTCACACAAGCAAAACTCAATGGTGCATACGGTTTTTATTTCCAGATGTTTTACCATTTTGTTTTAATGCATATTGTAAATGTGCACTTGCACTCACACAAAACTTGAAAGCATGAAATGTCACACTTGGACACACACACACATATGCTTGTCAACCATCCATTGAAGGTTGACTGTGGTCCTGTAGGAGGCAAACTTTAAATTAAAGTTCTCACCACACTAATCAATCACATGTCAAGCTCACTCCTGCTCCTCATCAATATCAGGGTTTTCCTCATTTTCAGTCTTACATTTCCCATTCTGATGCAGTGGATGGAGAGAGAGTAGAGGTAAGGGATTAGACAGCATTCACACTCTCACATATGTGATTTTAGCAGTGGTTATGTGTTGTTTGTTACTGTTACTATCCATATCAATTTGCACCACAAAAGTGACAATCTATCCTGCATGAAACATTAAAAAAATACACAGCTAGGTAAGAAATACCAATCAGTTATGTTTAAAATGATGTGGTTTGAATTAAATGTTGCCATCCCACATCCTGTCTACCTCTATCTTGTCTAAGGGTCTGTCTTCAGTTGTGTGCCCCCATGTCTGAAAAATGCTAACCCCCCCCACTACATGGAGTCTGATTTATTGCACACTTTTAATAATGGAGTGGTATTCAGAGCTATGTGTCTCCCACTATTCATCACAGTCTACTACAACACTCCAGACCTGGTGGTAGTGCTGCTTTAAATTAGTATTAGGGCAATAATCAACAAAGACAAGTTATAGTTTATGATATGTTGATTAATATTCATCTTGAATAGTACTATTCATGCCCAAACACATAGATAAATACCAAACATTATTCTTTTATCAATAGATTTGAGAAATATGTTCTTTCCCAACTATTAGAAATAGCATCATGTTATATCTCAGTAAAAAAGACTTGTATTTTTAAGCAACTCATTTTAATTGCTGTACAATGATGTTACTTATCTCAGACTCTGAGTGTCTGTATATTTGATGCAACTTATTTTTCATAATGTAGAACTTAAAGAGCAACAAAGCATCTCAGCCAGAGTGAGTCATGTATTTGCACAAGCTGCAGGATGTCCTCATTAATCAAGTGTGTCCCAGTGAACTCTGATAAACCTCCACATGTTTGCTACCTTAATGAAGACTACTAATATGTCACACATCTAGGAACGTGAATACTCCAAAATACCATAGGTGTGGGTGTTGGGACAGACCCTAAATCTCGTTTACTGCAGATTTTCTGTCACGTCCATCTACACAATCTTTCTCTAAGTCCACCCCCTCTTTCATTGGCCCCATATCTGCTGTGCACTATACCTGCACACCAGAGACCAGGGCTGGGCTGGAGGGCAGGGTGGCTGTGGGCAGCTTCGTTAGCAGTGGGTTGGGGGGGTTGCAGCTGGTGGGGTGAGTGCTTTTCCAGTAGGCCTCCAGGTAATCAGCCATATGCTCACATGCATCCTCCAGCTGGTTCTCGTCGAGGATGATGTCAAACATTTCCTGAGAAAAAGAAAGGGTGCAGTCAAAGTTAAATAAAATGGAAAGGAGACATGATGAGGTCAACAAGACAAGACAGTGCTGGAGTGTCATTTCAGAATAAAAGACTGCAAATACGCAGACTGTTATGAGAAACTTGCAGACATCTAAAATTAAAATTATCTGTAAAGAAATCACTCTGATTTATATTCATATGCAAAATGTCAAAACTATGTTAGAAACCCACTGACTGAAACATTAAATAGCATTAGACATTAATTCTAAGAAATCCCTTAAGATAAGGACAGCTATTTGAATTAAATTAAGCCTGCTCTTTCACAAGCCTAGGGTGCTTGCTTCATTTTCTAAAATAATAACTAAGCAGATTACAGAAGAACAGAAATAGAACAGGCAGGAATTATGAAGCTATGAAGCTTCCAAAAAAAAAAAAGAAATCAGACTTCAGATGTGCATGACGCTGAGACCCAGAGCCAAAAACATTTCTAAAGGACAAAACTCAAAAGTTATTTTAAATGCTGGATTCAAATGAGTGATGCTTTGGGTTCACTGTGGAGACTTACAGGAGGGCACTGAGCCAGCTTGTCAGCTGCCACCATCTGGACATTGAGGTGTTTGGCCTGAGACTTGCCTCTGGACTTGATGAGCCGCTGCAGCACCTGAAGGCAAATAAGGACAGAAGGCAACAAGGTCACAGATGTTTTTTTGATAAAAAAAACATTTAATTAAGGCTTTTTTTGGGCAATAATGACATCTGTGATGATTGGATTCATACAAAATCACCAAAGAAAGAGGATTCGTTTGAAGGTTGACAATCAAAGCCCTTATCACACAGTGGTGGAAAGTACATAAACACCTTTACCCAAGTACAGTGTCAAGGTAGAATTTTAAATATTACTTATTACTTTTTACTCCACTACATATATTTGATCATTAAAGTCACAAGTTGATTTTCAGATAACGACAGTGAGCTTATAAAATACAGGGTATTGTTAAAGATTAAACCGTTGGTCGTGAAACAAGAGGAAAGACGTTTCCGTTCTAGTAAAAAAATTTGTAAAATTATCCAATATTTTACAAAAAGCAAGACAGAACTTTGTTTTTCCTTCTTTTCTGCCTCATGACCCCTCAGATTTATCTTGTGAGTCTTTAGCTTAGGTCAAGAACCACTGGACTAAACTACCCAAGAAAATAAAGTGGTACATTTTTACTTACAACATTGATGCACCATTAACAACAATCTAACAATAATGTAATCTACAATAATATATCCTTCACTCTGGCCAATTTCCATTTGATACTTTAAGATACATTTTCTCAAGTAGGTAGCAGGTGTTTTAATCGCAGAACCTATACTTATTTTTACTTTTTACCTAAAAAATATGTTTCCCTTTAAAGGTAACTGAATATGATGTGGGTGTCACTGAGAGGATACATTTAATGCACTGTGAGTCACTCTGCTGCCACTGTGATTTAAAAATTGCATCTGACTTCCCTTTAGTTCTGCTTTTCTCATTTTCTCTGTTACCAAAATGTCTGTATTTTTATTTTATTATTTTTTTTTGCTGATTACTGAATCATGAGCCTTTTTTTCACACACGTTGAAGGTCAGAGTGATGAATCAGTTCCCTCGTGCATTTGCTCACTTTCAAACGAGGAGTCACATCTGACATGATGTATTTAAAAATCACAGCCAGGGAGCAGCTCAGTTACAGGAAAACAATGTGAGCAGTGACAAGACATCAACAAGCCAGACTCATAAACCATTGGAGTTGAGTAATCCATCTGTGAGAGTAGAGGAAACATCACCCCAGTTATTTTCATTTGTCCTCTTTTACAGCATCCAGGACATTTCCATTTGTTTATCTCTTTCCCTTATATTTCATGTAGACTGTGTTTATCACTGCACCAAATATAATGTTTTTCTCACCTTGGGGGAGGTGATCTTGACGTAGACAATGATGGGGGCAAGGGAAGTCTTGCCCAGCTGCGATGGGTGGTTTATGGTGTCGGCGTCCAGTACCACCAACTGTAACGTCCGGGCCAGTTCAAAAATTCGCTCAATCTCACTTTGAACTTCAGCTAAAGAAACACAGAGAGTGAGTGTTAATGCAAAGGCTTTTTTCTTTTTTGTCTGTTGTTTAGTTAGTTTTATACTGACTGTTTGGGAATAATTTAACATTATGATCTATTATCTTTCAGTGTATTGTGTCATCCAGTGTATAATGATCATGATCAAACCACGCTATTGTTTAAAAAAGTAAAACAATCTGTTGTGCTATGTTGGTATTTCTTACTTTGTCACTTCATCAGTTTTTGAACATCTTGCATAAGAAAACTGTGAAATGTGATCATGTGAACTGTGTGGATATGCTGTTTTTTAGTAACTGATAAAGTTATGTAAGGCACAGCTACCCCTTCGTACATTATTTTTCAAGAAATGTTTGATTTTAACCATATTGATGAGCCTTATTTCTTATTGTCAACTTACCACATCCTATAACTACATGCTGTCCATATGTCCGCTGGTCCTTTTTTGTTGTTGGAGCCTATATGTAATATCTACTACCTTCCTGTTTATTGGATATTTAACATATGATTGTAAAGAACTATGTAACACTTTCTTGAAAAGTACCACATAAATACATCTTTATTTCCTTTGAATAATTTGACCAAGTTGCATTAGTGATCCAGTGTTTTTCTTTCTGTTTCATAGAGACTTAAATATTCAAAAGACACCATCACTTTAGGGAAAAGGCTTGGATGCTAAAAGCTCTGAGACGAAGCAGTGAGCCATGTTCTGTTACCTCTAACAAATACTGACTGTTACATCACACAACCCCCACTCCAACAGATGACGATGCGACTGCAAAAACAGTCCTACAAATATCACAGCAGGGCACAAATCCCAGACTGAGAGAATCACGTCCAGGCTTCATGACTTCCTGTCACGACAATGTCTGAAGTAAACTGATAACATGAAAACATTCCAACCTAAAAGCTCATCTAGATGTCAAGTGAGTCACAAAGTCTCATTTTCTTTCTAAAATATACCCGATGGGTGAGATAATGTCACTTGTTTCCAATGCTGAATTTGCCCTGAAATTGCGTATTGTATCTTGATGCAAGAAAGGTTTCAACAACATCGGGCCAATGTCAGTTCCGATTGGAAATCTGCATCAGAAATCAAACATGCAAATCTTGGTGATGGATATTTCAATTAAGTGTCCAAGTACAATGACTAAACAGACTCCAAGTGGCACTTGCTTAAATGTGTCTTAGGTCCTAGATCTCAGACCAAATGGATCCTTAAAAAAGACAGTCAAGGTTTTTTTTTCTGGGATAGCACATCATTAAAAAAGACTCAGGTCACATCATGGAGTTTTAATGAGGTGCCTCTGGATTATCATAAAAAACTACCATACAATACACTTTACTTACAGCCTACGCTTTCCCTGGGACGTCTTACTCTGCTGCAGCCGCTGACTGATACTTATAGTGATACATAGCAAAGATTAGCCATGTCACCTCTGTTTGACTCAGGAATCTGTTTCATTTTAATCACATCTAAACCCCAATCAACCCCAGTCAAATCAGACCAGTTCTTGAACTTGTTATCGTGCGTTTATGCTCTATCTTTCATTCCTAACAAAAGAAACTGGCCAAGGCCACTCCAGGCCGTCGGGAGTTATCATTACCATTGTCAAGAGTTTCTTTAATCGCTTCCTTCCTTTTCCACATGAGCTGGTCTCCTTGAAAACATTATGAATCAAAACACCAGATGTTCCCAGGCATTGTGGTGATCTCTAGCCCAAACTTACCCAAGTTGGAGCGTGTGTTGGAGCGTTCAATGATGGCGTGCTTGCTGGGATTGTTCAGGACTGAGCGCTTGGCAAGAGAAATGTCTGCTGTGACACGAGTGATTGATATTCTAAGACAAGACGAGAAAAGTACCACGTTAAAGAGATAATATAAAATATAATACATTTACCCTTTTTGTACATCAGACCAAAAGAAGCAAACAGCTGCAAAAACTGTCGAAGACATGACAGAGAGCAGAGATTTAGGGTCAAATTACAGATGTAGCTTTGAAAAATAATGTAAACAGAGGTAATAAATGGATGGATACCTTTTTTTTCATACATGGATAACCAAGATATCTTACTCTATTTCTATAAGTCTGATTAATAATATTGAGATGATTTTAAATGAAAGACCCAATTAATCTTAACGTAAAGTTTTTAACTGTTATCAAACGTAGAGCACAGCATGTATCCTCTCTAAGAGAGATATGACATTGTGATACAATATGAACATTAAAATCTATGAGAGGAACATGAATCATAAGTGCAGATTATATTTTGTTACTTATACAAGATTTTAGCAGGGAAGTTGAATATTTCTAAAGTAACATTAAATAAAAATATTTAATGTAATGTAAAAATATTTTTTTATAAAAGTTTAAGAAGAATAAAAGTTTATTATTATTATTAATTAGGCTTAATCAACACCTTGACATCAACAGCTTTATTAGCTTTAACATTACTTACTTTCTAACTACACTTATAATAACTAAGTGTTTGATGATGACAGAGGTGTGGAAACATTGTGGAAAACAAAACAGGACACAAAAACAGCAGTGGCAAAGCAGAAAGACAGATAAATTGAGTCTTATGTAGATGGGTGTATTACTGCAGTTCATCCTGGGAGGCTCCAAGTTATATGATCCATATACCCTACTCTATACAGTGCTTCATGGACTGAAGATAAACTTGTAGGCGATTGAAACATTAAACCTCTAACTACATTTGAAGAATCAGATCAGATGGGTGATAATTAACAAGATGTAGCTTGTGTTACTTAAATCGTGCATTAAGGACAGGGCTCAAAAGGGAATAAACAATATCATTTGCAGCTGCCAATGGTCTGAGTGGATCTTAGTGTTGTTTAACTTCATGCCCTTTCTGCTCTAGATGGGTGGATGGACTCAACATTGAGTAGGGAGAATCCTTCTCTGCTCTAGGGCCCACTATGGCCTATTAAGGACATGGAGAGGGACTATTTAAAGCAGCAGCACACATCTCCAGGCCAAACAAACTTGTTACACACTCCCTCAGCTAACCTCAGGGGACAGATAAATACCAGCCTATAGAGTCAGGGAGGGAGGAAGAATGAGGAAGGAAGCAGGATGAGAGCTTGTATTTTAAAAGGTCACAGGAAACTTACCTTCCCTCGAATCTGTGTTTCAAAAAGTCAAACAGTGCTTTTTGCATCATGTCTGTCACCTGTAGACATGCAGTGCACAGGATAAAATGGTTAAAGGCATCCAAATTTGCTAGTGCATTCCCAGATGAACAACAAAGACAGTGTTGTCTTTCACACATCAAAGCTGACGCACCTCATAGCCCTTCAGTGACGGTCCAACCAGAACCACGGGCCGCATGGAAGGCACAACATCGTACGGAGGAATGTGTTCCGTCTTTAGAGAGGAGGAGAAGAAGAAAAACAGTTGCACTCATTTATGGAGACAAAGTAAACACTCACCATCACAAATCACTTGCAGGGTTGGAACAACAATGAAATAGACAATTTAAAAGCATGAACCATGAGATGGGACGTCTCAGTTGGCCCGACGAAATGCAAGCAAGATTTGATTTATGACAGATTTGGTAATTGGCTTCACAAATTTGAACATCAACACGTTGTCAAAATTTAAAAACAGGTTACGACAAAGTCTCATTTCATGGTTCTGATGTCACTGGGTAAGGAGGCAACCATATAAAAGGAAAGGTTAGTCAGAGAGGGAGAGAAAGCCACTGAAGATTGACAGAAGCTACAACTGAAAAACTTGGAAATTAAGACACGGGTAGGAAAACTTGCTCACTGCTGTTTGGACAAAGTGGGAGCTCAGGTTCTGTAACAGCCTCAGTTTCCATTCAAAACAACCATTGAGGTACCTCTGGCAAGATGTTTAAAATGTTTTACAAAAAGAAGTTTTGAAATTGTAATAACTTCAAGAAAAATGTCAAAGTTGATGCTCAGGAGAAATGTCACTGGCAAAGATTCAAAGGAAAAGTCTGACATTTGGAAATGCGCTTATTTGTGTTTTTGTGCTATATTTATATAGACCACAGATGATTAGCTTAGCTGGAAAGAGGAAGAAACAGCTACCCTTGTTGTAGCTGAAGGACAAACCATAAAGCTCATCAAATAACACTTTATATAATTTGTGTAATCCTCACACAGAGGAAATTCTGTGTGAGGAAATTCAAAAAAATTCAATTTTTGAGAGACAAGCTATTTCCCACTATTTCTGCTTTTTATGCTAAGCTAAGCTAACTGTCTGCTGGTAAATAAGCATATTTCCCAAATGTCACTATTCCTTTAAATCTGCATTTGGAAACTTTTTTAATTTTCCTTTTCTTTGCTTCAGTTGTGCTAAGCTAATTGTCCCAACACTCCACCTTTATGCTAAGTGTACAAGCACTAGAGTGGTATCAATCTTCGTTCAATCAATCATTGGCAAAAAAGTAAATACAAATATTTCCCAAAACGTCAAAATATTCCTTCAAATTCCAAGTTTATGGAAGAGTTTTGGAATCAACTAAAGCATTTTAGTTACATATTTATTGTGTATATTTTCTCAGAATAAATCATTTAGTAAAGTACTGAGCTTTAAAACTCTGTAATTACACATGCAATCTCCGGAGAGGTGCATTTCTGTGTATATATCTGACGTCAGGGCAGCTAATGTGTTGCTATGTGTCTCTGGCGTCTGGCAGAGCTGCATCTTTGAAGGTTGTGTGGATATAGCCAGCACACTAGAGGAACATCAAAGTGCTTTTTCTTTTTTACTGCAGCAAAACCAGTTCGTGATCAGTTGGAGCACTGCTGGAGACCAGAGGGTTGACTCCTCTAACAACCCAAAGACTGCTACATTCAGTACAGTTATTGTTTTACCATCGTTCTCTCAATTACTACTGATTAATTGCCCTAATGTTGAGCTGCTCTCTCAGTCTATTGGATGTTGTAGCAGTATATTATCTTTATGATGAATGTTTTACTAGACTATGATGCTGTCTATTTTTTCTCTTCTAAACATTTTCTTTCTAACATTTGCTGTCGTCACCGGGTTTCCTCTGGGACATTGTGGGAACTGATGCACACTACTGTTGACTAACATGAGGGTATTAATGGACAGTGTGGTTCTGCTGAAATGCTTTCGGTAGCCTTAGTTCAACCTTGGATTTTTGGTCAGTCTAATCATGGGAAACAATGCATATATTATTGTATAACATGTTTTAGTGTCCGTATTGGGACAATACTATTATGTACAAAATTAATGCTTAAAGGAATAGTTTGACAATTCAGGAAATGTGTAATATGCTTTCTTGCAGGGAGTTGGACAAGATGATTGAAATCTCTCTCATATGAAGCCATGTCCATAGATTCCTTGTCCATTCAATTAAAATGTAAACCATGTGTCCAAAGGCCTAAAATGTCCACTATAAGCACCTCTAACACTTACAATGTTACAGATGCACATTAATGAAAACAAAATTTTTTGTTTGTTTAATCTGTACTGAAAAGCAAGTGTAAAAAAACAGGTCACAGTTTTCTAAGGTTTTAGGTGCTGGACTATTTCTTGGGAGCAGTAACATCCTGAAGTTTTCCTTTTTTTCCCTCCATTTTTTACAGATTAAATAAAATTGAAAGAAAATGAATAAATCTATTTTCCTACATTTTGTAGTTGCAAAAGTAGGCATAGACAGATATAAAATAACTTAAAAAGCTGTTCACACTGAGGTCTCACTGAATCAGGATCACAAGTTCACTTACGAACACAAACAATCACAAAACACAACACAGAAGATTGCAGGAGTAGTGAGTAGGGTAGGAGCTCAGAACAGAGATGTATCTCTGCTCAGGAATCATAGATATTGCACAGTTCAGACCATGGAAGTCATCCCCAGACCCTGCTATGTTGGTGCCCTGCAGACCACAACTTACCGACTTCTGCTTCTGCTTAGCTGTGGTGAGACGGAAGAGGAGAAAGAGATAGGTTAAGAACAGGCATGCAAGCTAATGGCCGGGTACACGCCGATGGGACAAGGACAGTGGTGTAGACAAACAGGACGAGCACTGAGTGAGGCCGAGCAGCTACAGGCATTTTAGTCATAGTCGAGCGGACGGACAGAGAAGAAGAGAGGGGTGGGGTAGTACAGTTTACCTTCTTAAAGAAAGGCATTCGTTTCTCTTTTGCTAGGGGTGACATGACAGTGTTTGGACTGGCTTTAGGGGAGCGCAGGTTGACGGGAAGCTCATTGTCCTCAGGGTCTAAGCCTGTGGCGTCTATGTCAATGGCTACGCACACAGACAGACAAGAGCACCATCACACAGTGGTGAACACAGGAGGTCACAGGTAACGGGTACATTTCACAGAGACTAAAGGAAACATTTAAAAGTACAGTTATGACCATTTAACATGTAACTGAGACAAATGACAACTTAACTGCAGGTATAAACCAAAAATGTGAAAAGTCTAAGTGTCGACTCTTACCTTCATCTTGAATTCAATGGTTAAAAGTTGATAAAACTATGAAGTATGCTAAAGTACAACACTGTAGGTTTAAATTTTGCCTCTAAAGCTACTTACCAGATGAAGGAGGAGTAGATTTCCGTGAGTTAGGAACCACTTCACCTAAACTAGAGGATGAGTTTGCTCCCAATTTACTGAAATGAGAAGTATTTTTGATAAGGTAAGATCAATAAAACCAACTCTTAAAAAGTCTAAATAAATTTTAGATGATCTCACAGCCAAAGGACTTTGGTGCAGATGAGGCTTTTTACCTGGAGTGGAACTTGCCCTGTTTGGCTCTCTGCTCCTGGAGGATACGAGTGTTTTCAAGCTTTACTGGACTGGGGATGAAACCAATTTCACAGCCTTCCTTTACCAGACGTCCTATCCACCAGTCATTGTTAAATTTCTGCAAAGAATAATCAAAGATATTTACATATCACCTTCAGCATCCTCCTTCCTCCCTTAATTATCATCCTTATTTTCCCTCAGCATCATTAAGTTTAATATCACCTCAAAATGAAAACAACTGCTCACCTCTTTGACATGGAGGAAGTCTTTAGCCTCAAAGGAGATGGCCATGCCTGGCACAGGGACATCATCATCGTGACTCGGGCTGTAGTTGACATTTGTGCGAACAGCAAATGCAACTGGTTTGGTCTGCCAGGAAAAACAGAGGAGGGGGGAGATAAATGAAAATGTCAGACTGTGCAAAAGATATGAATGTTTGTCAAATAGTAACTGTATCTTGGCTGAAAAAATCCAGTGCCATAACTTCTGAGTACCCACAAGAGTACAGAGATTTGCTTCTTAAAATGTTAACATTTTGATCTTTTTCTGCACTATTGGTGAGCTGTGATTCTTGTCTTTGCGCAAGGTGTAAAAATAACCCTGGGTGAGGGGTACAAGCTGGCTCTGACTCATCCAGACTTAGTATAGTTATCTCTCCATGAATGATGTGGCTGCTGTCTCACTGCTACAGGCTAAAGCACTGACACTTTACAATTGAGAATGATGCAACATGTTAGTGTCTGCAGCTATCACCACTTTGACACCAATAGTCAAACAGGACTCTTGTCTTGTGCTTACTTAGGAGTAGCACAAACAGCACTCGTGTAAATGGTTCATAAATCAATTCCACAATCTTTACAATGGCTGAATCAATACTAGCCTTCCTATCTCATCACTGCTGACCTTCCTCTTTGGGACAAACAGTCAGTCCATTGAGCTAATGCATACAGATAATGAAATGTTTCCTGTACCTCTGTTAGCAGTCATATAACCACCTAACACTGCTGACTGTCCACAAAGCAGGAGCAAATCTCCTCTCCATAGTGACACATTAAATTTCTACAAAAGGGGATTAGAATAAGACTGAATAAGGTCACATCATGAAAAAATTTAATGGGAGACACATATGCTCCAAAGTAGATTTCTGGACTTGTCTTTGCGAGACTAGAGTACCCACATAAGACACACATCCCTTTAAGAATTACATAAAATGCTTTTGGACATAATCTTGGAGCCAGCCTGGCGGCAATGGCAGCAACAGTTAGCAACATGGTCATGCCCTCAACCAGATTACATTTGCTCTGCCTTTGACTGTGTGACAAGCATGACAGAAGTCAATTGAAAGCCAAAACGAATGCACAGGGATGTAGCTTGGATTAGCTCCCAGTGTATACTAATACCCTAAATATTTACCTGCAGATGAAAGAGAGTAAGGCGAGGGAAAGGGTGGGTAATATTCAGCTGGAAGCCATATTAAACTCACTAGATCAGAGCTTTGATGCTGTAACTTTGTTGGAACTTATACTGACTCTGAAAAAATGCTTTTAAAGTAGACTCCAAACTGTCATGTTGCAGTTGGTTTCATCATAGTAGTCCTACAAACTGATTTTCCCTAAGAAACTTAGAAGGAAAATGGGCAGCACAGTTTCAGTTCAGTGTCGAGTGCACCTGAGATAGAAGAAACAAGACAGATTACTGTATTAGAATCAAATGTTAATTAAAGAAAATTTAAGATGATCTTTACAGAAGCAGTAGAAGCCTATATTTTTGAATTGATTTTCTGGCCACGTATAGGAAGAACTTGAGAACAAGACAACATATTATCATTTTTAAAAGCAGTTATGTTATTTGTCTATAATTGACTATTCACAAATGCAGACAACAGAGAGCAACGTGTGCATTGATTTAAAGTTGTGCTGTTGACTATTTGATGAATATCCGCTTTTCTTTTTAACTCTGCTTTGGTCTCCACCATTGGCTCTTTGGCAACTAAATGCTCCACTATGTTCACTTGCGAGCTGCTAACTTTGTCCCTCTGCTGTAGTCAGCTAGTGTGCAGTCAATTTAGCATAGCTTGATTACCAAAAACAGCTGCCTGCTTCTGTTGAAAATGGGCATGAAGAGAATGTAATTTGTGGGTTGTGGGACCAAAACAACAAGCTTAAAGAGGTTAAAAGCTCCATAAAGCTGTTGGGGAACTGCAGAGTCAGGGAATAATTTTCATATCAACTTAAAATGCCATAATAATATCAGTGTTGTGTTTAAAGCTTGTTTCCATGGCCAGAAAATCATTTACCCCAGGTTTAAAGACACAATCATTTTCATACAGCACTACAACTGAACAGGAAAGTGGGATTGATTGGATTTGCTTGGATGTGAATGGTACTTGAGGTCTTTGAAGCAAACAGCAAAGCTCTGTGAAGTTCACTATTATGGGAATAATTCATCAGTGGGCTCCAGGAGGGGCTTTACAGATAAAGAGCGTTCTCCTTCATCATGGTTTTTACTGTCTACTAATGCCTCATTGAAATATAACAGGTGTGAAGTGACTATGATGAACTATGAGGGATTATGGAAATAATACATTAGTGAAATCCTCCTGGAATCATTTTCCTCATGTAGACATCAATGTAAATATTCCATGGAGTGACGATTGTAAACTGTGTGTGTGTGTGTGTGTGTGTGTGTGTGTGTATGTGAGAGAGAGAGAGAGAGAGAGAGAGAGAGAGAGAGAGAGATTGTGACATCTCCACTGAGGAGATCATCCAATCCAGTATGTGCATTGCTGGGACCTGTAGAGGACAGAGTGTCCTTGGTGTTTGCATGCATTGAGTCACATGGCTGCATGAAGGTAAGAGGTCCATTAGTACACGTATGTGTGCTCTCTTGGTGTCTCATGGACCGTTACCTCTTTCCTCCCCCCCAGCTGCTCTGCTCGCCTTTATCCATCATGGTCTACTGTCAGATGAAGCTCTCTATAGGCTTAATGACTTTTTACAGACCTGTGGGCAATCCCACACACACATACACACACACATCCTAACATGCCGCCTTATAGCGCAGGTGACTGCAGGATGTGTACATAATGGTACACTTACAGTACGTTGCTGTACACTATCTCTACATCTCCTGACCAACCCCATACTGTTCTGGTGCTTGTTACATAACACAGGCCTTCATTATGGATGCCATATTGACTGCAGTGAGCGAGGAAGAAATAGACTGGGTAAGAGGCATGAGAAAAGAAAGACTGGAAGGGAGAAGAAAAAGAGAAGGGAAAGGTGATGGACAGAAGGAGAGAGGACAGAGGGAAAAAAAGTAGAAAAGGAAGTACAAGACAGATATTTAAGTACAGTCGAGGAGATAAGAGGCACACATTAAGGCAAAGGTAGAGATAACCAGCTCTAGAGAAGCCCTATCTGTAACTGGGAACCCTGGGAAGAAGCGCTATGGACCACAGCCAATTAACAAAACACTCATCACAATATCACATCACACCATGCATATTTCATTAGATAATACCTCCCAGTCCTCTCTGTACTTACAGTGACTGAGTGAACACCTGCCCTTGCTGTTGCTGATTTGCCATGTAACATGCCGCAGTCTCTCCATTAGCAGTGCACACGATATATTTCATGCTATAAATCAAGATTCCCACATTGTTTCACCTTGAATGTTGTGGATCGATTTCAAATGAATTCCCAGTGCTCTGGCCTTAGGCTGTGCTGAGAGCCTGTAAAATGTATAGTTATGATACGAGGTAATCGTAACCTTCATTAATTTAGTGTGGGAACTTATGTCTGTAATTATCCAAGGTTGGTTTAATACAATGCACAGTACGTAATTATAAATAAAGGTTGTTATTGTCTATAACTAAGCCACTGCAGCTACCACTTTTTTCTTTTAGTTTATAGCTAAAGTGTTTTTATGCTTGGTTTTCAATCAGAGATGTAATACCCTGTAACGTGTGTGCACTAATTCAACAAGTCAGATTCCATATTGTGTCCATTGTCAGTGGTGAGCTAAAGTTTGTGAAGTGAAATCTGAGAGCACTCCTTTTAGAGGAAAAACTTTATTTACCTCCAGTTGCAGGACTTTTGGTTACCCAGAAAATTCATAGAACAATATTAGCTCTCAGTCATTAAGAGCAAATTAAGTTTTCAAGAAATAGTTAGATATTCTGGGAAATATGTATCTTCTCATTGAGAGGTAGAGTTATGAGAAGAGCCACTCTCATATCTGTTTGTTCTAACTTTGTTTAACTGCACAAAAGCAAGGTGTAAAACCATTAAATTGTAATTTAATTGTGTTATGTGCCAAATTACTTGGGTTGGGTGCAGTAACTTTCAGTAATACTATAAGAAGAGGACCACAGGAAGTCACTACAGCCTCCAAATAAATAATCAGGATTATAACTACAATTAAAACCACAACTATTTACTTTTAGATGTTCCTCCCATCTCCTTTATGCTGAGCTAACTGGCTCCTGATTATAATGTAATATTTAGCATACAGATGTGAGAGCAGTAGATCATCAGAGCAATAAATCTTATTGTCTAACTCAATAAAGAAGCAAATAAGTTTATTTCTTAAAATGTTCAACTATTTTTTGAAAGTAATTTGAATCTATAACCATAAACTGACCTTGAACCATAAACTTTTCAGTACTGAATTTAAGAATACATGTATTTCTAATGTATTTCTAATATATAAGGAAAAAATTTGAAAGAACAAATGAAAAAACAAAATTGTCACAATGTACACACTTTTAGTTCATAATATGGGTCTGGCTCTAAAAACCCTTGTTTTGTTCCCATGATTCAAATCTAAAGCATCTTTATTATTATATATTAAAGTTAATATTTCCCTCACTGGTAAAAGCCCTCAACTTGCAGCAGCCCCATTTGAAATGCAGGGTTAAAAATTAATGGTCCTGAAACCTAAGCCGAGATAACCCTTTATGACATCATTTGGGTTATTTTCTTAGACTTACCACCACTCCTTCTAGACCCACAGACGACATTAACAACTGTTTTTACAGGCAGTAGTAGTGATGCCAGCGATTGGCTTACCTCATCTTGATGTGTAGAATTGGTGGCTTGACCTCTTTAAGGTCAATTACAGAAAACAGATGGCGTTTAGTATGTGTGTATATGTAAATACATGTGAAAAAATATATTGTGCCATATGAGACCAGCCATATCCTCATTACTTAGAAATATCAGTGGTACATAAGAGAAGTGGCGGTGAATTACTGCCCATAAACACTCACAGTCAGAGAGTCTGCACTTCCTTTGACCCTAGCCTGCGCTCTGTCTGGTGGCCAGACCACTGAGAGGCTATTTTTTACTAGTCATCTGTCATGTAAAATGCCAGCAGGGGTTATCTGTGCCAGGTTATCTATAAAGGCAACTTATCTTTTTAAATAGTGAGCCAGAGAGGGTGACTCTGGAAAATAACAACATAGATCTGCAGGAATGACCTATCTTTGCCAGCTATGAGCTACCCAGAGACAAAGTGCAGGAGGAAAATGTGTGCCATAACGGCTGCAGAGCCAAAAGCTTTGAGTTCATGGCTAATGAGCAAACTAGTTGTTATAGACACTAAACACCCATTCAAAGAGAATGAACTAATTTTTCAGACACTTGCTTGGATTAATATGCAAGAATAGGACATCGTGAGCTATCCAACGAGCTGTAAAGCAGGAAAAGAACAGAATGTGCACTGAAGATAGCAGAATTATTTCACAGATCAAAGGCATAAATCTTTACAGTGCCAGTGATTTGAGTGATTCTGTGGAAGCGAGCACTGATTGCAATTCCTGTTGCGCAGAGGCAAGCCTGCCCTGCCGTGTGTGTGTTTGTTTATATGCTGCTAATTGTGGCCCAGAGCAGAGCAGTGCAAGCGAGGCTTGGCTCTGATAAACAGTGACATTGAGCCCTTCAAGGCCCCTAACCTCTCACATCAGTGGCCCCTAACGGCCATTTCTTCATCTAAGAAACCAGCTATAATCATCTCTAATATCCTGCTTCTATTACAGTCACCTAGTCAGCCCCACAGCACTGGTTATTTATCTTTCCCCAGGTTTAGTGAAAATATCACATGATTCACAATAATCATTTTGAAGGCTTGGTGTGGGAGAGGTAAGCTTGGGAGGGCAGAAGTATGAAACCTTTTCTCCAAGTTAGGTTACACAAACTTTACACAGAAATCTTTACCTGAATGTTCTTCTCTGACTGATGCCACCCAACCACACTGACAATACAGAGGCTAAGCTGCTTGTAAATGTATTAGTAGACAAATACATGTACGGCTAAGAAAAGAGACCCAAACGGAAGCAGAGTCAGCTTTTCATTTTCCAATAACAAACAGGCCAGTGTAAAGTTTACGTTACTATTTGAGAGATGCCTGCGTTCATTTATTCAAGCATAATAAACCAGTTTTTGTCCATACAAACACATTTGTACTAATATACTTGCAGGGACCCACACTGACATAATGCATCCCGTTGCCCCAAACCATCAAAAGTGCATGTCTCATCACACATCTTACCCTAACCTTAACCCTGACGAAAGTTATGTTTACACTCATTGTTTCTCACCATAATGCATTACATATATCATGAGGAGTTTTAATGTCTTACAAACGCATTGGATAGATTTCACTCCTCATAAAACATCTGCAAACATATTTTTAAAAATATTTAAAATTGTGCAGCTTTTGCATGCTTGTAACCTTGCAGTTCTTGATCTTGGTGTGCATTGCTATGTTTCTTTTCTGATTATCAATTTCCCATCAGTAAAAACGAAACTGGAACCCACTGGTAAAGACACTGTTTTATAGTGTTACTAGTGGTCAAAATGCCATAGAGTACATTTTACTGCTAAACAGGCCATTAGAATGAAAATCCTCACTTTCCTTAAATGTTCTCACTTTCAAGGTCTATAACTCAAAATGTTTTCATGAAAACACACACAAATATCCTTCTCATCAGATTCTGGCCCATTCAAAAATTTCCTGACACAATCATGCTGGAGCCCACAGAAGCCATGTTTCAGCAGACAGGAAGTGGACAAAGTGAGCTAAGCACTGTTGGATGTAAGATACCAACCTTGGCCTTTTCGAGCTGTGCCTGAGCCTGTCGCTCTGCCTCTCTGCGCACTGCCTCCTTATCCTCCTCCAGGGACACATCGGAGTCTGATGGACGGCTGGTGTAGGAGTCGGCCGAACCCTGCAGAGACACAAACAGCATCACTTCAGCATGAAACTTAATGTCGATTTGGGTGCACACTTTAAAATTGACAGGTGTTATCAGCCGAGAAAGCAGTGGGCATCACAGCATCTTGAAGACACCGTAGACTAATTTGCTTTTCATTGCCCTCATTCTTCAAAGAAATATTCAAATTTGGAGGCTGTGCAACTCACAAATGTCTAAGTACACCCACACAGGCACAAATGTTAAACACTGATCATCAAAGAAATCTCAGTTAATTTCATTATATAATGAACACAATGGCCGTGCTCAGTGAAATAAGCAAGCATGTAATGCTGCAATCAATCACATCACTGCAACAACTTGAGGAAATTGCAAGAGCTCCATATCTATGACAAATAATGGACGTTTCCTCTTTTTCTGGCAAAGCATGCCAAAGGACACAAACTATCTTTCATAGAATCACATTACCAGCAGCTCTTTTTCTATCCTTAGCTCTCTCTCAGCCACTCGCCTGCAGATTTGTTGTGATCTTTCTCTGACAAACTCTGGGGGGAAATGTTGACGAACACCAGTTCCCAGAATGTCTCTACATCTCTAAACAACCAGTCTCGCACACAAGTTACACGCACACTCCTGAGTGAACCACATACATACTTATATCACATGTTTTGATACATGTGACGTAAGAACTGATCATAAATAATTGCTGAAGTGGATTAACGCTTGCACACAATTGCTATAGCTCATGTATATAAAGTTAGAGAACAGTAACTACAGTTTTTAACAAACAAACAAAATCACCTACAGCTACAGAGTTTGAGTATTAAATAATGGAATTAGCAAATGAGATCAACCATTATCATTTATTTGTTAGTAATTACTTTGAAATATTAGTTCACAACCTCTTTTTAAAAATGTTAAATGTGTGATTGAAAATGATCTCACTTAAAATTGGACTAAATATGTAGCTAGCGGCTGCATTTTGGCTATGTATGGTAGCATTCATGTAGACTACAGTTGACTGGAACAAAAGTATATTGTGATGGAAAAACATACAAAAATGTGTAATTTATTTTGTATATGTGGGACTTAATACCAATATTTGTACAAGCACAATTTCCCATTACCACCACTTGGTTTCAGGTAGGCATAAATCTAACAATAAAAACAGGATTTTTTTTAACTTAGCTTACCTGCACACTACTATGCCACCCACACAAGGTCTTTCATTCATCTCACTGCACCATTACACTCTGTTGTCTGAGTTAAAAATAGCCTCCCTCACTCTGTGCCTGATTAGAATTACCCAGCCATCACATACATACAAAGGAGGCGCATACCTTTCCCTCCTTGCCACTTACATAACCTGTCTTCCATAAAGAGATGACACTATGTCATAACTGTATACAATACAAGATTATTCATATTTGTCGTCCATCTGATATGACACCCTGCTACTTGTCAATAGCCTCTGTCTCACTGATCCTCTGTGCTTTGTAGGCCTACCTGATATGAATAACTCATCTGAAAGCAAGCTCATTAATTATCCATGGGCTGTTTTTGCTGCCATCACATTCACGGTTATACTCATTCCCCAGTGGCTTTCAAAACATCAACAACTATGTGTCGTTTTGGATTCTTCAAACACTGCTCGTGTTTAATATGCAGCATTCCCACATGAGGATATAAATGTCCTAAATTGGCTGTTTACTGCACATTAGCATCTGTTTTATGAGCTGCAGCTGGCCTTGAAAAGTGCAGGTGAACATACCTGGACTGCTATGATTATTCCATCAGGTCACAGCTAATGATGGGGTGTGATCAAGAACACCGTCCCAGTGGGTCAGAGGGAGGTGATATGGAGCTCTGCCCAGAATCTGACAGCCATAACCGTTAAAGACACTCAGCTTCTCATCATTACAAGGAAATACACAAGTCTACTACACTTACCCCAACATTATGGACTGATGGATGCACTGGAGACGCACAGACTTACTGCACAAGACACAAGTGCATGCACACAATAATACCAACTTCCACAATGTAAACACACTCAAAATCTGCTTACACAGGCATCGGAGCTCTTGACGCGACCTCCCTTGGCTCGTTTCAGCAAGCGGATCCAGGTGGCCTTCATCAGCCACACTGGTCATTCAGTGTCCTGAGCCACTGCCCCCCCTGCTTCTGCTACAACTACAACTAACTGCACTGCTGTGGGCACCTTTGCACCAGCTCTGCAGTTACCGTCACTGCTCTGGCTACAGGTACATTCAACACTGTTGCTACATCGACAGCTGGTTTCTGTTACACCTTGGCTGTAAATGCTACCTTCATTTCTTGATAAATAAATTGCATTGGAGTCAGAGCTCCTTGTTTTGCTGCAGCTCCAGCTAGCTGTGCTGCTGTTTGTAGAGCCACAGCTCCTGCTCCTCCTGCTGCTGCTGCTGTTGCCAAAGATGGGGAATCCACAGGAGCTCTCTGCCCCGCGCATAATCTCAGCAGCTCTCTCTCTGTCTGCCCCAGTCTCCTTGATAGCCGGAGTGCTCAGACTGCCGCTGCAGGTGCTGGGGCTGACTCCCAGTGTGAGTCAGGTGGCAGCGATGCTTCTCATCCTCTCTCTCAAGCTTTGGCTCCAGCCTCGCTCTCCTTCTCCGCTGTAGCCTCCCAGCGCTGCTCCACAAGCGGTAACAGCAGTTTATCTACATGCGTCCTGGTGTGTTTGCCTGTGACCGACTCTCCTCCTGATGCTAATTAAGCTGCTGCTGTTGCCTCTCAGGTGCTGCAGGATCCCTCTTTCTCACTTTCTGTGCCTCAGCCTGTCAGTGTTTGTTCTGCACATCTCACAAGCCCCCTGTGCTACTTCAGTGATTCTGCTGCTCTATCTCTGTCTCTGCCCACCCCTCCTCCTCCTCCTCCTCTGTCACTCCCCTCATTTTTTTCCTCAGTTACCCCTCACAGACAATCCATCTGCTCGTTGTGTTTCAGTGGTAAGTGTGGGGCTGTGCAAGTGCATATGGATACTGATATTATGCATCAACTGTGGATACAGTTTTACGTATAAACATCCTATATTCACCTTGATGTGAGCTTTTGAAAAATAGGTGTCACTTTTTGCCAAGAGGTAAAGAGCTTCGCTTTCACTCTAGAAGATCCTTAAATCTAAATCTGTACACTTGCTTTCATCATGCATGATATTAAGGCAGAAACTCATCATTATTCCCATTATAAATTCATGGAGTGGTTCTCAAGCCTTTCCTTTCATGCCTTCCTTTGGATGCCAAAAATAATTCATGCCCCCGTACGTCTGCAATGCATGAAACTGAATTAAATTATTATTATCTAGAGCTTGAACTGGATGTTTCTTTCATATTTCTAAATGATGGTAAACATTGTTACATTGAATCTGCATTGAATTTTTTCAATTTATTGATTATACAAATATGCTAAGTTATTGAAAAATGCAATTATTTTTCAATCCAATCATATTAAAACACAAAAAGTCAGCAACTTCTTTTAATGATAAACTCAGTGAGTGAAAAATGACCAAAAAGATTTATTAAAATTTGTATCAATTGACTAATTGACTACTTTACTTTATTACTTGTTACACTTTTAGCATGTAAAAACAGTACCAGGCCACGACTGAAAACTAAATAAAACCAAGAACAGAAATGATCAGTTGATTTACTGATCAACAGAAAATCAGCCAGGAGCTACGATGAGATCCAGTCATTTCAGTCAAATTTTAAGGTAATATACGGTAAGTATTGTACCGTATATTTCTTAACCATCTCCTCTTCACTCTGGTCTCAGTAATACAGAGTCTGAGGTGAAAGCTGCTCTAAATCCTTGCCTGTCAGATCAGTGGTAATTCACAACATGTAAGTGGAACATCGCAAAGCCACACACGACAAATGAGAATAATTACTGCGTTAATTAAAAAAGAAACCCAAGTTAAACCCTGCAAAACGATTATTCAAGATGTCCTCTTTTTTTTTTTTTTTTTAAACACTGCTGACACATCATGCTTCTCTGTCTGACTGGTCATGAGGTTGTGGGAGTCAGAGGAGTCAGGGGTGAGCCTGTGGGACCAGTGGTTGAAATGGGCTCGCTGGTTAATCACCAGCAGTCACTCTCTACAGCACTAGCTGTAGATCAAAGGATGACATATCAGTGGTGCTTATCATAACCAATCAATTACATGCCTCCATCGGCACAGGGTCTTTTTTAACAACACACTTATATTACATATCTTACATGAAAGGAGAGAATAATGTGATTTTAGCTCATTAAGACCAATTAGTGTAACAAGGAGGGTGATTACCTGACATAGATGTTTTAAACAGAGGTGGATGGGAATGGTGGACGAGAGAAAATTAATCAAACCTCACCTAAGCTACGTTATCAACTGCATGCATTGCCTGTTTTTGGTAAATAGTGAAAGGGTCACATATGGTTCAATAATGTGGTTTGACACTAGCCTCCAGAGCTCTCAGGGCAGGGCACAGATGCTTTGAACATGGATCTATGGAGCCCAGAGAGGAAGGTGGTGGGGCTGTGAAGGCGGCTACATTGACAAAGACACACAGCGACAGAGAGAGCTTTCGGGTGCCTGACATGACTGACCTCTGGACCTGCTGGCACACTGATACTGACAGCACTGTGTCACCCCCACACACGCCACTAATAATAATCTAACAGTAGTATGATACTGCGTTGATCCATGAGGAGACATACTCTTTTTGTTTTGCTCCACCCAGCAGAATGAAGCTCACAGCTCTGTTTTAACACGAAATCTTGGTCCAAGTATGGACTGAAAGCCTGGTTCAAATCCACCTGAGGTTGCAAGCATTGCACTTTTTGTCTTTCTCTCCCTATTTCTCCTGTCTTCATCTTTGGTTTGGCATTACATTTGCATTCTTAAAGACCTGATTCGCAAAAATACAATCGCCATGAAACAGGTTGTTGACAATAGACAATAATAAAGGGAAACCGATGTCAGTCAGCTCACCACTTTGGTGCAGACTAATACATCTAAGCATTGATTTTTCTTTTTTGAATGTACATGAAGTTTTGGAAATTTGGTACCGATGTTCATGTTCCCTAGACGATGCATCCCATCGATGTTGGTGACATACTGACAAAAAAACAGCTAAGCAACATCAACATCGTCTCTGCTTGTATTTACATCCGAGAACAGCTGTGCCTACACCCTCACACAGCCACTACTGTGGCTCTTAATATTATTGAATATTCAAAAGCCAGAATTTTCTTGAAAGCAAATATTAAATAATGTCTGAGATTGGACACAATACAACATTACAGTCCCATCCACCCCCCCCACATCTTAACACCCTATGCCTGGCCAGAGTTACAGCTTCTTGCATTTGTGCTGAAATTTGCCACAAAAGAAACTGGGTTGCAAATCCATACTGGTTAAGGTGGGAGGCAGAATCAAGAACAGAATGGTGTGAGAGGGGGACTGTCTTAAGCATTGGTCAGAGAACGAGAGATGGAAAGGAGGATTAAAAGGGCAATGGTCCTGGGTCCATGCTGTTCTTATCGATTCATTTAGACAGAGGTCCTTGCTGTAAGACCACCAGTGACCTCTACATGCAACAGTGGCACAGTGATCATTACATTAGACCATTACAAGTCAGTGTGGCTATTACCACAGTGAAATAGGAGACTGTGAGTCAGTTGCTGCTGCCTCCTGCATCTGACAGAATCACTTAAAATGAATGAAGCGGTTACACCAGGGAATCGCTTCATGATCTGAGAGCTTGTTTTTTTCATTTTCAGCCACTATAGGAGTTATTCTCTATATACATCCTCTATTAAAATAGAGAGATGTAGCCATGCAGAAAATAAAGGCTGTGCGTGTGAGAAGTGCTTTCATAGTCGAGGACCACTTGGTTTGACTCAACCCTAGTCCTGATTCCTACATAGATGTAGGCTCACCGCACTCTCCCTCAGTCATGTCCATACTGATAGTCATTGTACCTCAAATGTTCTCCCTCACTCCCTCTTCTCCCATTTGCACTTCATTTCACCTTGTTCCCTGGCTTCTCATCCAACCCCTTACTTTACTTCTTTCATCTCCCATCTCTCAAGAAATTCCCAGTGGCTTTGGCTTTCTTCCCTGTATGGTCTCACTCAAAGGGGGAGGGGCAGGTTGTTTTTTTTTTTTTTTGCAAACAGCAACACTTAGCAACACTTAAAATTAATCTTGGTGCTTGATGTCTGCAGATCCATGTTTACACACCAACTGCTAATTGGTACAAGCTACAGTAATGTATACTAACAAAGGACAATAACAGGAGTCGTCTAGACAGTAGTTTACTCTATGAGTGGTGGACGGAGTTTTTAAATGAAGTGTTCTGATCAATTTCAGTCATCACTGACAGTCATAGTGTTTCAGACCGGTAGGTCTTGCATCTGTTGTACTTACTGTAGGATTGTTAACAGAAAGCCGAGTACATGAAAACTGCTTTTTTGTTCCACTGTTACAATGTAAGAGGCATAAGATTCTTCCTGAGAATTTGGACACTCAAATAAAAGGACAGTGCATTATATAGTGAGTAGGGAATGATTTCAGACACAGGCTGTAACTCCATGGCAACATTACACTTCTTGTTTATGTTACCCAAAACATTACGTGAGCGTTAAGACCCAAATCTCTCACAAACCAATGGAAACTAGAAGAGCACTCCACCAAGGCCAATGTTCAAAAACATACGCCAAACGCTGTTTTAATTCATAGTGAATGATTCAGGTCTGCCCAAAATTTAATGGGTTCTTCCTTGGCCCACGCCCCATCTCTCCACCAAATTCAGTGCAAATCAGTACAGTCAACAGTAATAATAATAATAATAGAGACATGGGTGAACATAATAAAGGTATTAAAAACAATAGCGGTGACAAAATAAATGAAAATGAGCCAGGTAATATATAAAATATAGGTAACAGGTAATATATGCTCGGGGGGATTAAATTATACTCATTTATGTGTATCAAGTAATTATTTTTTATAATAAGAGCTTCATTTCTTTCATCTTTCATTTCACTCTGGTGCCAGCAGCCACAGCTGAAAGTGTTCATTAAGTTATGGAGATTACGATATACGAGTCACAAAGGAGACAAGTCCAAGTGCTTATTTTTGCTCAAGTTTGAAGTCTGTCACAAAACCCCCCCCCCCAAAAAACCCAACAAAATTCAATCAAAATTCAATCAAAAATAACCTTGGGTTAAAGGAGAGTTTGCAGTTCGCAAGCATTAACCACCAGTAACCCAAATTTAAAGTGTCAACAGATGCTTTAATGAAGCCGTGTGGTCAGACTGCTCAAGTATACTTCACAATATGAATCATGATTCAAGAATGAAGATTACTGCTCATGCCAAGTCATGTTCAGTTCTGGCTGACGGACTGTAGCTGACTGCAGCGAACTGACAATGGGCTGAGCAAGTGTGCTAGCAGTTTCAAGCTTGGCATGACTCATTCTTGGCTAGAACCAAAGCCTCTTTTCCCAGCCATCTGTCCATCACTGCCACTTCACTCAGCGCAACACAAAGTCAATTAAATCATCGGTCCACAAACAGCATCTCCTTCATCAAACGGAGACAATGGGAGCAGACATGACAGCCAAGAGTGAGAGATGTGTGATTGCTACAAGGGATTGTTTCTAATATTTAACACAGAACAGAGGACTCAACACCATTTGAGCAAGGCAGGGTGGGAGAAACAGACTCAGTACATCTGTGAAAGAGAACAAGAACGTGCGTCTGAGAAAAATGAGGAGAGAGATAAAAAAGGGGGGTGGGGTAATGATCCCTCTGTTGTGGCAGGAGAAGGATTGGCCGCATGGATGTCAAGGTGACACTGACAGGCCTATGAAAAAAGTGTTTACCCAGCATTCCATGTGCCAGTGCATTAGATAAGTGCATCATCCTGCAATGGACTCACTGACTGTCAATCACATGGTCCAACAGCGCACAATGGCTAGCTAGAAACTTAGAAACAAGCCACATGGCAACTAGATGTGCTCTGAATAGGTTTCTGTGTTTTACATCAACCAGTACAACCTATGCATTCAACAAATTCACAAAATGCAAATGATCATTCATTTGCATTAGGGAAACAAAAACAGTTATAACTTCACAAAGATTTAAAAAACGTAACTGTAATTTCATGGGTAAATTTGGAATCTTTCTCTATTAATTGTTTAGTTGAAAAAAGAAGAGAAAGTGCAAGGTGTTTAAATCACAACCCAAAGATATTCACACTACAAATATATGAAACAAGAACAAAAACAGCAATACTGGAATTCGAGAAGGTGGGAGCTAGAGATGTCTGGCATTTGCTTGATAAATAACTAAAATGATCAGTTAATTAATTGTTGCTTAATCTATCAGTCAGTCTATTAATTCATTGTGTGTGTTAGCATTAAATGACATGGACTTAGCATGTTAAAGCTGCTTCACCAAACCACCAACATAGAGCTAAATGACTACTTGATCACTGAACTACAGCTAACACTTCAGCTATGCACTAATGAAATGGAAAAGAAAAAAGAAGGAAGGGCACTACAGGGACTTGTACGCACTAGGTCAATATTATTGTGTCAGCAGCCAACAGCAAGTTAATCAATTAAAAAATGATTATTAGGAAGGAATGTTATTTTGAACATATTTCATAAATTCAGTTCTCCAAATATAAGACAAACTTTTTCCCAGTTGAACATCTTGTAATGTTAAAACATGAAACTAGAGCTATGGTAGCAGCAGTAACATCCTCACAGTGGCAATGCTAACATGCTGATGTTTAGCAGTTAAGTTTACTATGCCAAAATTCAAAATTCAAACTTAGGCCACATCACTTTATGGACCAAACTTCATGACAATCCATCCAAAAGCTGCTGAGAAAATTACACTCAAACAAACAATAAACATGGGGATTTTCAAAGAAGATTTAGGGGATCACCCAAGTCAGCAGATTTCATCCTTTAGGTACCAGGAACATAGAAAACATCATGTTTATAAATCCAATAGTTATGGGGATATTTTAGTTTCCACCAAAGCGATGCACTGACTGTATTTACATTTCTGAGAATTTGCATCTTGGCATAAAATATTGGGGACTTTAGTTTAAAAGAAAGGACACAGCTCTCAAAAACCCACACAGAATAAACCTTATCAGGCAGTGCTGTTTGCTCAGCTGTTCTGACTTACAAAGGAACATGCATTGTTTGGATGTTTGCTTCATTTCCGCTACACTGCTGCTGCACATCACATAGCGTTGTTCAAATCCCTGCAACTTTACGGCAAGACAAATGCAGGGTGACCAGATCTCTACAACTGCAAATTATGTGCTAATTCTATTTTACCATTAAATACTACCTGCACCCAACAGCAGCACTCGTCCCTAGAGGGGCATTGCTCTCATTAACAGTGAATCCCATCACAGTAAGATCTATTTTATCTAGCCGCTCCTTCCCTCTAAGGTCCCCTTGTGGAAACACCACACCATAATAGGATGATGGCTGATCACCAGGATACAGTAAGAAAGGCCCCGGGCTGCTCTGTGCTGCTATTTTGTGCTTGTGTCATCAATATTCTGGCAGTTTCCTGGTGTATGAAACAGGCTGTGGATGATTGATGAGAACTGGCTAAGAGAGCAGAACGAGCTGCTAACCATCTTCAGTGGAGCAAAACACACTATCCTACAAATGGGAGTGTGCTGGAGTAAAATAATTTCAGCCTCATTTATTTTAGTTCATGCATTGATAAATTATTGCCTTTGGATCATTTTCTGGCAATAATAAAATGATAAAAAAACTGAGCTTGTTGCCAATAAGGCTTCCCAGATTTCTGTGAAAAATAAACAAAAAATCTCTAAATATGTCTGGTGGAAGAGAGCCTACACAAGGTCAAATGATGGGGACCTAGGTACTTAGATTTTCTTCATTATATCCAAAAGGCATCAGGACAATATAAGTTACATAAAATAAAATAAAAATAAAACAATGCAGTGGGGAAACCCTAAGAGACAAAAATCTACATTGATGTTGCTGAGTTTTTAGCTTTGTAACAATGGTGTTTTAGATAACCCAAAGTCTTTTAATGTTTAATGAAGCAATGTGAAGACGTGTGACACGTGTAATTAAGAAAGAGTAAAATTCAATATAACCAAATTTGGTGAATCTGTAGTTTTGACCTAATTTTACAATATGTGTTATCTTTATTGTGGCAATGTACCTGATTCAGCTGGTGATCCTGTGTGAACGCAGAGGTTTTTCAGCACTGATGCAGTATAACTGTAGTGTTTAGATGTTCGACATAGCGTAACACTTAGTGCTTGTCTCCCAGCTGAAAAGTCTGGCCTGTATTTTGTCCTGCGAACCTCCAAACACCTCCTCATAATCAGTGGTGTTAACTCCACTGTTCACAGTTCTCAGTGACAGATGCTTCAGTCAAACACACACTAGAAAAAATGCACGTGTTGCTTGACAAGGCGAGCTGAGCAAAGTGGATGCAACTCCTGAGTTCAGTTAGTTCAGTGACATCAACACCAACCAGCTATAGAGTGCAGAGATACACAACAGCATCTGCTGAACACTATTGCAACACTGAATAATATATACTGAAATTGCTTATATTTCAGACTGCTCTGAGGTTAACCTGTTTACCTCAGAGTAGTTGACATAATTGGCTAAACTATTTTAGCCAATTTGCTTGTCCTTAGCCGGCTTCAAAGTTGCATCTTATTCCACTATGACTAGTATACATAGTCTGTAACATCTTGTTCCAATTATTCATTCAAGTTGTATGATGCTTACACACAGAGGAATATTGAAACTCAAAACCCAAGATGATTTTAATGGCTGCACCAAAGACACTGGTGCACAAATACATATTTAGTATTTTTGAAAAACCTTGGCATCGCCTCAAGCTTTTTAATTGAGGTTCTGTGAGTTTGAATCATGTTTGTTTGATTTCTCTTATCAAATTTTCTTTGCTTAATACAAGGGTGTGCCTGATGACAAATGCTGATTACTGTCAGTGGGAAATATTTGGACTAAGAGGTTTTCACTACTATATCATTCACACACAGACAAAAACAAGCACACAAGCACAACAGGAAATATTTGAAATAGTAACTGGAAACAAAGTTATGCAAAGAGGAAGTCAAAAGTTGTTTGGGGAAAAAAGTTCTGTTTGGCTAACGTGGCTAAGACAAAAAAATTTTAACCAAGTTTTGTTCTCTCTACTAGTCTGCATAAAAACAACTCTTAGCCAGGCTGTTTACTTTCTTTCCCTCTCTCCTCTTGTTAACCAATATCTCAGCTCCACACTTTAAGCTTGTAGTGTTGTGCAGTGGTGCTCGCAAAGTCATACCAGACTCTCAAATGAGCCTCCTCGTCTCATAATAGCACACTGCAAGAGAGTTACCGTGTGCAGTTTGACAAAGACTCTCACTTACTAACTTTCCGGAAAAGTGACAAGAGAGAAAATAGGAAGTGTATGTTTACGCCCCTTTAAATCCTGCACTAATAACCTCAATTCTCCTCCAGTCCGAGCCCTTCCTCTTTGTTCAGAGGATAGGATAAGAGTGAGACGTACTGCCGAGATAGTCTCAGAAAAGTTTAAAGGGATATAGCTTGAGTTGCAGAAAGTATGTTTATACAAACTTACCAGATCTGACTCCTCACTGCCGGAGTGATACATTTCTGCCCTACCGACTGTGTGTTTTTCAGCCCGGCTGGGAGAAAAGTCTCCTCAGCTGCTGTCCATCTCCTCTCGGAGCACAGGAACTCCTGCCAGTGCTTCACTCCTACAAATCCCCTTGTCCCGGCTCAAGAGGGGAACGGCTTTGAACAAGCAGAGAAAGTTAGAGCCGGAGGGGAGAAGTTAGCTCCTCTCAGCCCTTCTTTGGCCTACTTCAGTCCCTGAGAGGCAGAGAAAAGACGAGCGTCTTTCCCACGCTGGGAGAACACCACTCCTTTAGAGCGTCGCGACCGTCCTCCAGCCCCAAAAACAAGCCCCCTGCCCCTCTCCCCTCCCACACACACACACATACACTCTCTCAGTTTCACACACACGCAGACACACACACACATCCAGTTAGGAAGTAAGATCTCTGGCCAACAAGGCTGGCCTGAAAATTCCAGAAAGCACCAAAAGCAGCTGCTGAAGCTTTTTATGTCTGTGTGCGAGTGTGTGATCTGGGGAGTTTACATGTGTCCCACTTTGCCTTAAACTCACTGTATAGTCTCAGCACATGTTGCAGAGACCGAAAAGTCAGGAAGTAATTATCTTCACTACATCAACAAAATGCTATATTTGCTTTCATCATCAACCGGACGAAAGCCATTGAAACTTTCCGCTTGCTCATTTGATGGCACATAATCATGCTTGTATTTAACTTTACATTCAAGAATACAACAAAAGTCTCTCAGTAGAACCTAACACACTACAAAAACTTGTTTTATAAAAGTTGGTTAAGTAATCAAGTGACAGTTTTCTATTGAGCTACAGTGCAATGCAGCTGGTGGTTATTGTAAAGCAGCACATTCACTTCAAAGAGGCTCATTGCACATCCATCTCTTTATGATCTGACATCAGAAACACTGAAGCTGTGATGTGTGCTTTGTAATCATGTGGTTATTACACCAGAGCTCATGTAGGCTGGGATGTTAAATATTCGATTCAAGCTGTAAAACATGAGTCAGAACGTGAGTTCGGAAACTGCCACAGCTGAGTCATGAGTTCACAAAATGAAACTATAAATAATCAAAATTTTCCTGTAATAAAATAGGAGCAATGATAGAGGAATGTAGCTATGTTACTGGAAAAACACACCAACTGAACAGCATAGATGAATGTTGTGTATTGTTTTTTGTGCAGCCTGTAAGAACATACAACTATCAAACTACAAGCTCAGTACTGTAAGATTTGACATCCCAGTTAAGCCCAGATTTGTATATTCAGTGGGTAGAGAATGTTTTCTGGGCAGCCCAGCCTAAATCATAGATTATATTGTTTTAGATCAGGGTTAACCCCTTTCTGAGGATTATCGTCCGGGGCATGTGCTTGGCACGTGACAAACTGTGAAATAGTTATCCTAATCTCAACAGACCAAGTCCTGGTGCATCAGTTTGGAGCAAAGACAACATAATAAAGCCATTGTGAAAATTCTACTGTTGTACAACATAAGCTACTGTGAACAACTCGTTATCTTAGCTTAGCATCAAGACTGAAAACAGGGGGGAAAAAAAGTCTGGTTCTGCCAAAAAGTAACAAAATCCATGTCTTAACATGTCGTGTCTCATTGACTAAACTGTAAAAAAAAACAAAAAAAAAACAAAACAAAACAAAACAAAAAAACTCAAGTATAAAAATGCTTCTCTACTGTTTATTGTCTTTATGCTAAGCTAAGTTAGCTAACTAATTGCTGTAGCATATTTTATATGACAGACATGCATGTTGTTGTTGATGTTCTTAAGTCTTTATTGTTTGGTCTATGAATGTCAAAATATAATGAAATAATAATAATAACTGTACATCCCAGTGTAGTTTGTCAAAGCCCAAGTCAGATGCCAAATGTCTTGTTTTGTCCAACTATCAGTAACAAAACAAATACCTATACAATTTAGTATCAGGACAAAAAAAAAAACAAACAAACAAAATGAACCCAGCAAATACAAGAAGTGAATTTTTAGCATTAGTTTGATTTTCCACTCTAAAGTATGTATGTTGTCTGATCTGGGCCCTGCACTGGCAACATGAGGTCAAGGTAAGTGAAGGTGAAAACAGAATCTAATTAAACTCAGTCCTAGAGGCAAAAACCTCCACATGCTGGGCGTGATGACAGTTGATCAGGAAGTGTGATCTGGTGTCTCTGAATTCTCGCTATAAATGACTTCTGCAGGTGAAGTCTGCATCACACTGCTATAAAAGATCAAGAAACATTTTGCAACAGCAAAGCAAACTGAGATTTTAAGTTGCCACCCAATTAAAATAATGTGTAAAAATCACTGCATGTTTATTGATCCTGTGTATCTCCAGTTATCCATGCCAGGATTTTTATACATCCATAGTAAAGTTTATGTGTTTAATGCGTGTAATGGTTTTTAGCTAAAAGCTTCTACAAGCATATTCTGCACACAATAACTAAAATCAACAAAAGTTGATAAAGCTCTAGCCCAGATTAACTGCTTTATTTTGCATAATTGCTATAATATAATGATATAATAGCGCCCTTCACTGCCGACAGCAATTATCAGCTCTCTCCGAATGGCCTCTCAGAATGGGATTTGACAGATCAATGTCTCCTGGTTCTGCCAGCACTGGGAAATGAGTGCCGGCATTGCCTTTGGCTTATTGATCAGTACACATGCACACAATGACGTCAGCAGGCATTCACACTGACAGGCACACAAACGGCAACAAGGATAGCTTACAAAACCAGCATACAGTAATTGGACCAAGAGGGGGAATCAATATGGCATCCCAGTGAGCTACATGTTGAAAAAAAACAAAAGAAAAACAACATTACCAGCAGTTCTTTCCTCTCGATACATAGATACTTACTTACTTACATACCATGTTACTACCTTCACAAATATTTTAATAGTATAAAGCAATACAGTTCAACAGTATCACAAGCAGTTCTCTGCTCTACATATATGTAAAAACTGTTTCTAAAGCTTCAAGTTTCAACGTGTTCTTCTTCAATTATTTGAATTTCTGTTAATATGATTATCAATTATCCATCTCTTATATTTAACTAATGCGTTTAACAATTACTTTTATTATCAATTATTCTGTCAATTATTTATTAATAAATTGGTCAATAAAATGTTAGAAAAATGTGAAAAACATTCATCACAATTTTCTAGAAGTCGAGGTAAAATCTTCAATTTTATTATTTTGTCTGACAACCATCCAAAACCCACAAACATTCAGTTTAATACAAGTTTTGTTTTGGGGTTTTTTTTTTTTTTTTTTTTTTTTTTTACATTTATTTACATTTCAATCAATGAATTTTGAGTTTTTTCTAAAAACTATAGTTAATAAATATTCTTTCAACTGACTAATTGCTTAATCCACTATTTGCATCACCTCTACCTTAAGCAGTTTCAAAGAGAGAATAGTGCAGAGTCAGAACAATCCCCCTGGAGCAGATAGAGATTCAGTTTGTCCTCCTGAAGGAAGGACTCTCTAATTCTGGACTTGTGGCACCTAAGAAATACTTATTTTCAGTGAACATTGTAAATTTTGTATTTCAACACATTGTAGGGGTCACATCTGTGCAGTTTAAGTTACAGGACACTCTTGTGAGCCATCAGGCCTCCATATCAGGGGTGGACACAGGTGTCCAACAGTTTCATGCAAGTGTGACTCCACATTGGTCACCACTCGTATTAAAGTAAACAGGCCAAAACAAAACCTCTCTATTATGCCAAACACACTCTCCGATGATAAAGCACCCAAGATCATGAGTTAATCTGCCTTAGATCAATACAACATCATAACACTGAAGACATCATAACAAAGGACAAACCAACAACAGATACTGATGATAATTGATTGATTTGATTTTGCCAATGACAGAAACAATATCCAGTAACATCAACAGTGTTTTGTTATCTGTCAAATGTGCTATTGTAACAGGCCACTATTCATACAAATAATGTTACAGACATTTAGTAAAGCTTAAGAGATCACTAATGGGCTAAAATACACCATAATTAGATCATCGGGGATCTGTCAGAAAGGTCCCTTGAAAGGAGTTTTGCCTTGCCAAGAATGCTATTACACAAATGAAACTCTCTGAGATAAATCCAAGTCTTGGATCTTCTTCAGTTTCCCTACAAGAGAAAAAACCCTCCAGAAGTTCCCAATCAAATATTTGCTTATTTTGTTACCGTACTTCTACAACAGCGTAAAAAGAACTGCATTGCACTTTAAATTACTCTGGACTATGGATGCCTTCATTGTATTGACTAAAAACTTTTTGTGGACTGATTGACTATTGTGATATACGATATAAAAAAATAATAAGAAGATCGATACCACACTCACGTCTCTATGATATGATAAATAAATATGTAGCCTGCAGCCGATTAGCTTAGTCTAGTACAAAGACTAGAAAGAGAGAGAAACCGTTAGCCTGGCTCTGTTCAGGTAACAAAATCTGCCCCTAAACCTCACTAATTAAAGCATAACAAAAAAACACTGGTACTCTCCTGCCAAGAAATAGATCAGCACATAAACCTTTTGTTTTTATACAGATCCAAGCTAACTATTTCCTTTGTTTCATCTTAATACTAAGCTAATCTAACTAGCTTTGGCTGACAGTAGGTTCTTACTGACTGGACAGATATGAGTTGCATCGATCTTGTCATCTAGCTCACGACAAGTAAAGGCAATAAGCAAATTTCCCAAAATGTCAAACTTTTTTTTTTTTTAAAAAAGCAGTGTATTTGTAAAGCTTGGTTTATTTTATTGAACAGAAAAAAATATTTGTTGTTTGATTTATATTTACAAGAATAAGGCACTGATAACAAAAACTGACTAAAACAAAACCTAGCTCTGTAGTAAATGTAAAGATTGAATCTAAAGCACGGCTGTACTGATCCTGATGCATAACATCCAGATCAGACTGGAGAATCCACGCTGGGCCCGATGTGACTGTGATTCACATCTAATGAAACCCCCCAGGGCCGGCAGCCAGCGTCTGACTGAGGTTACCTAGTTACAACACATGCCAGGCCACTTGAGCCCTAGGACCATCTCTAATTACAGCCAATGAGAGAAAGGGAGAGAGGGAAAAAGGAGGAGAGACTGAGGAAGAAATAAGAAAAAGAGATGGTGATAGAGGATGAGAGAGAGAGGTAGAAGCCCCAGCTGCTCTGTTTCCTGCTGCCTCTCTGAGCGACACAAGAGTTTGACTGCTGTTGCCCCACTCCACCAAAGGGCATCCCGCTAGCATGTGTACCAAACCCGAGAATAGCACTGAACCTGTGCACACATCATCTAAATGAGGATATAACATCCTCATATAACTGACAACAGAGGAGTACTGTCTGAAATATAAAGCCATAGCCTATTAATGTGGTCTCAGAACAGTTGAGGTTAAAAGTTGACTGATGCTTACCCTTCCCAAGATGCGTTTAGTCCGTGGAGACAAAGGAAGCTTGTCAAGCATGCCCAAGGGAATGAAAATCATGAGTTCAGAGTTGCTGGGTGGCGAGTGTATGCAAAGACTTGATGAATCCTGAAGCGCTGACATGTACAACGGTGTACAACGTTTGGCGGCTGGGGTGCAGTGTGTGGCGCTAACTGAGTCACTTCACGCTCGTTGAACAAATCAACGAATCGGCTGTCCCACATGGACTCAGGAAAAACTCTTCAGCTGGCAAATCGGGACTGTTGTGACCAATACAGTCATGCATGGGTCAAACAAACACAGGCAGAGGCCGATAGACTCACACTGTGTATGCAAACACACTTTCATAAGTACAAACCACAGCCTTCTGGTTACATAAGCAAATGATGGACAACAGGTGGGTTAAGAGATACAAATTATCATGTAATTACTCGCATCCCTGGCTTTTTAATTAGTTAAATGTAAATGATATCTGGTAATTTAGTGGTTGGGGTTTTGATTACACAAGCTAATATTTTGTTCACTTGGAGGCCAGCTGAAAACCTAACATTCACTCTTTGTTTCACATTCGCTCTCCACTAGATCCTGAGAGAAATATTAAACTCTTTCAGAGATAAATACTTAAATATATCCACAAGCTACTCACTAATGGGCACTGTTCAGAGCTGAGGAGGTAGTGCGCAGTAAGTTTTATGAGCTTTGTCTCTGAAAACAGCTGCTCGTTGGGACTGGAAATGACGTTGAGAAGAGAGACATGAGACCAAACCATGAGAGTGACGTAAAGTTACAGCTGTAAAACCAACACAATGAGCTGAATAATGCTAAAAAACTCATTAGGGATGAAGGGAACTGCAGATGATTATTATCTGTGGGTGTAAAGAAAACCATTTCACAAGCACATGGACATTTCATATGTTGTTTATATAGTTAACTATTACAGCAGCTTTAATTATAGCTACCTCATGCAAAAAAAAAAAACAAAAAAACAACAACAACAACAACAACAACAAAAAAAAAAGATCTTTTGGGAGACAGGTTTTGTCCTGACAGAGGCCTACTGTCTGGCAGATTGATTATGTTACTGACCCTTGTTTTTGGGATTCATTCCATATCCAATTTCATTTTTAGTCTAAAGCAACTTCCACCTGGATATTGGAATCAAATGTGTTTCCCGCTTCCCTTTACACCGATTTGAACACATCATAATGCTTCCAAATTTCTGTCACATTAACAACTCAGACTACAACTCCACCTCTTTTGTTAATGGGCTTCTAATTTGACCACAGCCAAACAGTTTGAGCAGTTTGTGTGAGACACAATAATCCGCTGTGTCGTCACATGCTCATCTGTATACTGTGCTCTATCTCTACAGGAGGGAGAGAATGATCTATGTTGCACACAGTAACACCCACGGGGGCAATCGCTTGTGTCCACTTGATCCCCTGACTCCCTTTGTAATGATTGCTTCTCTTAGTAAAGAGATTTAAATCTGCTTCAGCCTTTCAACCAATCCAGGATTTAAAGTAGAAGAAGTGACTGACATGAAATGTTGTCAAAAGCTGTCAAAAGCTGCTCTTTATACCTTGGAAGATGTTGTAGTGTTATGTCAAAACGGTCAGAGAGAATATGCTCAATTGAAGAGCTTGCAAACCAAGAGGTCACAGGATAAATCTGAGAAGTCCTACGATAGTCAGCAGGATAAAGGTTTTTACTGAACAATCTGACCGGAGGAGTTTCAGAACAGTAGTAGCACTATAGAGCAATGTTTTATGCAGACAATGCAATGCATACATTTTTCACTATTTCTTCTTTGACAATTGGTGGCAGTAACACCCTAATAGACATAGTAATAAACCAGTGAAGACAGTAAAAAAGAAGATAGTATGATGATAATAATTCAATGTTGTTGTTGATTAATTTGTCAAATATGGATTTTCTCAATGTCTCGTTTTGTCTGTTTTGACAAACAGAGCAAAATACAAAGATATTATCTTTACAATGATATAAAACTGTGAAAAGCAGAAATACCTTGCATCATTATGTCATTATTTTCTTTAAATTATCAATTCATTATCAAAGCAGTTAGTCAGTTAAGTTTCTGTTGATTGAGTAACTCACTGACTGTATGTGGAAGAAAGTGCGCTCAACACATTTGTCAGGCTGCACAGACATGCACAAAAAAATCTTTTTTGTTGAGCTAGTCACTAGAAGACATTATGAAAGGCATCAGAAGTAAAAAAAGAAACAGTGCCCTACATTGTGTAAAATGACTACGATTAACAGTTTTTAGCTGCATGAACAGACTCTTTCAGTGGACCTGTTAGAGTTATCTACAGACGGAAAGAGAAAGATGACCCCGCAGATTGCCTTTCACAGCCTTGTGAGCGTCAATGCCTTTCCACAGGACTAAAATGCAGACACAGACCTGCCACAATCCATGATTAAAACTAAGCTCTACTTATACAACGTGTAATTCTGATGGCACAGGCCTATATAAGCAGACCTCATAGACAGGATACACAGCAGTTTGTGACACTCTTGATGGCATCACAAACAAAACCACAAAAAAAGCAGTCTGAACTGTACTAGGACGACAAAAGCTTTTGGAAAGCAAGCCATCGCTACAACTGCAAGTACAAGGAATAGAGAAGTAAGCTGCTGATTTACACAGAAACAAAAACAGGTTGTGTTGTTTTGGGTATTTTTTTTTACCTTTGGCTTCTTAGACATGCTCGTTCTCCCACAATGCCCAGGACACCTGTGTCGCCTCTCCGTTCCACAGCGACTGTAATGAATTATGCAAATCCCCTGGTTTTTGTTCAGAGTACCATGACCCAGGGGTGCAAGCAGCTGATGCCTGGCATAAAAAAAGCCAACCTCTTTGCCTCAGTCAAAAAGGGATAACTCTGACTGCTGCGCTGCCTGGCAAGTTGCTCTTAAATACAACCGGTGTCACAGCCGGGGTGATAGCTAGAGGAGAGGAAATTAAACGTGGTCATCCTCAAGAGCTCTTCCAACAGAAAGTGTCATGCCTCATGTGGAGAGAAGCCGGCTGAAGAGTCTCTCTTTCTCTCAGGCAGATCACACAGATGACATGGACAAGAGCAGACACACACATTGTCAAGTGTTTAAGCTGTGCGGTGTCATGGTTATCTCTGAAGTGTTTTTCTGCTCAGGCATTAAGCTTTAATTTGATAGTGTGACATCTGTTGCATGGTCCAACAGCTATATGACGTTATAGAAGGCAGACTGAAGCACACACCACATACACATACCAGACAATCAACTAATACTTGCTCTGGTGATAGCAGAAAGCTTTAGTGTTGCTGAAGAGTGAATGTGATGCTGCAGTGGCAGAGCTGACCGCTGTAGTAAAACATGTGACCTCCTGCAGCTGTACATCCATAGCCAGACAGACAGTAACAGCACCATCTGGAGTCCTAATCCGCCTGCCACTGCCCACCCCTGTGATTATGAACGTGACCCTCAAAGTCATTAGGTTTATTGGATAGATGAGTATATACCTGGGGTCAGTGCATTGCAAGGGCACTGCAACTGCATCAGAAAAGTTTCTGCAGAAGAAATCAGCAGCATAATAAACTAATGTGTCATAAGCTTGATGACAATTAAAAGGTAAAAGTGTGCATGGACTGATTGATCTCATGTATATCTCAAGTTTTTGTCAGTATGGCCCAATGGTTTTAATGGCTCCTTACGGTTCCCTTACATGACAGCTGAAGGTTTTGATGACCCTCTGACCTTTCCTTTAAGACCACCACCAGGCCAAAAACCCTTTCTATTTGGTCAAAGCTAAACTTTGCTTCTAATGGACTACAACATTTTTTTTATTTTAATAAACCTTCTCCTCCTCGGGCATATTTTGGGACCAGCAAAGCTTAATTAGCAAATTAATCTGTGTGTTGTTGCTTGAGAGCTTTAAAGAACCTGTGATCATGTGGTTTCACATTTTCTTACAAAAATTTACCCTGAACACACCACATGCTACAGCCAAGCAGGACTACCTACCTGACTGCCTGCCATTTGTGTCTGTGTGAGTGAAACCAACTAATCCAGAGGCATCCTACCATTTTCATACCACAAAGTGCATCATACAAAATATAATAACCACAAAACCACAGAAAAAGTAAGTAAGTGGTAAGATTAAATATTACAGGCTGTTAAAACTTAGTCTAGTCAGCATTTATTTCTCCATTAACATGCTCTGGGCGACACATACTTACAGCATTAATCACGTTTTTTAAATATATACATAGTTTGGTATGTAGATTATTATTAATGTTACATTTAGCATGATGTGTTTTTTGAAGATAAATCCTCAGTAGGTGTCTGCTTTCATTTAATTAATGAGAATCTTAAATATTAATTCTTTAGTTTCTGTCTCACTTTAAGTATTATTTAAGAAAACTAAACGTTGCATTATGAAAATGAAATGAGAATATATCAGAGTAACATCCGGCTGAACTTAACAGTTGAACCGCTCTGCTGATTCTAGTCTGTTATGTGACAGAGAAGCAGCACTGTGCCATTCAGCACTGAGGTACTTTAAGGTACTTTGCAGCACTGTCTGCGCAGCAATGATCAGGTTCATTGTGAGGACAGAGAGCAGGGTTTTGAGAGCAGCAGTATGACATATGCGCCATATGGGTTGGTTGAGGGGAAAGTGGAGCAGCGTTTCCCTCCGGAGGAAAACACATAAGTATATCTCTGTTTATGCACACGTGCACACATACAATAGGCTGGACAAAAATGCAACATTATCAGTGTCGAACATGAATGCTCGTTTAGGAGAACACATCATATGGTGTATATGGAGGAGAATTTAGCTTCTCGTTCATCACACCATAATTGTGGCACTTGCACTTGACATACAGTAACTCCACCAAGAGATTTCATGAATTATATAACAATGAGGCTGAGCTGAGTGGCTGGAGGTCATGTGACTGCAGAACCAGCAAGAGAAAATGTTTTTTTAACTCCACAGAGAGTGGATTCAGTAGTAAACCACAACTCCATCACATCCTCTCTTCTCCTCCCTGCCCCACCCCCCATTTCCCCAAGTAGCTGATTTCATCCTCGCAAAGCCACTCTCACTCTAATCTCCCCTGATCCGTCTGCACAGGCAAAGAATCAGATATCAAGCACAAACATGTTAAAAAAAACCCTGGGACAACATGATAGAAAATACTGTTTACCTACTCTTCTTAGTACTACAACAGCTATTTCATTTTCTTAAGAGATTCAGCATTAAGTTTCTTCCTCTAGAGTTTCAATCTATCGTATCTATCATGTTCTTGTAACACAGAGTTGGCAGACTGATAACCAGATTTCATAAAGTGGGCATGTAGTAGCTTGTAGTTATATAATACCTAAATCTCTAAGCCTCTCTTTGGAATAACCAATGGCCACATGAGCATCAAAAACCAATGACAATATACAGTCATAGTCTATACATAATCTGTTAAATCAGAGACTCTTATCAATAGTGATGCACAAATGTTACATGGCATCACTAGTGTCCAGGTGTTTTGAAGAGAGCCAAGAAGTTACACATAAACACATAATTAGTTCAAGAGTAGAGGAGAAAGCCCACACCACACTTACCCATGAGACATTTTTATTTTTGGCTTGTTTGATCATGGCAACACGAGCAGGCCGGTAACGTGGCAAGAGGAGCCCTCTCCTCAGCAGATTTCAGCCCCACTGCCTGTTGCGTGGACAGGTCTGAGCGGGATCAGGGGTGACGGCTGGGGGCACGCCGCACTCTGCCATAGGTCATCATCTACCCTGCAAACCTGCAAGCCCAAATTGCCTGCTCTGACTAAATCCAGCATCTGTCAGGAGGATTAGATCACCCATCCACACAGAGGAGGAGCGATGACAAGTTTTCAGGCTCCTTCACGTTGCAGAAAGTCAAGATCACATAAGAGTTATCCAGCAAACCCTGAGTCTCTTCCTCCTGACCGCACAAAGTGACCTGATGGACTGATTATGTATTCACGCTCAGTATGAATATGAAACATCGCAGCAGGTTTAACCCCGCCCTGCTGAGCCACAGCGTGCACCCAATCGCGGTGCAGATCTTTGTGGCCGGCTCCTGAGGGTGAGCTTATAGAAGCATTAGGATGAATATGCTGAGTCTCTGGAGGAGAGGATGGTGCTTGCTGCTGACTGGCAGGTCTCTGACAACTCCAGAAACAAAGCAAGAAAAAATGGAGCAGCAGGAAAACTTTACTTTGTCTTCACTTACTCCATTACTCAATCCTTACATCCATTCATTACCCTCCCATCTTTTCCGTGTTTTTTTTTTTTTTTTTTAATGTTTACTTCCTCCCCAACTACTCCCTCTCTCTCTGGGGTACATCTTTGCACCTGGCTGGGTCACTGTTGTCATGGCACCTGTTGGCTAAGAGACAAGGACAGACAGAGCAAGGAGATGCTCAGTGAAAATGGGACTCTCTGACACCAACAGCTTCTCTGCCTCAGCTGCTCACATGTCTGTGTTTGTTTGCATAAGTCGATTGGGATTACTCTTAAAAAGATCAGTGAGGAGTTTTAAAGCTATCCTTGCTGATTTGAGTGGCTGCACTTAAGTGTTATTGAGCCTCGTAGCAGCTACAGATCACTTGATCAGCAGTAGCAGAAAAGATTTCAGACTGGACATTATCAATCACAAGAATCAGTGCTCTTAACCGGAATTAAAAAAAAAAAAAGATGTTTTGTGTGGTCTAATTTATATAAAACTTCTTTCCCAAATTAGCATTCTATATTTAAAAATGCTACAGAAATTACTTCAAATTGACAAAATTGTTTTCTATTATTTTCAATATTGATATTCATCTCTGAGCCTCACTTAGTTTGTAGTTGCCATTTCAATCAATGGGACTGACAACTGAAACCCAACCAGGAGTTCAGGTTTTAAAGAAGGACTTTTTACAGCTCCTGATCCATTTTTAACGTCTGTTGCTCTAATTAATTGTCTTTAGTATCCATATGGGCCGGCAGCCTCCCTCTGGTGCACAAGGTTGTCTGCATCTCTCTGCTGTTAATTGGCCTCAAAGAACATCTGCTCCTGCTTTAAGTGATGCTCGGTTTGGCCTGGGTGCTCTGGATGTCTGACGTCTGAGCACATTGCTCCTTCATCTCACTAATGATAGCATGATTGTCCATTTCTCTGCAGACTTTATACCTTCCGTAGGTTGTTATTGGTATGAAGTGACACCAAGTGCAGTCAACACAAGGCATATTAGAGTAAGTGGAAAAATCAAGATATGGAGGAGGATAAGTGAAAGTATGTATGAGGAGCATGAGGGAAAAAAAACTTGTGTCTTATATACAGAAAATGAATTTCAAAGCTCCACCAACAGCACAAGACACTTCAGACATATTTCTTTACTAAAACCATGTGTTGTAGTATAACATGACAATGCTAATGCAGTAAATTGAATAACTGAACAGTACCAGAAATGGCAAGCCTTACAAAAATGAGTGACGCCACTTTCACAGCTGCTTTCCACTGATAGCAGAGAATCAGCCAATGAGCACACACTCTTTAAAGATATTTTACAATATTGACATTGTTGATGGAGCAGGTGCACATTTCATAAGAAAAACTCAAAAAGCACAAACATACGTTTGTTTACAGAATTACACATTACACTTTAAACTGATGTTACCAAGACTATTCCAATTCAATAAGGCATTTTCTACTCCTACTACTTTATTTTCCTTGTCTGCATTTTGACCTTATTGGACAGCTTAATGTATTGACACAAATATAAAATAAGGAAAAAGAGACATATGCAAGTCCATTGTGATGTATTGATGGTGTATCTTTTCGTGATGAAATACCATCACCTTCCACATGACACTGTATATTTTGTAGGGTTTGAGCTGCAACTTTCTCCCCATGACTTCACCATTTCCAGACCAGTGAGAGTTTTAAAACTCAGACTGCTGCAGCCCAGTTGTAATTGAACCAGGGTCAATGCACACGGTGCCACTGACATCAGTGTTTCCAGGCTGGAGTGGAGCTATACTCTACATATCTCTCCACAGATATACATCACACTTTCCAGTCCAGTGGTGAGGTGATAGATTATGTAAAAGGAGTAAAAATCCAGCAAAATCTGAGACATTCCTGAAGGCCTCTGTGGCCAATTAGCTGCTCAGTTTCCGGAAATTTTCATATTCTCTGGAAACGTGAAAAAACGCAGGAGTGCTGCCAAGGAAACCCTACTCCAGTCTGCCCTGCGCTGACACTTCCCTGGGATGCATTCCCAGGAACTGGAAAACTGGGAATTCCAGGTCACACTTTTGTCATGAGAGATGAGCTCACCCCAGCACAAAAACTATTATCTGGGAAAATTAATCTTCTGTATAACACTCCAACATTTACCATTTCTCATTCTTTATGTGGTCACTTTCACACCATGCAAATTATCTCAACAACTCCTGAATGGATTCCCACAAGAATTTGGAGGCTAGTGGACATCGTCTCAAGAGGATGAATCCTACTACTAGATTTTTCCTCTAGCATCATGTGGTTCACATTTGTATATAAGACTTCATGACTGCTGATGAATTGTCATAAAATTAAGCACAGACATTCCCCTTAGGAAGAATTGCTGTAATGTTAATAATTCATTAACTTTTCACATGGAGTTATCAGGTCAGTGTTTTAATTTGCCATTTACGACCTCCAACATGACATTTCTATCAGCCATAGCTGCGTTTCATTTAAGCGTTAATAAACAAATGTTAGTGAAAATGGTAAACATTACATGACTTAATCAGCATATGAGGATTGTCTTTGTGAGCATCCTAGCATGCTAAAGTTAGCATTTAGCTATAAGGTGGTGACGAACGCCTTGTGCTTTAGCATACTTGTAAGCATGACTATAAGCTTTCTGGCTAGTTTTTACTGGAGCCAAAAATATACATAGATGTCAAATGAGTGTGTGGGATAAATGTCTTAAATGTCACTGACAATTAGCTGATCATAAAACCACATATTTATAAGCCATCCACAAAATAGAAACGTATTTCATTGGCTCTCTAATGTGTTACTTAACTGACTATGAGCTCACAGATAGCCCTGGCTGCTGCCGCTTCATCATGGCAAGCAGGAAAGCCTAGAAAACAAAGAGGCTGAATGGAGTGTGGCCTGCTGTCTTCAATTAGCTTAGTTTCCGTGAGGAGTGTCTGTGACTGGCTACTCAGCCTGTCAGACGGAGTCCCATCCGGCTGGGTCTCCGTGCTCCACATTCCATCCAGAGCGGAATTGTGTTCCGCCCCATTTCAGACGTAAAACGGCGGTTTGGTGCTCCATATTGGAAACATGTGAGAGGAGTGTCATAGAAAGAGTTGGCGTGTCACGGCAGCTGGGGTCCTCTCAAGGTCAGCACTGGCTACAGATATGGGACTGTCCTTTTGCTGCCAAAAGCTCTGGTTGTAACTGAATCGTTATATTAATTTCAGCATGCTTCGTTTGTCCACGCTCATTAAACACAAACACATGTTGCCAGTGATACTCCATCTCACTGAATGGTTTGTTTTCATGCAAACACCTTACACATGGGGCTTAGATGGTCCGGTGTGTATATCAACAGCTGGTTCTGCACTAATCCACTCATCAGTTAAATTAAAGCTTACAGTTGTACAGTCACTGTTGATCCAGCCTACTGCAGCGTGTGTCACACAAAACCAGATTGTGTAACCAAACACTGTGCAGTAGTCTGCATTGGACCACTAGTATTTTTCCTTCACTACAATATCTGGGATAAAGTTTTTGTTCCAGTTCAGAAGCTGGATGATTTGAAGTCCACATTTCTAGACAGAATACGTCATAGTGGGCCCACAAGTCTTGGTCCCCTTTCAAAGGCTTTTCCAAAGAAGAGCAGTCTTCTTTTGGGTGAATTTGAAGGACACAACTGGTATATTACTTGCAGCCATCATTATCGTATAATTCATCGATTGCCCAGCAGTTATTTAATTGAGCTCCCAGTTCATTCTAATTAACTCCTAAAGCTGGCAAGTAATATGTGCATATAATGTCTTTGCCAGGTGGTCATTAGTGACTGACAAAAAGTGCCAGTATGCTTTATCCAGAGTGCAGAGGATCCAACCGCATCTGAACCATTCGCCCAACACCTTTCCAACATTGGAATTTAGGGGCTGCGTCCAACAGTATTCTTTAAAATCGACAAGCATGCCAAATTCACCCAACGACTGGCCAGGTGCACTGAGGTGAGATAGTTGGCAGGATTTTAACTTTTTGAGGTCTCTTCTCTCATTTTTCACACAGCCACCAGTATTTTGTCTGTGTAAAAATTGAAGTCAAACAGGAAAGATTGTCCTCAAGTATGCACAATGTTTATCCCCATAATCAAAGTAGAAGGGCACGCTGCAGAGCACAAATCTCTGCTAAGGGGAAAAATGCTCATTCCACAATGTTGTAGAGAGTGATAAAAAAAAAATCTGGATTCTTGAACCACATCCACATCAAAATAATGGGTTCTTCATGGCCCATGCCCCATCCCTCCACCTTTAACTGTGACCATTTGGAACACTTATAACCTTCTGATCAGACAACACGTCTGTTTATTTTGAGCATAACCCAACTTTAAGTCAAAGTATATGAAAAAGCTCCTAGGGGAAGTAATGTTAGCATTTATTATTCATAGCCTGAATGCACTGGTAATCGCAGGGTGTCACATTTTTATGGGTAAACTTATATTTGATCTAGTGCATAATTTGTCAGCTGTCCACTATGTGTTGAGGCTGAATGTCAGCTTTAGCTGTAAAGTCAGGTATCATAAAACTTCTCCCACTTTCCAACTTATATTGCCACTTATTCACAAAGGTTAGCTTCATGGTGATGAATCTGGAAATGCCTGACCTCACAAAATAAAGACAGCTGCCCAAGAGCATAATTTCATTTGGTCTGTGTGAGGCCAAAGTCATTTAGGCAGGTGGCACAGGTTCAACCTAAACTTCATGCACATTGGGTTGATGTAGCTTCTCTTTTTGTTTCGTGAGGAACCCAAGTTAACATTCATGATGTACATCAAGGCCGCACTAAGAGCTGCAACTAATGATTTGATAATAAATATCACACATATCCATTTTCCAGTATTTCCCAGCCAATTAACATTTCCCTTTTTACTGGACATTAATAACATGTCAAGAAATGGTAGGAAATGCCCATCACAATTTCCAAAAGCACATAATGCCTTTTCTAACAGTCCAAAACCCAAAGATATTCAGTTTACTATCACATCAGATAAGACAAACCAGCAAATCCTCCCAACTTGGAAGCTGGAATCAACAAACAACTGGTGCTTTTTTGCTTAAAAAAAGCAAAAAAAATTTATACAGTAAAAAGATAAGGATGACCTCACACTATTATATCGACAGACTTTTCCATAATGACATATTGCTTTTAGTCAATCTCAGACAGTTGTGTTTCAATGAGTTCAGAACATTTTGTCCAAACAACCAATGATCCTTTGACTGGGATGTAGGGATGACTTCATAACTCATTACAGACAGTGAAAGAAAAAAAATTATGCCTCATGAAAACTTTATTTCTGAGCCTTGAGGGTGTTAAAGCATTTTCTCTCTGCATGGAAATGGTGTGTTTATGCATTTATGTTTGAGTGCTTTGTGAGTGAGCGAGAGTGGAAGTGTTACATGGCCATCTAGTGGCAAAGCTCAATTAGAGAGGATCATCTTTATCTGCAGTACTGAAGGACTGTGGTTGAGGGGAAAAACACCCTTAATTTTTTCACTGCTTTGCTGGAGAACAGTGTTTGCGAGAACCTAGAAAGATGACAGAATGATAGAACTGAGGATCTAAAGGACAATATGGAGGTGAAAATGCCCCATTACCAAATTTCCCAGGAGTCAAACCTGTTAGCAGATAAACAACCGCATTTTCCTCTCACTCAAATTCATTAAATTGAGCAGCCACAGTCGAGTTATTCTATGGTACACATCTTCTGACAGACACTAGCACAAACATGACATGAAATAAACCAGCAAAGCCCAATAAAGTCAAGCTGTCAACCGAGCGTGTGTCTGCAGTGTGAAACCAAGCATTCGAAACGTTACAACCTCAGCTCTGTGTCCAAACCCTGGAATAAATATGAAATTAAAGATTTATTGTGTCTGCATGCATGGCGAGAAAAGAGCTCTGCAGAAAACTGTCAGGCCAGTGCAACTGAATATTTCAGCTAAATCCTGCAGCATTCAGGACTGGTTCAGGATAGAGATCTAGCAGGGAACAGTGGTCAACGCCAAGCTGGCAGGCATCCACTGACTGTTCAGTCTAGTGCTTTGAAGCATCAGTGATATTTTCAGTAAAGTTGCCAAAACAGAAGAAAGAAATTATGTCTGAATTATTCCTACAGTATATAATCCATCATGAAACAATCATCATTAAGCACATTAGTGTACACATGCTGGTAACTGTTGGTTCATCAGCTTCTCCTAATCTTTCTCACACACACTCTCTGTCCTCTGACCCCTGCAATAAATCAGCAAACTCACATATGGAAGCTGTGCTCTCCGGCGATGGCCCAGCCCACAGCACGGCATGAAGGGGACCAGGGCGGGGAGGAGCAGACGGCCGTCTCACAGACTCCCTGTCAGGCAGCAGCATCCACTCAGCCTCGGTCCATGCCTATACACTTGGCCCACAGGGGTGCGGGCCACCAGAAGACGCAGAGGTGAGGACGAGAACGCAGGAGACCCCTGATGGACAAGTGAGCAGAGGGAGCAGAGGACTGGTGTTTCCCCACCAGTCCACCCACCCCTGACTCAGGAACTCTCAGGATTCAAAAAGTCAGGTTCTGATATCCCCTCCTCTTCCTCATCTTCTACTCATCTTCAGACTGTTGCAGCAGAGGGTCTGCAAGCTGACAGAAAGGTGCACGTCTGAATTGGCTGTTTACCCCAACCCTAACTCTGTAACCACTCCGCCTGATCCTCTGGGCTGCCAAATCCTCTGCAGTGCTGCTGTACTGTGGCAGAGACGTACAGTTGCAGCCTGGCACACTGGTTCAGCTGCTGGTGGATTTAGACGCACTCATCATCACACATAAGTTCCTTCTCGGCATGGGGAGGAGGTGGAGCTCTGAGTGTCCTTTATTGACCGCTGTCCCTTGCTTCCTAATGGAAGGCACCGCCTCTGTACTCCCCACCTCTTCTCTCTCCTTTCATCTAAGGATCAGTCTGCTTTAAAAGCTTGATACATACACTCTTGCTTTCTTCCTGACTTTGTGCCTCCCCCTTTTTTCCCCCTCAGATTTTACCGCTTCTTTTTTATTTTCATTTCTTTCTTACAGTGTCGTGATCCACTCCTCATTTGCATTGCATTAACCTTCGTATTTCCTCTCTGTTTGAGTGGTTAAGGCTGACAAAGCTACTGGTTGCAGAACAAGCTGCACTGTGCTTTCGTGTCACAGAGAGACAGTGTATGTGTCTCATGCAGGGAGCAGAGCAGCAGTACAACTCTGCCTGTGGTGCAGAGGGAAGTCTCTCGCACAGTTCAGTCATGCCAGAGTGCCGAGTGTGAACACAGGGCTGGTGTGAGTGTCCCTCTCTTCCATCCCATCCCACACCTTTTCACTACTCTCACCTTTCCCCACTGTGTTCAGGTGATTAAACCCACACTGACATGCATCCTCACTGCTGCGTTGCAACTGCTGTGTCAGCTAGAAATGCCCATATTCTTTCCATGTCTCATGTCTCTATGACAAATACACATGCGGTGGAGAGCTGCAGAGGTAAAATTCATATACACAGCATGACTATGGATGTATTTTTGCATTTAATCTGGTGGCACAGGCAGTTAAATGCTGAATTTTATATATATCTTGCAACACTTGTAATTAATGAAACAATTTAAAACATTTGCAAATAATGCTTGAATTTTTAAGACTGTTTCAACAACATGTTTTATGAATATTAATAGCAAACCTCCCTTGAGATTATGGAGATTTTTGATAGCCGTTTTAATTAATTTAATCAGTTTTAATCAAACCAAGCTAGCAACTAGCTCAGTTGGGTTGCTTTCAAAATGAAGCCTATTGGAACCCAATTAAATAAGACTACATAATTTGACTAGAGGGTGCTCTATATATAAGCATTTATATATGGTCTTTTTTCCACCACACACTTACTGTCACTCAGCCTCATGTACAGTGTGCTCTATCTTACAATTGTGGTGCAGAGCTGACATTGATGCTGAAGGGTCTAAATCTTGTTCCATAAAGAAAAGGGCAGCTTGTCTCATCAGCTGCAGCACACACTCTATCAGTGTCGCCGCTCTGTCCGAGGGGCCACACAGTGACTGTAGTTTGTCACCAGGAAAATAACAACATGATTTCTGCTGTCAGATAGAGCAGTGGGAAGATAAAGACAAACTGAACTTTTGGTCACCACAAATCAGAATTGATACTCATCGTATTCACCGAGCGGATTCTGCTTATAGAAATAAACTAATCTAATATCTAAAATCTGTTACTGTATATATTACTGTTGTTTTCAGATTGCATATTTTCAGTCCATATGCTAAAGTAATAAAGTGAATAAACCTATTTCTGAACACATCAACCTTTCAAAGTTTTGAAAAACTAACCTGAAGACATTCAATACAGGATTAAAATTGGACAAAATACAAAAGAACCCTGATCTTACAGTACAATCAGTCAAACATGATCAGCATGCTTGAATATACATTATGTTTATATTATAATATACAAAATAACAATTTCAAATGACAAAAACATGAAGGTGTTTCTTATATGATATTGCTTTAAAGGCAAAAAATCATGCCTTTATTTTGTAATTGGTTGCTCCTCTTCTGACACCCTGAGGCAGTATTACGCATAAGGTCTGTGGATCATAGCATTGTTTTGGTGAACACACAGAGTGTTTCTGGACCCAAGCAACCCTGTGCAGATGGTGTGTATACTGTTGTAAAGCTTTGTGCTCATCAGTGATAGTATCAGTATTTATATATCTCATGCTCAGCTCTGACAGACAGCCCAACATAAACCTGGCAACATCTTTCACCAGCATTGAAGATTCTTAGTTTACTGCCAATATTTCACAGGCTGACATGTGTCTGCTGTGATGGAAAGCCATCATTATAAACAGAGAGCTGTGCACCTTACAGTAAGAGGGGAATCCTATCTATCAGTTCATCTGTCAGAGCCTGTCCCCCTTTGAGAAGTAATCATCCCTCAGCTGCTGCTGAACACTGCAGGAAAACAGGCACACCAAAATATTGCTAATTTAATTCGGGTTTTTTATATAATCTTTCTGAATGCACCTTCAAAGCTACACTTGGGGTTGTTTACTAGAAGTACATCAATTCACGTACGCAATACCATTACACACTGGTAGACAGAAATCCAGAGTGAGCATTTAATAATACATATCTATCTCCCCCTAGGTCTCCACCTTTAAGATCTCAATCAATCACAGAGGCAGCAGACACCTGACACAAGAGCAGGGACTAATTAAATGTATCAATCTTATGATTAAAACACAAAAAGATTACTTGCCCAGTACACAGTCTATGATGTCTTGTGCTGTTTATGGACAAAGACTATGCAGTTTGTGAATAAAGCTGAAACAATGAGTCAATTTCTTGACAAATCATTTATCAAGCAAAAGTATCAAATATTATGTATTTCTAGCTTCTCATCTATGAGGATTGCCTGCTTCTCTTTGTGCCAACTGTTTTTGGATGTTGGTTGGTTGGTATATTATTCAAATGGAAATCTTTGATAGCCTAATGTATAATAGAAGCAGAAAAATGATGACCTTGTACACTATTGGGGTGGGTCATCAACACAGTGCCAAATTAATTACGCTTTTGCTGTAACACAGCAGGATGCGGCAAGCGTGGCTGAGAAACTGGGATTCAACCTGCTGTAAATGCAATGCAGACTTCACTGGAGTGTGTTTTACCTTCTACACTGTATGTTTTTTCTCTTTTTTTGTTTTGCTTGTCACTTAAATTTCCCATGTGGCTTTAGTATCAAAAGTCAGAAACAAAGGGTGGAAATTTCAGATTTTTCATCATTAAACAATTATACTGTCAGACCAAATAAAGCCATAGGAGCCTGATTTCATTAACCATTCACTGGTATTCTAGGCAGCTGCATTAATTCATTTTACCACTGGATGGCAGTCTGGTGCCACTGAGATGGCTGATTGAGCAGCAGTAGTGGTTTACAGCTGCCTTCTGGAGTCCATACTTTCATATAAGTACAGTATTTAATCCAAAGTATCATTATTGTGGTGTGCTGCCAGAAACTACATATGGCTCTCCAGAAATATCTGCTATTGGAAAACTATGACATATGTTGCTAAGTTCAGACAAAGGTCTGCAGGGTTAATGTTACACTTTACCGCTCCGTGATTTCAAGTGACAGCTACTCCATACCAATACCATTACAACACTGTATGTCACTGGTAAATGCTCCATATAAATTCTGATAGTTACCACAGTCAGTTACGAGGTCTTGACGTCACCCCTGCTCTCCATTAAGTAGAAAAAAAATTATTTAAAAGGATGATGAAAAGGAAAAATGCCTGCAATCAGGGAGGCGGTGAAGGGGTTTCCTGCCCTCACCACACCCTGTCAGACAGCCTTTCATCACCAAATCCTTTTTGCCAGCCTGAATGTACAGACATTGCAGACAGAGAGGGTGTAACTGCAATAATGTACCATGGAAAAGCTGAGATGTGAAGAGACACTGCTCTATGTAGATAGAGGTGAAAGAGACAGACGGAGGTGGGTGATACAGGGGGGAAGTTTGAAGCCTGATGCAGCCATTCACACAGAAAAAACAAGTTTGGTCAGTAGCAGAAGGTTAATTCTGAAATAATGCTGTGTGAATTATGGAAACTGAAGTTTGAACTACAGTAATTCAGGTCCTCATTGTTTCCACTAAAGCACAAGGCAAGTTATCCTCCCCTGAGCCCCTAAAATTTCTTCATAGCAGTTGCTTTTATACTGAATTGACTCAATCGTTTTATTATCTGACCATTCCTATTCCACAGTTTTAGAGACCTAAAAATGTAAGGCCAAGGGGCAAATATGCAGCCAACACTGTCACACCTGGTGTCTATCACTACATCTTTAGATCTAATATCACCACAGCGCAGACCTTCCCAGGAGAAGCTCATCAGACTCTTCTTTTAAGTTCTAAGCGTTGAATTAGAAAAAAGAAAAAAGATTACATTCTTCTTCATAGATTAAACATTTTGGAAGAATCTGACAGAAGAACTTAAGTTTACAAAGGCAGTAGCTTTTTTTAAATTCACTACTTAGAACAAACTTTTATATATTTGCTTTCAACTAATCCTTCTTCCCGTGTTTAATGCTGTTTTTAATTCTAAGCTTTGTTTCTCACTCTCTGTAAAGCACTTTGTTAACTCTGTTTTTAGAGAAGCGCTATATAAAGAAAGTTTATTATTATTCAGGGTCATGGGGGACTGGATCGCTTCCCAGGATGCATTAGACAGAAACAGGCACTCTAAACACAGTGCCAGTCGACAGATGGACAGTCACTCACATTTACACCTATGTGTAGTTTTGAGCATCCAATCTTATCTTACCATAAAGAAAAGAAACGGAGGCAAATAGCTAACCAGACTCTGTCTGAAGGTGAATAATTCAATACAGTCTTTGCTAAGTTAACCAGCTGCTGGCTGTAGGTTCATGTTTAGGGGACAAACAAACAAAAGTACTATCAATCTCTTTATCAACACTATGAAAAAAGGAATACATATATTTTCCAAAAAAGTATACATCTAAAAGTTTTGAAATCTAGACCTAAATGTATTTCCCTAGGCATGAGGTACACAAACATTCTGACTATCATCATACTCGTGATGAAATATCTGTTTTTCTACCCCGTGAGGAAGGAGTTCACGCAAATGTCTGGACTATAAAAGGAAGTCCAGGCAGAGTGCTCAAGAAATAATCTAGAATACATTGTTATCTCTGTTCATATCATTCATCAGCATTTGTAACCCTCAACACACAGCAACACAGGGCTCGGGTGAGTTGCCATCTTTGCTTACACTGCAGTATTATACCACCTCCACAAAAATAAAAATAAACCATCCACCTGATGTAGATGTTTTCTAACAAATCTCTGACAGTTCTGCCCTTCTTCCCTCTCATTGGAGAGCTGAGCTCCAGTTAAACACTGACCTTACTACTCCCACGGCTGAGCGGTCTGGTCTGGCCTGGACCTCCACCCTTCCCAGCCTCCTCCATACTCCCCCTGGGCAGAAGGCCATGACCACAGGGATCGTCTCTCATCCTTTCCCTCTCAACCCACTCGCTGTCTGCCCTCTGCAATCTCTATCTGGTGGAGCAAGAGTAACTCTGTCTTTTAGGAGCTGTTTTTATGCAGTTACTGGAAAGCAATGTTTATGACGCTCATAGCTGCAATGGATTGATCTAACAGTGACCTTGCCAAGCTTGAGATGTTCTCGAGACGCCTACAGGAACGAAAGAACTATGAGGCACAAAAACAACAGGTCAGAAGGGAGGTAGAACGAAATAAAATATACAAAAGATAATTTCAAAATCTTAAATTCAGTCATGTAAACATTCTGTAGCAGCAGCTTTGAATGATAAGGGTAAAGAGAGATGATAAAAAAAATTTAAGATGACAGATTGATGAATCGGCAGTGAGATAACCACACAGAGGTTGGTTACATACTTCCCCTGGATAACATTAGTTTAGCAAATTAACTACCACACCCTCATTCTTGTGTGAAAAGGGAAAATAATCACAGGCAGTATGATGGAGCAGAAGTGAGAAGAAAATAAGGTCAGATTAAACCTGCTGTTATGATAACAGTTGAAAAACAGTATTTACATTATTATCCAAACAGAGAAGTTACTGGAAGGTCTGCTATTTCTGGGGCCCTCTTGCGGCAAATATCTAAAAGAGGAGATTTCTGCTTGGCAAGGCCTCACTGACCCCGAAACACATCACTCCTATAGCCTCCTCACATCCCACCTCTGCCCCTTACTTGAATTACTTCTCATTTCTGTGGGATGTGGTGTTACATTGCAGATAAACATTAAAAACATTCAGTCTCAGCCTAATTGAGTTTATCTGTGATGACTCAGACTGTAGGGGAACTACTTATTTGGAGAGGACTGTGGGAATGGGCACAAACTCTCAAGGGTAGTGGTAAAAATCAGGCAATTTTTCAGGAAGCAGCTCCAACTGACGTGAAACACTGACGATAGCAACTCATTCAGAAGTTCGCTGTGCCCTTGAGATGAAGCAGGTAGCAGGCCAGGAGGTGCTGGTTTGCACTGATCTCCTCCAACTTTGCATTGCTCTGCTGCTGCCGTGCCAAAGACGAGGAGATGTGTGCCTCCTCCAAAAAAGGCAGAAACATTTAGGCAGCAGCACGCATCCTTAACCCAGCCCATCCTGTCCCTTACAGGTCTGCTCAACAAAGACCAGACACATTGAGTGTGTATCTCGCTGGGTCTGCTTTATAACAGGCCACTGTGTCGCTGCTCTCACAGTAAGGATGCAGCTCAGGGGAGAGGCCTCCACTTAACATACTGTACCCAACAGTGTTTACAGCAAGCTTTCACTGCAATGCACATCTCATCCCTGATGGATGATGATTACTGAAGCCAGGCTCTTATGCCAGTTTATGAAACAACTCTTTCTATGAAACAACTCTTCATGACATCCTTGTAGTTGAACAATATGATCAAATACAGCATCCTAGTACACAAAATAATGTGCCTTGGAAAAAATATCGGCAGAAGAAAAAAGTTTTTTTGGAGGGAGAGAGAGAAGAGGAATACACGCATCAAACATCCTTCGCAGATTTGAAGGGGGTCCCAAATGTTGATCAAAAGTAAACTGTCATCCTTACCTGGCGTACAAGGCTGTTGGTCGTCGTGTCAGAGGAGGTGCTGCCATCCGACCCTTTAAATCGACCTTTTCTTCTAGCTCCTTTGCCTTGAGACTGAAAAAGAAAATAGTGAACTAGTTAAAGCCTTTCTTGAAACAATACTTTGATGCATTTTTCAATTTCCTGACATCTTGGAGAGCCAAAGATTATTAGATAAATCAAGAAAGGTACAAGTCAAATGCTTTAATTAATGTTCATCATTACCCCAAATCAGTCTACAAATAATTTAACTGTTTCAGTCCTATCTCAAATGTCCTTTTTAGTCTAACTTCTGTTTGTGTTTACCCAATTGTTTCCTTGCTGACCTGAAGTGATTAGATAGTAGCACAAAAAAGGAAATTTTTGTCTAAAATGACAATACATGGATACGTGGATACCATTTAATTTGATTAACTCAGTATTGAAGCCTAATATGAGCTTCAGTTAAACTTTAAATGCTTTTAGTAAGGAAACAAAAACTGGTTCAAAGTACATGTAGACATGTTGGGATACTGCTTTAAACATACTTGAAAAACATATGAACGATGATAAAGCCTTACTGTTAGTTCAATTTGTAAAGTATAGCTTTCAGTGTTTTATTCAAAGTATGCTATTATGACAGGTGTCATAAAATGATGGCATTTATGTGGGTGGTCTCTATTATGCAAGCTGATATGATGAGGGGCAGGAAAGTTAATGCACTCAGCTCAAGTGCTCATACAGCATGCGGCATACAGTGAAATACATACAAGTAGAAACTGAAAAACAGAAATTCATTTCAAATATGCCCTTTATTCCATCCCATCCCCCCAGGATATGTTAAACAAACATAAAAACAGAAGGAGAGTTATTCTGTTTCTGAGGAGCCGATCATGTACAACAGTTTGAGTTGCCCATAGAGTCTGGAGGAACAGGATTAGGTTTCGTTAACGTCAATAAACCAAATAGAAATGGCAGTATAGTAAATTGTAAAGTAAAGACAATGCATAATCAGTTCCACAACATTTTAATTGAATTTGCTGAACATACTGTGTGAGAAGACATTTCCATGGATTAAAACAATGGTGTAAAGTAACTACATTTACTCAAGTGTTTTACTAAAGTACAATTTTAAATACTTACCCCAATTTAATCACATTTCAGAGGCAAATATTACTACCAGTACATTTTATGTGACAGCTAACCAACCTGCTAAAATGTTGACAAACCAACCTGAGACTTAGATGAGCATATAAACCATAGAATTCAAAGATAACGGCCATAACGTCTTTTTCTTTTCAGTTAAAAATCAACCGTTAAAAATTCAAAAATTCTAACTGCTGGCGGTGATGTGCTCGCGGACACCTACGTAATCAAAACTTGTGTTGTACCCGGTGGGCACGAGGAAGTGGACAGATTGAGGGCACGAGAGCCCCCTTTCTCTCGCGCGCAAACTTTGTTGAACTATCACGGACAGTGAGATGAAAACAACAGTGTCGTTCAATATGATCAATCTTACTTGTAACATCGGATGCTCCAGCGAGTCCATGTGTTTGTCCAGAGGCGTTGCTGCTCCTGTTTTATTAGCGACCATTACACCATTTGACAAAAGCAAACACTCGAAAAAACCTCTCGGCTTGGACAGATGTTGTGTCCAATACTAAAGCTTAAGCGCATTTTTTTTTTTTTTCTTTTAAACCCAATTACCGGTTCATGTTAACAAGTTAAAGGCTGACCGGACTCAGGCGCTGCCGGTCACCTGGCACCACCAGTCTTCAAGTTTGAGGCAGGAGAGGTAAGGAGGAGCTTGCGCGGAAGAGGATTGTGAGGCAGTTTTCCTCCAGTTCAGATGATGATGATGATGATGATGATTTGAATTCTCGATATTACAGCCTTCAGCATCACAGAGCCTCCTCGTGAGTGCCCTCCTACCCACACTGGCTGAGAGATATGCTCCATGCGCCCTCATCCATCCATCCATCCATCCATCCATCCATCCAACCAAAACCTCCTTTCACGCCACAAAAGGATGAAAATGAATTACAGGATCCAAGCAGAAAATATCTCTGAAAAGAAAATGCATTGTATGAAAGCATCTAACCATTTACTTTATTTTTTTTATTTTATTTTATTTCTTACTTAAAATAATTTTCTAGAATCAGGTATTTAACTTTTTCAAGGGTTAGGGTTAGCATTTTAGGGAACATTTGTGCCAGGTTAAATCATTATTATGTTGTTGCAAATTCATCATTATCTGTAAGTAAATTACACTAGAATCAAGGAATTTTTAATCTAAACGAGGGAAGCTTAAAGGTGCTATATGTAAGTTGTTTTTTTTTTTTTTTGCTATGTCTAGTAAGCAACAGCAGTCTAGAAGATACATTGCCAGCACCATCAAACTTCATTCCCTGCTGTGGAAAGCAATGATAATGTTAACTCTTGTTTTTTTTTTCCCTCTCTCTCTCTATCACTTCTCTTTTGCTGAAGCTAGCATGTCAAACATAGCCCCAGCACATCACTTCTCATAATACAACTTTGCGATAGCATCCAGTCTGGTGAGTTTAACTTCAGAGGATAAGAAGTAGTGCTGCCCAAAGGGTGTATTCCAACCTCTTGTCTTGTAAATACAACAATGGTTGAAGCTCTTGGCAAGCAACCATTATCACCACCCCATGTTCCCAGCAAAAAAACATAGTCAGCAGCTCAGAAAATACATATTGACCTTTAAAGAATTACTCACCCACAACACCATAGCTTAAATGAAACAGTTTTTAGGGCAGTAAGGGTCTTGACGTTTTAGGGAGTTTTGTTCATTTTCAATAGAGCAATTAATTCTTTCAACAGTTGTGACCAATGGATATACTAAAAATAATTTTTTTTTTTGCTGACCTTGATTCAGTGATGCACAGATCTACTCCAGAAAACAATGGCATCACCTTCGGGTGTGGATACAAGCAGAAAGAGCACACTTTTGACCACTCACTGTCAAAGGTAAGAGAGAGTTACATTTTTCAATCAGGGAGAGCAGTAAAACACCACGTTTGAGTGCTGTGTTACATTATTCTCTAAAGATGACCGCAAGAAATCAGATTGTTAGCTACAGTCAGATCAAGAGTGAGCAGCTGGAGAAAATATAGTGATGTCTGAAGAATGACAGGCTCTGAGAAGTCCATGTTAGTCTGGGGGCAACAAGAATAATCACACAATATAATCTCACATATTGACTAATTGTTTCATAATGAATATGGTTTATCCTGTAGAATATACTTTTCAAGCAATATGCTGAAATTTAGGTGAACTCCTCCAGAGACAACTCTTACCACAGATGTCCCTAAGGTTTTGTTATCTGTTATTGCCCTCTAGTGGTTTCATGTGCTTTTGTATTTGAAAGGGGACACTCCACTGATTGTGCACATCAAAGTGAATTTATTAGTCATGGTTATTACTACTCAGTCTACTCGGCTGTCTGGTGAACTCTATGGGAGGCAGCGCTCCAAACTCTAAAACATTAGCATAGATGATGTCACCTGGGCTAATGTTATTTTGGCTTTGGCTTGATGAGTACAAAATTAGTTAGCTGAGTGGTGTTTGAAAGGTGTGAGCTAACACAATATGAGTTGAATTGTGGAATATGTGGTGTGCAGCATATTTTGGAACCTGACCAATAATGATTAAAATTCAGGTTAACTCTACTAAATTGATGGAGTACCCCTTTAAAATAGACACTATATTATTAACTCAAAACCCCGAGCTGGGCAGCAGTTTTAGTAAAGATAATTAAAAATGCTTGCGACTGTCCACAAATAAAATGTCTCATTACCAGTGTCCCATGTGGTTTTGTGTGACAAACAGGTGCAAAGGATTATTTTCTGTCAAATCCTTTTAAATCAAAGGGAAACACTTTTATATTTCCTGTTTTGTGTCTTTCTCTCATTCAGCTTTTCCCATCATTCCTCTGTGCTCTGCTGCCCTGATGACCCTGGTGCTGGACTCTTCTTCCGACAGGTCTCTGCTGAGCAAGTGAGGATACTCACATGTTCACACCAACATGCCCCAGATAGAAAGCCCTTCCTTCCTCCATCCTGGCAGCAGTTGACTTGAAACATGCACACTTGCCAGAAAATTCCTTTTTGGTACAAAAGAGCAGATTTACACACAAACTATTAGGTCCAAAGCTTTCCTGGAAATGCCAAAGGGGTTGGCATTTCCAAAATAACAGCAGAGTTGCTAGAATAAGAGAAAATGCTATGGACTTCCTGCTATTGTTTTAACATTACTCGGGAAGTCACAGTAAATGGTGTCAGCTTTTTCTGATGTGATAGTGAAATAATCTCATGACACTGTCAATATTACTGACTTTGTACTTTGATAGTAAGCTCAGAATGGCTAATTAACATAATCACCATGCAAATTCTGCAATGAAACTAATCCCCCAAACAAGTAAGGCAAGCTTGACAGCTGTTTACTCAAATTTTACAGAAATATGTTGATGCTAAGAGCACCAGAATTTAATCACAAGCTGATTAAATCCATTAAAAAAATAATTTCTTAAACCCACTCATTATTTCAATATCACAAATCCAATTTTATGTACAAATAATTTGATTTACTTTCATTTATTTCATTGTACTGATATGTATTCATCATGTCCTCTTCTTCCACCACCTCCTTCTGCAGGCCCACTCTGGCCAGTAAAGAGCGTGTGCACTGTGTGGGCCGGATAGCCGGAGTTCCTCTGTCTTTCACAGCAAGCGTTAGTCATCCAGGTTGGTGGATAAAGAGAACAAATGGCTCAGGTGGGTGGAAGTGCCCTCATATTGGATCAGAGAGAAGCCTCAAAAACAAAGAATGATGCCTCTGAGTTTAGAAGATAAAAAAGAGCAATGTTTCTGAAAGCAGGTCTTCAAAAGAAAAAAAGGTATTTTAGAACAGCTTAAGCCTAACAAAGAGGTATGTTTGCATATTAGAGTTTCTCATTAAGCCAATCAGGTTTTGTATATATATATATATATAAGTTGCTCAAATCAAAGCAATGCGCTATTATGGTTTTACAGTTTCCTGGAATGCACTACTGTCTGTAATGTGGTACTAATGTGAATTCAATAACAATAGGTGTACTCATATTTTCATGTACATGTTACAACGTGCCTTACAATGACAATAACAACAAAGCCAATACTAAATCATTGGAGAGTCCCTTTAAGCAAAATTAATTCATTAATTGAAAGTGTACTAATTGAATACTGACTCTATTTTCCTTTGAATTTGTACCAAATTTCACTGTCCTTTAAGGAAATATCTTGGAAAATAATTGCAAATACTTGCAAAATAATGGTTTCCCAAATTGATGTACAGTATAAAATAAAATATTGTACAAAATTGACAAATTCCCACATTAACTAACAGACTTACTGTCTATATAAGACAAAATATATACAAAACAAAATAATTCAATTTACATTACTTTGTATCTTGCTGGTGAGAAATGTCTTCAAATTATCTGATTGTCTGAGACGACATGAACATTTTACACAACAGATATGCACAATTGCATCTGATGTTGTCAAATAAGGTCACAAGAGTTTAAGTTAGACATCAAGATATAGACATCCATGACACCTAACATACAAAAATAAATCATCATGTATAAAAGAGAAAGGATTCATACAGCTAAACATGGCATATATACTCTGTCATCCAGTGCTGAGACTACAATATTATGAAATATTCACTCCTTGACCAATGATGACAAGTTAAAACTTCTGGTTGCACAAACTAACACTTGCACAAAAAGAGTTGTGCACAGCAGGAGATGAAAATCAACAAGAAAATCTCAAAGAAAAAATAAATCAACACCTTTAGTTCAACCTTGTTGCAACAGATACTGTATGTCATAAGTGCATTTAGAATTTGAGTTCATGTTCAAAGAGTGCAAGGAGCAAAAGACAGGCCCAACCCATCAATAGACCGAGGTTCTGTAGGAGAAACATGAGACATGGTCTGTCGGTCTTCACTCGACTCATCTCTGGAAGCTGAAAAAAGAAAAATAGAGTAAAAACAAAACCCTGAAATTTTTGATAAAAAGGTGAGATTCGGCTAGTATTATTATTTTGTTTCATATTGTCACTAAATCCATCCAATGAAAAGGCCCAAACCATCAATGTCTTAGCCCTCAGCCCCAAATTACTCATTCCTTCTGAAAAAGCAAATCAAGACTGAAAAGCTACAGGCATCACAGCAGTAGTAACAATAACAATAACAACAAACAACATTTCCTCAGGTTGATAAACACTCGTTGAACCTGCTGCTATTGTTCTCATCTTCAGTAAAAAAGAAGTGCAATGATAATAAACAAAAATAAAGTGCAACCAACATTTCTTCAGGTTGAATGAACAGTAAGTTAACCTGCTACTTCTATTCTCACACGCCAGACCTCTCTTTGGCGCTGTAGGTTTATGTCAATGACGTCACGCACAGGGAGTGAATCAGAGTAACGTTTAACATTTCTTTACTATTAAAAGTGATAAAAAAAAATACATTCATATAAAGTGTATAGTGCTTAAATACAATGTGTCCAGATCGATGCAATTGATTATTTACCTTACAAATTGATTTTAGATCAATATATGTCCCTATTGATCTACATACATATATGCGCTTATCGATATAGTTGAATTTAGCTAGGACAGGCCTATTGTTTACCATGTTCACAATCTAATTTAGCACATTAGCATGCTAACATTTGTTAACTGGCACTAAACCGAGGTGAAGCTAATGGAAATGTCATTAGTTTTGCAGGTATTTGGTCATAACCCAAGGTATGAATGAGAAAAAGATGAAGATGATGATTATGATGATTACTGGTGATTACAACTCATGCTGACGGGAACATGAATGTGTGAGCTAATTTCATGGTTCTCTTTCTCATCTCTCTGATGGTCTCAAGGTAGCAATAAAAAGCCAGACGTTTGTCAAGGGAAGTAAGCTTCATCCTGTGAGGGCTATGACTGCTTGTAGAATACGTGAATATATAGTTTTAATATACTGATCATTGTAGTTTTAGTAATTTTACTTTTAATTTTTACTTACTATGTATTTTAGTCAGTTTAGGACAATAGAGCTTTAGAAATTTTCAGGATCAACTTAACTTTTGTTGGTTTTGGTCTTATCTTGGGATCTGTTAACTTTAATATCACCAGCTTTTAATAAGGCTGCCTTACCATCTCTACCAGTGACAAATAGAGGAAAATCCCAGCAGTGACAGTGAAGATCCACTGCTGCACCTCTGTCTCTGAGGAAACAAAGAGTCCAATGTAGAGGCCTATAAAGGCTGTCAGAGCGCTGAGAAAGTTCATCAGCACAGCAGTCTTCACTGAGAGTCCAGAGCTGAGCAACACAGCAAAGTCTCCTTTGAGACAAAAACCAGACAAGAGAAGTCGGTCAGTCAAACAGAGTGTTTCCTGGCCTCAGCCAAAAAATACAAAACAAAACAAAAAAAAAGTGCTGCCAAAGCAAGCTCAGTGACCTCTCACCCATCTCGTGGGGGATCTCGTGGCACAGGATAGCCACGGTGGTTGCCATGCCAGTTTCAGCTGAATAGGAGAAGGCCGCGCCGACAACCAGGCCATCAGCAAAGTTATGAAGGCTGTCTCCCACGATTACCATCACAGCCAGCAGAGGAACTCCTTGTCCTGGTAATACAAAGCGAGTCTGTGTCGTTAAAGCTCATCCTCAGACCGTGACAATCGCTCTGTCATGCCAGGCGACTAATTACAAAGTGCTTCACATTCATCTATGTGTGATTGCACAGTTCATATTGAAGGAGCTTACTCTGATGTGAAGGGCTCCTTGTGTCTGCATGTTCAGGAGATATTTCTGCACACTCCAAGTCATCCACGGGTCCCTGCAGGATCCAGATAATTATTTACGGCCCAGATTTTGAACCTCCTCAACCTTTTATTCTAATTAAGATTTAGACATATTCACCAATATTGGATATTTTTATGTAACAAGAATAGTTTGAAAATAGGTCCATGGTTTTTTTTTTGTTTCCGAAAACCAACTTTCCATATAAGTAAGCTGTCTATGTGTCAAAATGTTCCTGTTTTGAAGTATGCATTCAACTATATGTATATGATTCAACACAACTATGAAGTGCTGTCTGAATGATTCAATACTTATCACTCTCTAACATCCTACATGCCCTGTTCCTTCACTCCCTCCTACACTGCTCTTCATTTCTTGTTACATAAGAGCAAGGCTGGGAAATTGATTCAATTGAATTACTGTGGATTTTTGCACAGTAAACATGAAACACGAATTCAGTCAGTTCACACTATCCCTTATCTGCATTTTTATTGATGAAGATGGAAACAGAATTAGGCCAGTGTGTTGAACTGAAGTTTGTGTGAGGCTGTGTTCTGATTTACTGGCTGTACTCAGTGTAAACAGTGCCCCTTGGTACAACAATGGAGGAATAGTGTAGGAGTGAAGCAACACTGGGGTGAATGAAACTATATAAGCCGTGTTACAGCACAGTGAACAAAACATTTAATCAATGTGATGATTTAACTGCTGTTTTTAGGGGGGTATAATAAGCTCTGTTGCGCAAATAGTAAAAAAAAAGTCCCCTTATTTAGGAGTAAAAATAACAAGGTGTGATGATTGTTTTAGATAATAGCCAACAAATATGATAAGCCAACTGCAAAGGACATCCCTAGCACAACCTGAGTCAGTTACAAAGGCAAAGATATCTTTAATAGTATCCACTTTTAATTAATGGTGTTAAATGGTATTTAAAATCTTTTTGAATAAATACATTTGAAACATGGTAGGTAGTGTTGATGAAGGGTTACTTGGGCTCGTCTGATTTGGCTGTGAAGGTACATCAGCGTAAATCATTGAGGTAGAAGTCCAACATTTTATATGTTTATTTTTTCTTCATATTTTCTTTCCTCTCTCACTGTTACTTTTTTTAATGTTTTGCTGTTTAACTTCCAAGAACTGGCTTGTTATGATCCCGGTGGTCTACTCTATCACTTGATACATAATAGGGCTGATGACAGGGATCAGGACTTTCTGCCAAGAGTACATAAAACAACATAACAGTTCAGTGAGGGTAGTGATGACCCTCACCAGCTGTATGGTCGAGATGGACTTGCCCCTCTGTGACTGACCATTGCAGCTGACCTCTAAGGGAAGATCACTGGAGTGTCCCTGCAGACAAAAGAAAGTCATGAGACCACTGCATCTCATACGCATAGTCATGACAAATTCTTAAAAATTCACAGTTTGGTTATGTAAAGAACATCAGCCTTCGTCTCAGACTTTCAAGTGATACACTATGGTTTGTGTATTTTGCTCTGTGTCATTAAATTAATAACCACTACAAAGAAATCCCAAAAGTCTTACATGACCATGAGAAGGAACTAAAACAGAGAACATTCTTTCAATGAGGAAAAATCCATAAATCCCAGCGATTATGCCAAGAATCTTCCACAGATAGTCCTTTCTTTCAGCATAGTGCTCATCGACATGACTGTGAGTGTCATCGTGGAGGCCCAGAATCTCCAAAGGAGACAAAAAGGAAAGAATTAGACATTTACTCCACACTCAAGACACACATGTCGTCAGATTCAGTGGATGATGCAGTTGGATTGTACCTGTGGTATGAGGTGCAGGAGAGCGTCTCCAGAGAGGGTTCCTACTGCCAGGCCTACAAACAGCTGCAGGATGAGTGAATAGGTTTCCTGGCAAGAATTGAAGAAGATCAGGCAGATGCCGAACATGGAGCCCACTGTGATGAGCAGGACAGCGGCCGTGCTGTAGCCGTACTCTGCAGGTAGGAGAAGGGAGGAGTTATGAATTTAAGCATTTTTACACATTAAAATAATAAGGAGAACCCAGCTGGAAGGTCAGTTTTTCATTAGTTCAGTTCTGTATTTAAATTTTCAGTGGTATTTTTAGTTCTGAACCAAACCTGACCATCAATTATTTAAATATTTGTTATAGTTGATTTTGCCTTTTCTGTCAGTCCTTCATAATGTTGCTGACTGAAAACAATAATAACATCAAAGACTGTGACTGGATTCTTTCCATTATTTCTTATTGACTTAAGTATTTGAATTGATGATTAGAAATAAAAAACATATCAAACATCCTTCTCTATCTAGTAAACAAAGTTGCAAATCACAAACATGTTTTGCTCCCATTACTATATATTGTGTTTATTTGTGACTGTGGTTTGTTGAGGGAAACAATTAGCTAGGTAAAATGTCTTACTCTCAAGAGCAGTGGGCAGAGATCCTCTTGTTTTTTGCTCTGCAGACTCACAGGCATTGCCTAGCAACTGCTGAATAATGGCTGGGCAAATTTGTTTGAAGTGCTCCTTGGAAATTGGCAAATGAGGATCCAGAGCAAAAATATCCACCAACTGATTGGCTGAAAAACATACCTGATTAGATTCAAAGAAAAACAAAAAATTGGGGATAAGTAGGAGGCAAGCTCATTTCAAGCTTCGGCTGCACGCAATTTACAGCAATATATTATATTTTGATATATATTTCTCTCAGCCTCACCTGTGCCCAGTCTCTGCTTACTCCTCCAGTTTCATGGTTACAGCCATCTACCTCATGCCCCACTCCTTTCTGAGAACTGCCTGTGATGCTCCGTCTCTTCCTATTGTGAGAAACAGTGGCTCCCTCCTGACCCACTCCCAGCTGATGAAGCAGCTCCTCTAAATCTATGAAGAGAAGTAGCATCACTGGATTATATACCGAGCTCAGATTTTACTAAATTAGTCAGACATCAATGTTGAGTCTGTTAAAAATGTAAGAAAATAAGAAAGATTGGAGCAAAATGCAACTATATTATGCATGGATTAAAGAAATAGAAAATGATATCAAACAAAAAGAAATTGACGGTGATACAATACAGAAATTATATTCTTGAATGAACTTTCACATGAAAACAATTTTCTTTTGTCATGTTAAAAAATATATCTAGCAGGGTAGATAAACCTTTAATGCAATATTCAGGCTGTCTCTTCTTAAAACCCACACTAATGGGTATCTGTCTGGAGGTTCAGTGGCTGTTTCAAGCATTATGACTCATTAGACTCATTATGGAGGAAAAACCTTTAAATGCCATTTAAAAAATGAACTTACAGAAGTTAGAAAGTAGCTGCAAGTGCTAGAAGCATGGATTTAGTGAGATCCAGGCTAGCTGCTAAGCTTGCTAAGCTAATATAGTATCTCACAAATTGTCAAACTGTTCCTTTAAACAATACATGGAAAGATAATAAGACTGTTGCAAGTTTTTATGCAGCTACAATCACTGATGAATCTCTATATTCACTGCCAACCACATGATCTGTACATGAAATAACAAGCAAATGTCAGTCTATTTTGATATGCATAAGAATAAGAATCTTAGGGAACTGATCAACATACACCTACCTACCAACCTACCTTACCTATAATCTGCAGGTTACTTGTGCGATTTAGGGATTGAAAGATGTAGTCTGTGAAGAAGGCAGGTGATGGGAGACTCCTCTGTCTGAAACAGTGGCCCTGCAGGATATGGCTGATGATAGCTGCGGCCACTTTAGGCACAGAAGACCCACCAGCACCTGGATTTTCTTTTGTGTCAGTATCTTCAAGTATTTGAGTGGCATCAATACACTGTGGGATCAAAGATGAAATGATCATATATGGCCCTGCACCTGGTGATACAGGATAGATGTGTCAAATTAAAATCCCTTACTTGCAAATCAGATGATGTTTCTTGTTTGGAGGGGGCATAGTGCTGGTTGATGAGCTGCAGAATACTCTGTGTTTCACTAAGTGATAGAAACTGGTTGTCCTCAGCAGGGTGTAAATTAGTGAGGGCCAAAATGTAGAACTGATAATTCCCAGATGAGGAGGAGGAAATTGAGGAAGGGGAGGCAGCATTTGAAATGCACAGATCTTGCAAGTTAATCAAGTAGTACAACAGCACAGTCGACATCCGCTGGTAGTCCTCATTTGTGAGGTACGCCTTCCCATCATCCTCAAGGACAGAAAGAGCTACGTCTGGTGTCAGGCACTGCGAAGAGAACATTACCATGTTAGAAAAAGCTTTAATCACAGAGAGTTAGATATCAGGTCATGTCAACCTTATAAAAGAGAGAGACCTTAGATTTACATTTGGTGGAAAAGACAGAAATTAGGTCATCATGATAAAAGGCCTTTTCGCCTTTCATACACAGCACTCTGCTTCTTAGAAAATGGCTAGCTTTGTGCTGTTGTTTGTTGTTTGGTGAATTGAATACAAGCCAAATTAGACCCACACACAAAATATAGATGGTTAGGGGAGTGGGTGAAGCACTATTCCTTGCTAGAGAGAACAGACTATTCAGCAAAGAATGTTGAAATGTTTAAAATTGCTCTTTAAATCTCACTTTTAAGGCTTGAGAGCCACATAATCCCATTGTCAGCCCACCTGCACAAACATGCAAAGTACATCTAACACCACTCTATGTAGTTTATTATGTCAAAGTGAGGGATGTCTAAAGCTACTCAGCATGAATGCCCCATAGAGGTCAAGGACTTAAGCCTCCACATTCACTCACATTCCAACCATAACAAGTACATTTCGATGGAATAAGCAGACAGGAAAGGATTGAATTCAAAATGAGTATTTAGCATGCTTGACATAGAAGTTCAGTATCATATAGAGACCCTTGTATGATAACATAGGAGGAGCTGACCTTGTCACATATGTCCTGAGAGGTCCCAGTCCGCTCTGCACAGTGCACTGCCTGAAGAAGCGTGGTGATAAGGACATCAGTTTTGTTCTTCTGGAGCTGAGGTTCATTGTCCATGCCTGGGGCAAGATCCAAGGCCTTGAGAGCCTCCTGCAGGTACCCCCACTCCTGCCCTTTCACCTCCAGCACCCTCCCCAGCAGACAAAGAGGTATCAGCAGCAGCAAAAGGGGAGAACTGCTCCTGAAGTGCATGTTCTTACCGGGGATGTCCGAGCTCCCAGGACTGGCTAAGAGCTTTGGGCAAGAAGGAGAGACAGCATAAAGACAAGAAAATTATAAGAGAAAACAAGGTGGATGAGGAGATAGAGCAGAAAGCTTCTAAAAAAGAAAAGCAGCGGATGTGTTCTTGCTGAGGGAGGCGTTAATAATAGGCCTGCCAGATCTGGTGGAGGACAGGAGCTCTCTGCACCAACCCTTACAGTGCCGAATGGTCAGCCAAAGCCTGGGCCCCTCAGTCCACAACAAAAAGATTAGTGCAGGCAAGTGAGAGAGAACAGGGGCAGGGAGAAGGGGCATGGAGGGGGAGACTGTAGAGAAAATAATTAGTGCTGAGGAAAATTAGGGACTAAGGGAAAGCTATTATTACCACAAAGCAAAGCCTGAGGCAGACAAAGATCTACATCTAAAACAATGCAGGTCCTCTGAAGTGATTATCAAGAAGCACAATCATGTCTTTGGTTTGTATTTTCATGTACTTCATTTCCCTGAATTGTTTCAAAGCTGTCATTTCTGAATATTGAATCTGCTTCTTTATTTAACAGCATCAGTCGCTCTGCATCAAGAGAAGAGCTGGTGAGAGTGAGCGAGGCCAAGTTGTGTGTTCACTACAAGCCCCCCAATGCATGAAGCAGCAGTGACGTTCAAATCTATGGTTCTCTTATACTGTATGATCTCTGAATCATCAAAGTTCACACATACAGAACAAACCATGCCAGGCTATCTCGCAACACTTTCCCACTCTCCAAACATCCTCCCACACTATGCAACCTGCAGGTCAACTCGACTGAGCAAGACCAGGACAAAACTGTTAATAATAAAAAAATAAATAAAATAAAGTGAAATAAAAAAATCCTCAAAGCTACAGTATAACACCGGAGATAGAGAAGATGAAAAATCTTACTGGATGAACTAGGCTTACCATTGTCCCCTCTGCTCCTCTCAGCTGCTGAAACTAGGTTTGTTGTTCTCCTCTGGTTGGATAAGCAAAAGATCCAGTTGTTTGGGGAAAATTCTTGGGCATTGGTCCTGTTGGTAAAACCCTCTTACAAGAAGTAAGGATTAAGCTCCTGAAGATTAGCTGCGACAGCCTTAGAGGGCTGTGGTTGCCATGGAGAACACTGCCTCATTTTCAGCAGTGAGGTGAGGAGGGGGACAGCTGCTGGTAGGGGTGATTGAAAGGCTGATGCCTGAGAGAGCAACATTTTTGAAATATTGAAATCCAGCACCAGATCTTACTGTCTTTCACCCAAAAAGACGTTGCTAAAGACGTACCTAAACTTACATAACTGAGTGAAGGAGACACACGACCAAGGAAACATCATTCTTACACAGTTTTACTTCAAATGTAGATGGTAGTTGCCCAATAAGAGACGTGGTTTTGATCCCAATGATGGATCTTTTGTCACATGAGCAGGAGGGTTTTATTCAAACAACAGCAATATGTAAAAGTTTTCCAAAAAAAAAAAAACAACAAAAAACACTAACACTGTTTGTGTGGAGATGCTGCCCATGGTAATCACACAGTTGAACATCTATGAAAGGTTTAGTTCAACTTAGGCCACAATCTTTACTGTAATCCATATGCAGTGAGATGATTAATGGGGAAGAAAATGAAGTCTATTAGGTCTTATTAAAATTAAAGTGCAGGAGAGTTAAGTTGAAAAAGTTTGGGATATAGAAGTTGAAATAAACCCATTTGAAAATGAATAATGTCCATTAGTTAATGTATGAAATGCTTAACTCTTAAATAAATGAGATCCTGGTTAAACAATAATATTTTATGAAGAAGGGGGCTGGTGCACTCAGCTATTTATCGGTTTGATAGAGCAGAGTCCATTCAGCAAGAGGTTCAAGTCTAACTAAGAGCTTTCAGGTGTTGTAATATTAGGGAGTGTTTCGTGATCGTCACCAAACCCTGTCTTTGTGTCTTCCTTCCTGCTTTAGTCACTTCAATTGATGTCACAGGGCATCTGAAATGTGGTCAAATGTGTGCTTCTCTTTTGTCTCTTAGAAGAAAAACAAGCTAAAAGAGGACAATTCAATTTCTTGTATTTCTTTTATTTCATTTTTGTTTTTATTGAGCATCTATTTACAATGTTGTAAGGCAGAAAAAGGCTGGTGAACAGTTCATAGAGAAAAACAATACATGACTCCGTTGACAAAGACCTGAAACTAATTTCAATAAAAACAAACGAACAAACAAACAAAAAACAAAACTAAACAAAAAAACTAACAAAAAACTTTCAACTCCAACTTTCTTGTTTTTTAAAAAAACAAAAAAAACAAATGTTTTTAGTTATAATGATTGGTAAAATAAGAAAAAAATCTGTACATATTTCACAAATCAAATCAATATTTTGTAGATTTTTCATTTATATTATCCTATTTGTAATTCACTTATTGCAGTGCCAGTGCTTAAATTAAAATTTGTATAATAATTGTAATAATCATTCAATCGTCTGTAAAATGGGAACATAATAATTCATGTTTATGTTTGGTTGGTAGAGTCAGTTCCCAGTAAGGGAAGGGGTAAGTAATAAATCAAAAATAAAACCAAGATGAAAATCTCTGCTCATATCATTGTGCAGATTCCCACTGATCTTGTGTCTTTTTTTTTTTTTTTTTTTTTTACGCTTGTTCATTTTGCTCTATGTTTGCCACCAGGCCCTTGGTGTCTACAGGGGCTCGGATTGGATTGTTGAAATATAACTTGTTGTCAAAATTGCATTCTCCCAAGACAGCGGCTGGTATCTGTTTACGGAAGAGGAGGAAGGCACCAAGTCCAAGTATGGCAATTACAACTAGTACTACAGCCACAGTGATGCCAGCAGACCCATGTGAAATTTCAACGATGTGGGCTAAAGAGGCAAAACATATAGATGTATTAAAAGTAACTTTATCAAGGTTGGAAATGTCACATTCAATAGATATCACAAATAAAATAACTTACCAACAGATGGAGGCTTTTCTGTAGGTGCGACAACTGATTAAAAAAAAAAAAAAAAAGATGAATTTCTCAATATAAGTTTCTGAAGGTACAATTAAAAATGTCACAGCAGCTGATTAAACTTACCCTTGGGTGCTTTGCAGATGTAAGACCTATATCTGCTACAGCTGTTTGTGCTCCACTGGCCACTGTCAGAGTTGATGTCCACACAAGAATCAGACTTCGGCATCCCTGATTTCCAATTGGTGTAGTCCACAACACTGTTATCGATCCACATCCACTCACCTGAAACAAGAAAACTTTTTTATCTTACTACTCTTACTATTCAGATACAGTAAACATATTGCAATGTTCTAATGTTTCAGTATACTGTTTTTGAAACTTTTGCATAAGAAATTAAGATATTGAGGTATTTCATTCTAACTTTAGCTTTAGCTTCAGTAAGTCAAGCTCACCTTCATGGGTCTTGTAGAGGCCAATCCAGAAGGATTTGGCGCCGTCCTGCAGAAGCTCTAAGTTCTGTTGTATGAAATTACCCTCCTGAGGGTCCTGGATACTCACCAGAGATGCACCTGACAAACATGGCCACAGTAGTGTACTGTTAGATTTTACACAGATATACAGATAATTATTTATCAGTTGGAAATTCTTACATACCCATTTTCAGGCATTCAACTGAGGCATGGGCCCAATTGTCCACCATTGAGCTAAGGAAGGAATAACAGTGGCCTCTGAAAGGTATCCAGGTTTTTCGCTTCTTTGGTTCTGGACAGTTGCCAGGAAGCTGTGGGGGCTCAGAGGGAGCAACAACTGAAAAAGAGACAAGAAGTTGCTTCCTAGTCTCAGGGACTTCTGAAAAGTCATGTGTAGTGTTTGGTTGTGTACTGTACATAGTGCAAGAGTGCTGACAGAGGGATGGTCTGACCTGGTGACTTTTTGCAAAGGGAGTAGTAGGTATTAGTACACGCCGTGGTCTTCCATGTTTTGTCCACATCCATATACACACAGCCATAGTTGTTTTTAGGCTCATCTGTGCCCCATTTGGTGTAAGACAGAAACCAGTTATCGACCCATTTGTACCGACCGCCAGTCTGTGAAAAAGATAACACCACTTGCATTCATGACAATTTATACACAGCGACGTGGAAGGTTCTTATGTTAGTTTGAAACCCTATTTGAAGTGGTGGTGAAGAATAGTTGGTAGGTTCTATTACCACATTGCTGTTGAGGCCAATCCACACAGGCTCCTTGTGCTTGGAAATCTGCAAAGTGATGTATGCCTGAGTGACAGGGTCCAGGATACTGGCCAGATCAGCATCATCTGCTTGGCACTGCCTCCTCGCCTCATCCCATCCCATCTTCTGGGCCACAAGTTTGTAGGAATCATTGCCAAGCTTGTAGAAAGCCTTTGGTAACACAGTGGTGGGTGGGACTACAATCTGAGAATCTTTGTAAATAGGACACATTCGTTGTTAGTTGCAATTGTAACACAAACCTTTACCTAATGGGCCTGTAACCTGGCTTTGCTAATTTTTCACTCACCAGTGTTTCTTTTACAGATAAAGCCTTTTTTTGAGTCACAGTATTCAACTTTCCACAATCCTGTTAGTTTGGAGATGCTGCCCACCATGATCACACAGTCAAACATCTATCAGGCAGAAAAAAATTTATTAGTTCAGCTTTGTCATATAATTAAGGCTAAAGTTAGGAAAAACAAGGGTCTTTGGGTGAGCTGACACGATATCTAGTGATAGCAGTTTTTTGTTTTTAGGTTTCTTTCATGATCATTTTTCTTCTTTGCAACTTGATGGTCACTAGGCAAAAAGCCAAGAAGTGTAGGAGAGACACAGAGTTATAAAGAAAAAGCTTTTGATATAGAAGTTGTAATAACCTCTTCCGAAAATGAATAACGTCCATCAGGCCCTATTGTTGGATATCCTTTGGCCCAGTTGGTGTATGAAACACCTTTGCCATCTGTCCACACAAAGTGCATGTCCCAGTTGACATCGTTCATGCCGATCCAAAAATCTTCATTGTAACTCAGCATCTGTGTTGTTAAGAAAGCTAAAAAGGAAGAAACAATTATTAAATTGCCCACGATTGTGGTTTATAAGACTCTCTCACCACTCTGTGAAATGTAACCCTTACAGACAACAACAAAGAAAAGCAGTGTGTGAACATAACTCATCTTATCACTCACCTTGTTCTCTCTCATTGACGACAGAAACCAGATTTCCTCCCTGGTTTATGCAATACTGCCTTGCATCCTGCCAATTCTTGTTGTTGTCATTCCCCACAACAAATTTGTAACACTGTAAAAACAAGATGACACAGGTGTATATTGGGATAACAAGCAATGGGACAGTAGATAACCAAGTTTAGAGAAAATATCGGAGTACATTTTGTCAGAATAGATTTATGTACATCTGAGAATTTAACTCACTTCCTGAAAGCAGTAGGAAACCTTTGTCATGATAAAAGATATGTACATTATGCGGAGCGTCAGCACTGTACTGAAGTAATCTGTGTTGTACACAATTTCATGTAATTACCTTTCCTTGGAAAGTTAGCCACTCTGGTGCACAACCTCCCTTTGGAACAGTGGTGGGGGCGAATGTTGTATTGATATAACTATCGCTTCTTTTGCAAATAGACGGTAGCTCAATACCACAGTTAATATCATTCCAGTACCCTGTATGTGCAGAGTTAACAGAGTACGATGAAAGACGAAATTAATTATTTGCTTATATTTACACAGGACAACAGGACTGTCTCTGCTTTAGACTCACCCATGCCCTTGTACATAGTCACACAGTTTTCATCATTGTTAGCAAAGTTTGGCTCATTGTGTTCCCATGCAGTGTAAGATACAGGGGTACCATCCACCCAGCTAAAATTGGAAAAATGAAAACATAAGACACCACTACTAAAAAAAAAATGTTACAACATCTGCATTTCTGTTTTGTATCAAATGTCAGACTAGTTTTGATGCATGGTAAATGACCAATAGCCATTCCTTGTGTTGTGCCTTAATATTGTAGCTTGATTTACCCAAATGACTTATCCAAATTCACTACCATGCCAATGTAGTATTGTCCTTCTTTGCCTTTCACTATCTGTTGGAACATAATGAGGGATATTTAGGTTACATTAAAAACATTTGTATTAATACATTTGTCATCAGATTTTTTAGAACATACATATGTTACCATTTTGAATGTGAATATTAAAACAAAATATTTTGAATTTCTTGCCTGTTTCCAAAGAAACTTCCTCTCGCTCTCCCCTGTGATGACTGCAAGTTCACCAAAGTTTTTTTTGCAGTAGGCTCTGGCAGTTTCCATAGGTAGATTATCATTATTAATGAAATACTGTGTGTCATTGTATATGAGCCAACCATCTTCAGTGGTGTTGTAAACTGTAAAGGGAAGAAAAATGCATGATGCATGGTGTCCCACAGGGATAGTATTTGGCATTAGTGGAAAGAGTGAGTTTAAGTGAACCATGGTCACAGCTCAGCATGGCTGTAGTAAGCTAAATGCTAACATGCTCATGTTCTTGATTCTAACATACTGATATTTGGCAGGTAGCCTATAATGTTCACCGTTTTAGGGTTGTGTGTTAGCATGCTAATACCTGTTAATTATTACTGACTCAAAGAATTTAGTCATAAACACCATTGAACAAAATGAAATTGACATTAGAAGTTGGTGTTAGATGAAAAGTTAGGGGACCACCAAAGAAGTCATTCATGAATGTCCAAAAGTTGTTGAGATATTTCACTCAAAATGTAAACTGTAAACTTCATGGTGGTGAAGAAAAGTCAAAGGATGGTCAAGGTCATTAATTCTCAAGGGAACCAGAAATATTCAGAATTTAATAGCAATGCTTCCATTTCATTTTAGTCTGGGCAAAAGAGGGCCAAACAACCAATAGACTGGCGTTTCTATCCCTAAATCCGATGCCACCAGTATAGCTATAAAGAGGACTGGTATACGGGAAAGCGCTCATTAAATCAAGGAAATAAATCCCTGCTGCTGAAACATACCTGTTGCAACTATGACAGGCTCTGGTTTGGGAGTTACACCTGAAAATACAAGAACCATGAAGGAAGAATCAAAACAGCTGGGCAAAGCTCAAATGTAACGTCACATAATTAGATAAATGGCTCTATGTAAACTGGGACCCCATGATGACACCGGTCGGCGTTACCTTTGCGTATCTGGCAGAGCCAGTCATTGTAGGCCTCACAGTGCCGATCATTCCAGTGCCGTCCGTAGTAAAACTGGACTTCTGCACAGTGTTCGTTGTCATTGTAATTGTTTGGTTCCCCAAAGCCCCAGTTCTCAAAGCCGTTCTAGATCACAGTTGTTGGAAATACACATTATTAGGCCACGACTAAGAATGACAGTGAGGGAAGCTTTTAGTGATAACAATGAAGTGCTACATACAGCAGACCCATCAGTCCAGACAAAACCTTGACTGGTGTCCATGGAGCTGAAGCCAATCCAAGCTGCATCAGAGCCGTGAAACCTTTATGATAACAGGAAAAGATGGTACTGATTAAATGAATGGCTCATTAGCATTTTAGAAAATCTGACGTATACAAGCCGGTAAGTTCACATACGGTGCATTGTTTAGGTCCTCTTTACTATGGATGCTCATCAGGTCCCCACCAATGGACTTACAAAAATCCTGTGCTTCCTGCCAAGTCTTCTTAAGGTCTGCCTTTTTTTTGTAGAGCTTTTTGGTAAAAAAGAAAATTGAAAATGCAAGTTTTATGTTCTTATGACATAATGATACAAATTTCACATATTAGTTTAATTTGTCCTCCTACTTTGTAGCAGACATTTCTTTTGACAGCAGGGGTCCACCCAGATTCACAGCTCAGGGGCGGCGTGGTCGGAGGAACTGTTGTCACCTGTACACCTTCTGCTTTTTTCTTGCAGATATATTTCTCCTTGTTGCTGCATACGACGACATCCCATAATCCAGCAAAAATTCCAGTTTTCATGGCAACACATCCTTGTTTTCTGTCTTTTACACATAAAGAAATGTGAGAAAATATTAGAAAAAAATACAAATTACACGGTACTCTATAGCCATCCCAAGGTCCCTGTTGCAAACATGGAACCTAAATCTACCACACATGGTAGATTATGCTTCATGACTCTGCCAATGCAATCAATAAGTAATTTATACATACACAGACATAAAATTAATTATAGTACATAATGTAGAAACCTGTACCTGGCATTCCCACATTGAAATGGGTGAAAGTGACCTTTCTTCTAGTGGTCCACTGGAAATTATTTCTGTCTTCTGTGTTGGAAAAACCAGTCCAGAAATATTTCTCTGGTCTTAAACCGACCAAACTGACGAGAAAAGCATTTTCATATCTGCATGAAAACATATAAAGACAGAAAGATGAGCAATACACTGACTCCCCACCATTCAACTTTTAACACTGAACTATGGGAAAAATATCCACATACACAACATGAATATGGAAATTTACCTGTCAGCCACATCCACAAGGTTGGCGCCAGTCTGTGAGCATGCCTGCCTTGCCTCATCAAAGGTTTTTGTCTCAGCTCCAATGGTGTAACAGTATGAACGAAACCTGATTGAACCCTTAAGATGATTAAAAAATACACACCATGAGTCTCATCTGAAAGCTTTCTTGTATAATCATACTTAAATTTTAAGGAAATGACATCACTCACTAGTTTGCATCCAGGGTTGGCTTCCTCTTTGGCGCCTTCACTTGGTTTAATGGAGGCCTTCTTCTTACAGATGTACCCAAACGTCTTTTCACACATGTGATCTGCCCAACTCCCATCCTGTTAGAGCAATATTTTAATGCTACAAACTCACATGATAATACAACAATATTAATATTATAGTAGGTGGGAGATGGGTGTTACCGCTCCGCTGATGAGCACACAGTCTTCCTGGAGGTTGGTGGCATGAGATGGCTCACCACTTTTCCACTGAGTGAAGGTAACATGGGAATGATCGGACCATTCAAACAGCATCTGGTTCCTGTGATCATTCAAGCCAATCCAGAGCACATCTTCTGGCACTGAGGGTTTTAAATGCACATGTATATTAATACGGTAGTTTCTTAGATTTGATCTCTTATGTATTTTGTTTTGTTGTTCTTTAGATGAATAGTTGCATATTTTTTGGAAATACACACATTTGTTTTTTTGCCAATTGTTAAATAAGAGGATTAATGCTAATCCCATATGGTTAAATGTGATCTTAGCTTTATATTCAGTTTGTTTAATACAAAACAAAAATAGCTGGTGCACATGACTGTGATGGCCTAAGTCAAAAATATTGTTGTATAATGTTTCTCATTAATTTGACATACTAAACCAATATCTTGAGAAGGTTTCTCATTATTTTGAGGTACTAAGTCATTATTTTGTGACTTTAACTTTGACTTTGTCTTTAATTTGTGATACTAAGTCATTATTTTGAGATACTAAATTAATTAATTTTCGGAATGACTTCCAGGATCTTTTTTCATCACATTGGGAAATGAGCCTCCATATATATATATATATATATTGTCTCTTATACACAT
>CM076667.1:14208517-14272017 GCA_038496675.1 Rachycentron canadum
TATATATATATATATATATATATATATATATATATATATATATATATATATATATATATATATATATATAAACCAGAATGTAAAAATGACATAATTGGGGGTTTTACCAGGGGGCTGTGTGCTGCACTATTTGTTGGCCCAGAGAAGTAACTTAATAGTCTTGTAAGCACTGACATTTTCCAGGCAGCCAGCAGAGGTTTCTGGAGGTTAGCTAATATGTCTGGCCAATAAAGCAGTCTGGCACAGACCCCCCCATAAACCACAAACTGTCATTTTTGCACATTTTTGTATGGCTTAAACAAACAAGTCACAGAGATGTGTTAGCTATATGTTCACTGGAGAACCACAGAGGTTCTAACTGCTCCTAGGCTTTATGCAAAGCTCGGGATAAGACAGCTATCAATCCCCTCATCTAACTCACAGCAAGAAAATGAAGAAGCATTTCTCAAATCATCACTTTTGAATTTGGATCAGTGTATCTACTCTTCACCATTTTAAGGCCACACAAATGTTTCCATTACTTAGATAGCATAGATTGCTGTTGTCAAAAACAATTAGTCAATGGAAAAAAAATACTTTTTGTACACTTACAGTATCCAGATTGAGATATAATGAAGCTCTGCTCTTCTATATTGTGAATGCTGGCCAAATCTCCTCCTTCCTCATGGCACGCAGCCAAGGCATCCCTCCACATCTTTTTATTCCTCTCCAGGTAATAGCAGTTACCTGCATAAGGAACCCAGTGATTGGGGCAGAAGCTGGGTTGGTCTTTGACTGTGGATAAAGACCAAAAGAGATGTTATATATTCAGTTGTAGATTTGTACCAAGAAGAATCACTTATTTCAAACTAAGTTCTGATCATTTGAAATAAGTGATATTATTTTACTTGGTGGTGGGGGCAGACTGGTGGAGTTTCCTTTCCTACAAATGTAACCAAGCTTCTTGGTGCAAGCGCTGCTCTCCCATTTTGAGGCTTTTGCAGCATTTAGGGTTGCACAGGTAAGTCCTGGCTCTGATGAGGGATGACCTGTTGGAAACATAAAAAAAATCCATATATTATTTCTGAAAATTAATTCTATTCAACTGATTGTTCTCTTTTGCTGTTTATCAAATCAAACATGACATATTAATTATAAATATTGACATATTGTGCAATAACGTCCTTTCACAGTGTATGTTTCTATTTACCTGGGGCCCAGTTTAAATATCTAAATGGATTTCCATTGCTCCACTGCCATCCACTCTTAAAATCCAAGCTGTTGAGTCCAATCCACACAGATGTTCGCAAATTATTTGTCAACCCTGTGTCAACGCATGTATTATAAAGCTATTAACATTCATCAATATAACACTGAATGGTATGGGTGGCTAATACAAGGTTAACTTTGTACCTGAAATGTATGACTGCTCATGTAGCTCTACAATACTGAGGAGGTCAGCTGCCTGCTGCTGGCAGCTCTTTCTGGCCTGATGCCAGGTCAGCACTGCCTGTACATTCCTCTGATACAGAACTCCTGTGACTGGGTCAGTGTCCCAACCTGAGGATGCTGGATTATGGAAAAGAAAAATGCTAGTTATAAAACTGAGGGATGTTAGGGACAATAAGTGCCTCAAAAGTGAAGATTGAGCAAAATCTTCTATCTTGGACTGTGTCCTGTCTCATAAAAAACTGTAGTAACAGGGTCCTTTTCCTGTTCTTCTCCTGCCCCAGTTTTAGAGAAATATCAAAGGAAGGACAGGTTGATGAGAGGAGGAAAACAAGGTCAGTGCTGTGTTGACAACTCATAAGAGGAAGTGGTATTGTTGTTCTGCTTGGGAAGAGGCAGGGTGTGGGGGTAGTGGGGGTGGGGGGACTGCCAAAATCCTGACCTGCCTCTCATGTGATAGCACTTACATATAGAAATAAGATAATAGCTAATTCTTAGTGGTTGGGAAAAAAGGCATTGTGGTGTGTTTGGATTGGCCTCTAATGTCTTAGTCACAAAAAAAAAAACAAAAAAAAACCAGGTAGGTTTTGTTTGTCACACTTACTTTGGGTCGGACATAAGCCCCACTTCTTGGTTTGATCGTAATCTCTCTCTGTGGCACACCACAGTTGTCCATCTTGCCGACCGTCCTTTGTGCATTCAGCATACCACTTCTCCATAAACTTAAAAGGGAACTGGCAGGGGGCTCCAAATGCATTGCCCCCTATTGTGAAAATCTCTGCAGAGACAGATCAGAAGAAATACGTGGACATGAAATCATTACACCAATATGTGACTGTTATTATTAATCTCTCTTCTCTCTTCTGAGAGAGCTTTTCACAATATTTTGGAAGGGCCTCACAGCATTAGTGAAGTGATTTACTGATGTTGGGTGTGAAGGCCTGGCTCACAGTTACAGTTCATACCAGAGATGTTGGATGAGGTTGAGGTCAGGATTCTGTGTCAGCCGGTCAGATTCTTCAACACCAAACTTTGAGAGTGATTTTTTTTCTCTGGACTTCATGTGCACAATGGTGTTCTCATGTTGTCTAAAATACCATTGCAAATCTGTGGTTTAATTTAAACTAATTCAAATTCAATAGAAAGAGCCAAAGACTAAGCACACAAAAGTACATACAATTTGTCATGTTAGCTCAATCTGTCCATAGCATTTTCTGAACATTAATTCTACTGCACTGAGGTTGGTTGTATTGTCCTGACTGACAGAACTGATTGATCAAACCACAGATTTGCAAGAATCATTTTGCTGCCCTAAAAAGGTCAGTGTGCCTTTTTGTATCCAACAAAGCTTGTGACGTATTACTAACCATTCTGGACGGTGAGCTTTCAGTCTAAAGCACATGACACTTGAGTCTCTTGCTCTCTTTCTGTCTATTCTATTGTAATTTACATTTCAATAAATATCTATGTCCAGATTTTACTGCAAGAAGATTTGTTTCATTTTTTGAATTTTAATTCACTACTATAAAAATACCTTACTCATACGTATGTTTACAATCAGAAAATTTTTTTTAAATAGTATTATTCCTGCCCTTGGAAACACAAAAACCGGAAAACGAATCCTCACACAAGGATAACTCATGCACAATATCACAAAGCACTGTTGTGAGACACTCGGAAACACTATTCCAAACTTCCCCTTTTTTGAATTGCCCAGTTCCTACCTTGATACCCCTTTGAACAAAGGTCACCCTGAGTGCCAAATATCCTCCAACGACTCCAGAGCCCCAAGCCTTTGTAGATCATAATATTCCTCTCATTGCGGTTGCCCCAGTTTAAATGGAGGTCCTTGTCTTTCAGGCCAAAGAGAGTCTCATTCTTGCACTGCCAATGCTGGAGGTCACTGTTCTCATCACATTCAAAGAGAAGCACCTTCACCCAGTCTTTTATCTCTGTGGCCCCCAGACAGAGCTTGAGGGACAGGCTGAGGATGCGCGACTGGGAGGCCCAACGAAACTGCTGCTGTTTGGCATGAGGATCACATGGGGCCACAGTTATTGAGGAGGCACTCTCCACCTTAATGCACTTGTTGTGGTTCTCATTGAAGATCAGGAAAGAGCCACTGTCTAAAGCAGAACAGAAGAGCTTCAACAACACATATCTCATGTAATAATTTCAAGTTTATAGGATGATTATAAACTTCTGTGATTTAACAGACAAATTGAATAGATGAAATAAATGTGTCAGAGATACATACCTATGTCAGCTGTGATGCAGAGGACTTGCAGAAGACAGAGGATCACAGCTAAATTCAAACAGGGTAACATTATCCTTGATGTGTAGTGTGCAGTCAGTAGTGGTAGAGATGCTGCAAGAGTTTGTGTGCTAAGGTGACAACAAAGACACAGAGACACGGCACTTTCCTCCCTTAATCACTCTGATGGATATCCTGTCACATGAGTGGTTGAGGTTGGTTAAACAGCAGCAATTTCCATGAGCTTCCACTGAAGTTTTAGCACAGAACAGGGAGGCAGGAAGAAGGAAGTGAGCACTATCATCTGCCCATTAAAGAAGAAAATGAAGTCATCAAGAGAATGAAAGTCATCTAGTATGATTCTTCAAGTAAAACCAAAGTGTTAGATAGGACAAGAAAATCTATTTTAATGAATCAAAGGCAAAATGGAACTGGATGATGAATTTTTGGGAATGAATTTTTTAACGTTTTTTTTTTTTCCAGGTTTAACATAGTGCCTTTATCTGAGATTTTTGATCTATTTTAAATAGCCCTTCAGTCTGTGCTAAATCTGTGCCAACTGTGCTAAATCTGTGCCAACAGAGCAGATGTCTTTCACCAAGGCTGACTGAAGAAGTGTCAGGTGTCAAAAGATTGTTAAATCACATCTGATTAGGAGTGTGACAGTTTCATAGTGAGCGCCAGAGTAAGTTAGGATTCAATGAGGTTTGCAGCACTTTGCTGATGTGACTTTTTTTGTGGGATAGTAGCCCTGTGAGGGTTAGGGTGAGGAGGAGAGTGATGATACAGGTCAGGAGAAAGAGAGGACAGGAGGAAATCCTGTTTCCTATTGGGGGAAGTAAGTGAAGATCAGACCAAATTGGCCTCAAACTGCAGGGATGCTCAGTGGTGCTACTCTGGCAAATAGACTGCTGACAAATACCTGTAAAATACCAGTTTAGGCAATAATAGGTCCCATTAAAGGTTTCATATTTTACACTTTTATTTTAAGTTAATGGATTGTAAACTACTACTGTGGCTTAGTAAAAATCACAGGTAAAAGAGCCAAATACTTACATTTGGACTAAAATTCTTAGATAATAATGAATAATATAATAATAATATAAACAATCTTCAAGAGAGACGTGCAATGAGACTGTATAATGCCTTCCAAACATCCAGCAATTATGCAATATTTCCTCACCAGTTCTCATCATTTTACTATTGAGAGCTCAGATTGGTGTTGTATGGTTAATAAAGTTAAAACAATGTTACATCAAAAATCTGAATATGAGCTGTGTGCATTTGTTTGTGGTTTGGGCACTTTGATCCACTTTATAATCAAATAAAAAAATCTCACTTTCTGTAATATGAGTGAATGGTATATTTATTGAATAGGTATTGACTTTGAGAAGGTAAGGCTGGGTCCATTTTGTTGATTGAGCATTCTTGTTTGCCACAGTTTCTCTTTGCTGCCAGGTTAGACAAATTCTAAATTTTACACACAGTATTTGAAACAGTATTCAAATTTTGCACTATTGATTCTTGTTGAATGCTCCAGTACTATCACATACAACGATGCACATTCTGTAGCTTTAACAGATGTTTGCCCTCTCTGAATGCTTGTTTGTAGTTTTGCTACCATGTAAAATTAATGTGTGTTAATTTCCATTCCTGCAAGATTACAGGAAGGGAAGGTGTCACAATGCAGAACAATGACAGGAAACATAAAAAAAAGGTATTGGGAAGAAATTTCAGTGTCAGAGGTTTAAATGTTGTTGAAAACATGCAGTCATACTGTATGTACCTAGTCCATATCAGTACATTGTGCATACGTGCTAAATCACACAAATCAAACTTCACACATATTTGAATTATTGTCTTTATTAACCTTACCAAAATATATGTATCAATGATACAAACTCACACTTTGTTTTTCTTTTTAGAATATAACTTAGCAAAGAAAAACCTAATATAAACAACATGGATGTATGCTCTTACATATTCACTGCACTTTATGATGGTAGAAAAAAGTCTGCCAAAAAATCTCAAGTGACATTACAGGTACATTCCCAAAGTGCCATGCGTGGTGAAGGTGGGGGTTTCGAGGGGTAAAAAAAGTATGTTTTACAAAGAGGTAAAGAATACATAACACAACAGTCATTTGACACATAATGTCCTTTATAAGAAAACATTGCCTTAGAGCTCCCTTTTGGCCTGTCAAAAGTACCATCTTGCATTTGATCAAAATATTTTGTCTGTGTCGCCTGCAGAAAATCATACTTTGGTTTGGTTGCACCAGCAATTCTTCAGTTTGGTTCAAGCATAACTTTGAATGCAGAAAAAATGTCTCTAGAAAGTCAACTATGTAATTGACTCAGCATAGCTTCATAAACTGTAATATAATTGCCACAAATAACAGTATTGGAGGGGTCTCAAACATACAGTAAACATAATCATCAATTCTTTGAAAATGTGGGAAATTTTTTTTTTGAGAAACCAATAAAATTAAAAAATAAAATAAATAAATAAATTAGTTATTTATCGGCAATTGTGTAATTTGAGGTAGCCTGTTTTGTCGGGCTATAATTTTAAATACTCCCAGTTTCAATGATTTTAAAACATCATTTTATGACCATATTATTTTACTTTATCTGTGAACTTATTCACTTTTGTCACTCATTAGCAAGCTAAAGGTAGCTATGTTGTTAGCTAGTTCAGTTAGCAAACAATGCAGCTACATACTTGACAGTTACTGAGTGAAAACAGTTAGCAACAAATCTCTGAAGGAACTGGATTGTGTGCTGGAGCCAGTTTTAATTTAGTGAATTTCTGCAAACACTTAATTTAGCTAAATATGAATTTCCAGAGTGCTGGTGCAACCGTTTCTTGAATGCAATCATCCTACAGATCCTGATGGCAAAAATCTATTGCGCCTACATGTCTGATGTTGCATTGTCTTTGCTTGAAGAGTTGGCCTTAAAAGAACATCCTCTCTGTGTTGAAGATCCTAAGCTTGGTCATGAAGTTGAAATAGACGAAGGCCAGGCAGACCAACAGGTTCTTCATCAGATAGAGGAGGGGTGTGACAAAGCCAAAGAAGGCAATGAGGCCAACACGCACAAAGAAAAAGGGCAAGTCCTGCAGAACTACTCCAAGTGAGGAAAGAAGGGGGCTGTGGGGCATGACCACCACACGCAGGCAGGACAGGTAGCTGAAAATATAGATGGGGAACACCCAGCCTGAGTAGTAGACCAGGGGATGTCCAGCCACCCGCACCATCTCCACCGTATCCATCCAGAACATAAAGCTGTCCACAAACACGTCTGCCCGGGCGTCACTAGCACACAGGAATCTCAGTGGACCCGGGAAGGCATATGGAGATATGTGGTATGCTGTGGTGCTCACTGATCGTGAGCTCAATCCCGAGATACTAAATGGTCTCCCGGGATTACCTGGTATCCCAGGGACTGTCCCGTTGGTCTCTGGTCGAGCCCCTGCTCCATTCTGGTTCCTGTCATTGGGCTGGCTTGCCCCTGGTTGCGCAGGAGTGGGAGTACCTTGCCCGGGCACAGCTGGCCCTGGTACAGCTGGAGTGACCGGTGTTACTGGAGTCACCTGTTCCACATGTGTGAGAACAGTGGAGGGAATATCAGCATCTCTCTCCAGGTCATTAGCTGGGGAGACAAAAGAAATCAAGACTGAAGTCAAGTCAAAATAAAATATACAGAGCAAAACAGGTCTGGAGTTACATTTGCTGAAATTGCTGCTGATGCATGTGCTCACATTTGTTTGTTTTTTTTATTCACCAAATGCAACAAGAATCATAATGTGGAGAAGGATTTTATTTTAAACATTTGTTTGGCTGAAGTTGTGAGAGAAGACGTAATGAGAAAACAGTATAGTATGGTTACAACAGGCCATCATCATATGGAACCATGACCATGATAACTTGATAAAAACAGTAGTTTACTCAAACCACCTCCATGTCTTTAGAAAAACTGTTCCTGTGTTACAAGAAATCAGCTGCTATCTCATTCCTTTAGTTACACCAGTATTTTTAAAATGTAACTGTGGGCACAGAGCCAAAGTAGTAGTTTATAAATAGTTTGATCATGTTTCCAAATTATTCCAGATAAATTATATAAAGTACTGTTTGCTGTATTTGTTGCCACCAAGCTCCTGCAATGTAAAGCCAGACTGGATTCACTATATATATAGTTGGCAGGGGAAAGTTCAGGATCTATAGCACTCAGTGAGTGATTTGTGTAATGTGTTCAGAGGGCTGCGCTCACCCTGGCCAGTCAGTCTGCAGTGGCGTATCCTCTCCACAACGTCAATACAGATGAGAGAGAAGAGGACTAGTGATACAGGGAGCTCCGTAAATGTATCATGTTTCAAGTTGTTATTTATCTGAACCTGTGCAACCAACCAGAAAATAATTAGTACAAACTTTGACCAGAACATTTAATGTAATTATCTACTCACCTCCAGTCAATGTAGAATTTATCTGTTTACCTGAAAAACAATAATAATGGACCTTTGCACCATGATGCATTTACATCAAACTGTCTACACCAGTGACCTCCTCTAGTTCTGGGTTTGTGGGCTAAATCACTTGCAGCTTTGGTATTTTCCTGAGTCAGGACTTCATGCCAACAGGACACAGAACAAAGCAGACAAGCTGGTTGTCTTAGTAGAATTTATGGGTCTTATGTAAAAGACACCAGATAAGTAAAGACCAAAAGGTCAGGCTGGGCTTTAGAAAGGGACAAAAACAGCAAAGGATCTAGGCTGCAGGCAGCAAGGAAGTGAAAATGTGCCTCATGGACAGATGATTTGACAAGGGCAGCTTGGACAGGAAAAGAAACCAAGCTGCTTATCAGTAGCTCCTTATCCATATAGCTTCATATTTTTCCCTGGAAAACCAAACTATTTCTCACAATGCATCACCTTTATACAGTTGTAGACTTATCTGCAAAGATTTTTAATTTTAGTCCCAAATGTTAAGTTGTAGGAGGTATTTTTTTCCAAGCAAAATCTTTGGAAGATAACTACAAAGGATTAAATTAAATGTTGTTGTTAATTATTGACTCTTATAGTAAGATAAAAACAAAAGGAAATGTATGATGTCAATGCAGATAAGATAATGCAATAAAACCAATGACAAACAGCATGTACCTCAGAGCTGGCGATGAGAAATGCAAAGCAGGGTAATGTGGACAGGATCACATATACGAGGGCCACAGGCCTCCTGATACAAAGACAAAGGAAGGGAAAGGCAGAAAAGTAAGGAAGGAAGACAAAGGCAGTTGCAGGACTTGCTAAATCATGATATTCACCAGCCAAGTGCAGTCCAAACCAGCTACAGGCCTGTTCAGGCTCAAACCAGCTGGTCAGGTCTCAGTCAGTGCTGCACTGGGATCCCAGTTGCTGACCATACACAACAACAAAGTTGTTCATCCAGTTCTGGCTCCCCTAACCCTGATATCAGGGCAAAGCAGGAGAAACTCACCACTTCTTTCTCCCAATGAGAAACTTCTTTTTCATGAAGACCATGTACTTCAGGGGCACCCAGACCAGCAGGGCAGTGGAGGTGACATAGGCAATGGAGGAGGCCACGATCAACCAGTAAGCTGTGCCACCGTCCCCAGGAGGCTGCGCTGAGGTTTTCACCTTTGCTACGATGATGGCAAACCTCTGCATGACGATGAAGAGGGGCACACACAGGCCTGCAAACTGCAGCACCTCGCACAGGGCGAACTTCAGCGTCCTCCCCGAGCCCATGCTGGAGCAGTTCAAAAAAAGAAAAAGAAGGGAGGGAGACGGGGGCTGTTGTCGCAGTGAGGCGACCCCTGTCCCTCTGAGAGCTGGTCAGGCCTCGGACCAATGCATTGTCTGCCTCCACTAGCATTTTCCACACACCACAGCCCTGGCTCTCTGCTCACCCAACTGCTTACACTGCACTCGGCATTGTGTACCTTAGTGTGACGATGATGTGACTGGCCCTTTACTCTCTTTATATAGAGGATATAAACAAAGTTGTCCAAGGATATGTATGTAACACAGGTATCTTGAAAATGACACTTCAGTCATTATTTTTCAAGTTGAAATCTCATCGACTGATGACCTACACCAAACTAAGCATATAAAACAAATGTAAGTTTGCATTAACTAAACGTTTCCAGCGCTGGAAAACATAAATGGACTTGACAACAGCTGACTTGACAAAGCAGCATCCATAGGCTTGTGACTGGGACTCCAAGACAAACACCACAAGAAACCTGATGACACTTCGGGCTCTTCTCACATTTATATGTCGCCATCTAGTGGCAAAACTTTACAGCTGAAAAATGACAAACTGATGTCACATTTTTTAAATATCACAGCTTTACTTCTGCTTACTCAAGATTTAACTTTTTTGTCCTCGAATACAGATAAATTGATAAAGATTTGTCATAATAAAAAGAGTAACATGGGCCCCTTTGTCTAAAAAAAAAGAAAACTGTTAGAAAGACAAAAAAGCAGCTAAAATGAGGGATCAAATGGTTTTTATTAGTGCTCTCTGTAGTTCAGACACCATTTGGCCACAGTTTTCTGCACTGCCCCTTTGTGTTCATGCGTTTTAAAGCTAATGATGATGTGAAAATGCTGCTGACTTGTTTTGTCTGGCGCTCACAACCTGAAACAGTGGGACATTGTGCGGTTGCTGAGCTCAAGTACCTGAACACTTGATCGAGTTACTGGATCAGGATTATGTTGTCCGGACTATATTTGGTGCTGTCTTTAGTTTACACACATTTCTACATGGTGCCATTAGAAGAGCTAATTTTAGATTCTGCATTGATGCAGTTTCTCAGGCAGAGGCAGATCTTAGGCCAGTACAGATTGATACCTGTGTGTAAACACTACCCCTCATATCTGTCCCTTGGTACAAGGATGACAGGGACTCTACTGGAGATGTAGTCTTAAAGATCTGAGTCCAAAGACCAGTTTACACAGGCCCAGAGAGGTGCTATCCAGAAGAAAACACAGGTGCAAAACAATGATGATTTGATGGAAGGTAGAGAGCATTGGTCTACTTCAAGGAGCTGGTGAACAGCTAGGATAGGACTAAAATTAAAGCCTGTCAAAAATACTGCAAGCCTCCACTTCCTCAGGTTTATTATGACACCGAAAAAAGGCTCAGACTCACTTCAGCTATCCTTCCACCTCATTCACAGAAGACAGAATAGACCTATTGAAAAGAAAAGTCATCTGCACTTTAAAACAAACAATGAATAATACTTACTATTAAAAACGATACATAAAGATATATATAAAGTTAGTCAGCAGGTTTACATGAGGGCAACTAAGGTTATTAATCTGTTTTAGCATTAAAAGAAGATTATTTTGGTGCATGAATGTGAACCATTAAAATACAATTTATTTCTATACTTGGACTGGCCTCCCATGAGAAAATAATTAGCTATAATTTTAAAATCATGAGCAGTATGAGGGTCATGTTTGGGGTAATTTTCTCTCAGAGGGTCCTGCTGATATATATCCTTATATCACAGAGGGGCTTTTATTTTACCAGCCCCTGGCTTCACCGGCAGGCCACGCACTTGTCGCAGCACTGGTCCCGCGAGAGAGGGGGGATCCGTGGGCGGATAGATGGATGGATGACCCCTGCTGCTCCCCTCCCAACCAGCCCCAGCTGTCAGCTCCCTTCCTGACTTCCCCACCCTGCCCCCGGTACCATGGCGTCCAGCGAGGAGGACGGCGCGGTTGAGGAGAAGGAAAACAACAACAAGAAGAGAACGAAAAGCGCCCTCGCCACCGCATGGCTCACTTTCTACAACATCGCCATGACCGCCGGGTACGTGCGTTATTCCGCCCCTGTCGCCTATTAATAATAAAAGCTTATAAATTAGCCGCTCCCTGAAAACTGTAAGCGTGTGTTGCTGTTTATAGGACTGTGTCTCTGTGTCCAGTCCAAAGTGCCTGTTCAGCTCGCTGGATTTCGCCCCGCACCTTCACACCAGAGAAAAACTAGTTTGATTATTAAAAAAAAAAAAAAAGATCCTAAGTGTTGTTTATTATAGAGGTAGAAAATGAATGAATGGCGTTTGTTTAAAGTGACAGGCTGGCGCTGCAGCCGTGTCCAAATAGGGCTGACTGCCTGGCGTCAGCGTCAAGGCCCACAGTGCGTCCCACAGTGATAAGTATAGCTCAGGACTGGGACAGTGAAATGCACATTGGCCAGATTTTCCAATGACAACATAACTTTTGTGTATTGCAGACTGATTTTCCTGTGTCGTGTCAAGAGATAAAACATGTAGGAATCAGGAGGTGTCTGTTCAATCACCTCTGTGAAGGGACGAGGCCTCTAACAGAGCTGTCAGGGCAGCAAGTGGCTCTCAGCGGATCAATAAGGACTAAACGCAGTGGCTACACCTTTATTTGCAGCTTAATCTCCACCCAAATATACAAACTATATAAATACTTCACTTATTATGACATTGATGTGTCTGTCTATACAGTAGGAAAGTGGTTAACTGTCACCACCATACATATGGTCACATGCATATAGGCCTATAGTGTTTTCCAGATCAAGGCTGCATGATTATTTTCATTATGGACTAATCTGTCAATTGATCGTGTTGCTTATGAAACAAAGTGAAAAAATGTTTCTCAGAGTTTCTCAGAGTCCCAGGTAACGTCTTCAAATGTCTTATTTTGTATGTTTCCTATTCAATTTACAATAATAAAAAACAGAAAAAGTATATGGAAATATATATATATATAGAATATAGTCAGTCATCAAAAAATTATGGAGTAATTGTTGCATATTCATAGTTTATCATCCATCATAAAAATAGTCACTTCAGATTCAGTTTGTTGTTTCAAAAATGATTTTAAACTATCAGCTGAAACATGACATTTTTTAGTTTGACTTCCCATCACTGTAATGTAATCACACTGACATCAACTGTCTCCCATGGATATATTACATTTGAGCTACTGAATAATAATATAAAAAAACACAACACACATTATGACATTTGAGAAGGTACAATTACATTTGAGCTACTTTGAGGTTATCTGAATCGTCCTTTGAATAATGATAAAATGAACGATCCAGATAACCTCAAAGTAGCTCAAATGTATTTGTAGTTGAAATGATTGTTTGTTTGACTAATTAAGATTTTTCAGACTAAGTTTCACCTTCTCAAATGTCATAATGTGTGTTGTTTTTTTATATTATTATTCAGCATAGATAAGATTATAATCATTAATTGCAGCCCTATATCCAGTCCATCCATGAACCTACTAATCTGTTAATATCAGTGAGTGTGTAAACAGCTCTGTGAGATCATTTTTCCTGACTATGGATTGTTATCATGGATGTTTTAAAGGTGTTTTGAACATTGCTGAGTCATTGATGCTAATGCACTAACTGTTAATGCTAATTTATGTTTTCTTAATGCTAACCCTGTATTTAATTTTGCTACCATGTGATTTTTTTTTTTTTTTTCCAAAGCTCAGTCAGCCTTCCTGACAGTTCAGTTGCTATAGTTTGTGCACTTGCTAATATCTGGTGTTAGCTGTGGTTGTCCACTTTCACCTCAAAGTTTAGGCCATAAAATATGATACATGTTTAAATATGTCTTGGCTCTACTGTGGATTGATTGATACAAGTGGAGACTGTGGAGGTGTAAACTCCCATTTTATCAACACAGTTGGGAGTGGCGTGACAGAAAATAAACAATTTTAATAAATGAGTAATTATTAAGTCACATATAAAAAATGGGAAATCCAAATATTTGCTGGTTCAGTCCATATATATATGTATATATCTATATGATATACACATTTTTTCTGCTCTTCTTTGTTTAATATCACTGTATGTAAACAAGGAGTTTCATCAGGCACTCTTTGAATTACTTTATTATTTTCTGACATTTTGTAGAAAAAATCAACAGATTAATGAAAATGATAGTTGTTTCACTGTAGGAGGTAAAGAAGAAGAAGAAGATGAAGAACAATAGGAAAATCCTTTAAATCTTGTTGAAAGACTGAAAATGAATTTTACTTTAAATTGATATGTTATAGAGAAGCTGGCAGAGAAGTTTGGTTCAAGTTGATGAAAGTACTAAATATGAAAGGCTTGGTTTGGGATTCCTCTCCACCTCCACCCTTACTAAATGTGCCAGCACACTCTCTCTTAAAGGTCATCAGTAAAACCTTTGTTCAGAGGCACTATTTTTTTTCTTAAGTTAGACGAAATTGTTGAGATGCACATTGCACCAAATGTCCTTAGTTGGTGTTAATACTAAAACTGAGACTTCAGACACAGCACACAACGTCTGGCTGCTCCTTTATTTTATTGTCCCAAGCCAAAAAACTGGCAGGACTTGTCATCATGTCATCAGGCCACAACTTGCAGATCAAAGGCACCATATCACTATTGCTAATTAAAAAACTGTCTCTGTTAAAATAGAGACAAGAGTCGAGGCAGTAGAGCTGAGATGTGGTAGCTTTAGGGAGAGTTTTGCTTAAATTAGCTTTTTCCATATCGGTGAAGGCACTGAGGTATGATTCACTTATTACTGTGGAGCTGCAACTTTCAGTAAAGCAGCTTTCAGCCTCTGCCCCATCAGTGCTGGGTCACTCTGGTTTATTCTATCTGGCCTGATGTTGTTTCAAGCATCTTGAGTAATCATACGTTCACACTAAACAGTGCCTTCATGTATGAATGTTATTTTTTTGTCTGCAGGTGGCTGGTTTTGGCCATTGCAATGATGCGCTTCTACATCCAAAAAGGCACACACAAGGGTCTATACAGAAGTATAGCGAGGACACTCAAGTTTTTCCAGACCTTTGCATTAGTTGAGGTAAGACTTTGAACTTGCTGTTGCTTGCACGACTGCACAAAGCACAGTGATCATTCATTCGAGGAGATCAAGACTTTCAATAGACAAAATATATAATAGCTGAGAAAATAACTACATAAACTACTTTTATCTATGTGGTCTTACAGGTGGGACATTGTGCCATAGGTACGTAGCGATCCTGCTAGTGTTAAAATTTAAATTTCCATACATGCAAACACCTGTGCAACTGTTAATTGTCTTCTTTTCCTCTTGTTCTGCTGCAGGAATCGTGAGGACTTCTGTGATTGTAACTGGGGTTCAAGTGTGTTCGCGGATTTTCATGGTTTGGTTCATCACCAACAGCATCAGACAGGTAAAGATTTGTTGGGTATTCTGTTATTGTCTCTGTGAGGACATGCAAAATAAGTTTTTATAGGACAAAATCTAATCAAATGAGGCTTCTTTTCTAGGTGCTTCATCACAGTTTTGTTTGTTTTGCATTAAACAATTCATGTCTCTGCTGCCACAGCCCACACACAGGTAACAAGAGCAGCATTTGTCAGGTTTGTCTCGTGTAAACATCTTACTTCTTCCTCCCTCTGACATGAAGATCCAGAATGAAGAAAGCGTAATCCTATTCCTGGTTGTGTGGACGATGACAGAGATTACCAGATATTCCTACTACACATTCAACCTGCTCCACCACCTGCCGTACTTCATCAAATGGGCCAGGTGGAGATGCCATCACCCGTGGCCGGGGATGAGCTTGATATGTCATTACAGTGTTGGACATTGTGTCTGAGCATGTCGGCCTGATCTGCCGATTTCACCTCTGGCATGCTTCCCTGCCCTGGGCCTAGACCGGCTTTACATCAGGAAGTAGTTCAGCCCTGTGTGTGTATTAAGTATCGCCCAGCTCACACAGAGAGAAGGAGCATGTGTGTGTGTTTATTGATTAGCACCTCGTTAGTCATTCTCTGTCAATGGTGGCTGAACTAACTGCTAACATTGTGCTATAAAAATACTGATAATGCAAAGTAGATGCTACAGAAGACAGACAATTTCTAGGTTTATTTAGACATTTTTATCAACAATCAACAATATCAATATGTTTTACGATGTGGTCGGTTCAACATTCTTCTGCATATTCAAGAAGCATAAAAAGTTCTGTTTTAAATCCAAAGCTTTAGTTGTTTGCATGGAATCCATAACATGGTGACATTTCTCATGCCTTCAGTGAAATGTGGGGATGGTTCACACATTTCTCGGCTGCAGAGTGACATAATGCCTGCTTACTACTGTAGGAAGAGCACTTGTGACGTGGCAGTCTGGTCTTGTGTGTCTCTGTGCTACAGTAGCTCAGCTGAAATTAGAGTCCTTGGGAGGAACGTCAGCTGTACACATTGATGGCTGTCCAACACACAGGCTTGGCATCTGACAGCCTGTGTGAGGGTCATCTCACTTCAGAATAGTGAAGTTTACATATTACATCAGCTCATTTACTCAGTCAGACATTGTTCTTTCTCTGGGTCACCACTGTCAGAGGCCCACCAGCAACATGCTGATTTTCCTGCCACTTTTTTTCTTTTTCCCTGTGACCATCAGTGAGACAGTTCAGTTTTGTTTGAATTACTCTTGTGTTTTGGGTCTTGATCTCGTGCACTGACTGGCCCTCTCCTCCCTGCCCCCACCCTTCACGTCTTTCTTTAAGCACGGAGGAGACGCCAGGCCCCCGGAGAGGGGGCTCATGTTCAGCTGCTCCTGTTTTTAAGACCATCTGTTTTGGTCATGGAATGTTCGCCCAACATTTCTCTCACATCCGCTGAGACGATCCCCTGAGCCTTTACTGTGGTCTTGACTAAATACAGGATCCCTATAGCGCTGAGTCATGGCACATATCGTATTGGAGGGACCTATAGTTGCCACAAAGGGACGCAGGCTATCTCCCACTTTCGTGCTGTGAGAGACCTTTGCAATAAAAAGACAAGAAAATTACAGTTTCTTGATACTTTTTAGCTGCACGCAGAGCCAAATGCTCCTTTCTGAATTTTACTGGGACTGTATTTTGATGTGGCATCCCTAAATTTGTTTACTAAGCTAATAAAGTAAAGCCAGCTTGCTGTTAGCTGAATAACTCCTACCCACTGATGCTTGTAAGCCTTTGAATGAAGCATTGGTTGTTGTCCAAGTTGAGAGAGTCTGTGGTGGCATTTAAGAGTCTCTATGCCAAGTTATCAAAATGTATCCATTGTCACTGTAGCGATCAGCCATTTAGTGCAACGATTCAGTTGCTCACAGTTGTCAGAGGCTCAAATTGCAGCCACAACCTGATCCTGCAGCTTTGCCCACTGCAGCATCGTGCCAAACCAAATCCTTTTCCACTGGGGAACCCCAGCTTTCTGTCCAAGCTTAAGTCATTGCCTATCAACAGAACTGGAAATCCTTCCTGACCCACAAGTTTGCTTCAGTTGGTCACAATATGTGTATACGAAGTCTTGGTCCTATCATTCTCCTACCTGCTAAGTCTGGTCATCTGCTCATACTCATACTCTTCCTTCTTTACTTTACTTTACTCTAAACCATATAGTCATAATGGCTGCAGTTGGTTTTCAGGTTATAGGATTAGCCTAATAGCTATGATCTGCTGACTCTTCTTTATGCAAGTATAAAGTGCATGTGTTTATTGTTGAACTCACTTTTTCAAGGAAGCATTTGTTACAGTTTAAACTATTAGTAGCGCTGTGTTTGGGTGACCTTGCATGTGAGTGTGTTGTTATGCTCTGACTTTAACTGCAGGACTATGTGGGTGCAGTTGTGCATGACTGTATGTCACACTGCTGGAGTTTAAGACATCTGTCTCTCTTCCTTCCCAGATACAACCTCTTCATCATCCTGTACCCCCTGGGAGTCGTCGGAGAACTGCTGACCATTTATGCTGCTCTACCATTTGTACGCAGATCTGGAATGTACTCCATGAGGCTTCCCAATAAGTATAACGTGTCGTTTGACTACTACTACTGCCTCATCATCGTCATGCTCTCCTACATCCCACGTAAGGGGCATTTTCAGTCCTACGCTGTGCACGTTCTATTAAAAGGCATGTGGATCAAAATCTGAAAGAGGATACACTGTCACATTTTCCACCAACTGATGCTTCAGAAGCAACTTGTGTCCTGCACTATTGATACTCGAGGTAACAGTGCACAAAGTGAAAAGCTTTGGGCTTTAGTTCATCCCGCATACTCTATAAAAGTCCTTTTTCCTGGTGTTAAAAGAAAAATGTTTCTGTTTTGTGCTGTAAACAGGAGTGGATGCTTATCTATCATAGTGTATCTCATTTTATATTATTTATAGTGCATATTATTTAGTGCTCATTTGAGAAACAATTTATAGATAAAATAACTTAGTGTAAAGTGATTGTTCAAGTCCAGTCCCACCACCAATATGGTATATGTGTGTGTGTGTGTCTGTGTGTGTGTGTGTGTGTGTGTGTGTGTGTGTGTGTGTGTGTGTACATATATAACACAATAATATGATTAACATACTGAAGTTTTGTATGTTGTATTTCAGTCTAAATTGCATTCGTAAAACCTTAAATTAGATGAATTATCAACAGAGCAGAAACAGAAACATGAAATCGTATTTAATCTGCGACTGATCTAGTTTATTTTTCTCCCCAGTGTTTCCTCAGCTCTACTTCCACATGCTGCGGCAGAGGAGAAAGGTGCTTCATGGGGAGGTCATAGTGGAGAAGGATGACTAGACAAGGCACCACCTCATGCCTTTGTTTGAGCCAGCCTGCCTCCACACTACCACCCCCTCCAACTCCCCACCCCCACCCCCAACTCCTCGCTTCATCTCCATCTCATCTTTGGCATCATCGGCTGTTACATTCTTCATTGCACAGGACAACCAGCGATAATGAGGGAGGAATGACAAAAACCACAGGAATGTATCTGTACCATGCAATAGTAACAAGTGATCCTGAGCATTTCTTCACAGGGTCTGATATTGGAAACATGTTTACAGTCCCAGTTTGGCTGGAGCTTGAAACAGAAGCCTGGTGTTAAGGCCCAGCATAGGAAGCGATCCTGAGCCCTTTATTCACCCACTGGCCTTCCCGCATCTCGTTGCACTGAAGCATTTCAGCCTGAAAAATGCACTGATCATGAAAAATATGAGCCACTACACTGCAGGAGAAAGAGGCAAATGAGAGGCTTCCAGGGAAATGTGACATGATACATGGGAAGAAGATTGTAAGTCGTGTCTATTGAGTTGCCCCAATGTCAACACCCAACGTACACAATTGGCATCTTTATTATTTTTATTTAAGATGTATTCCACCTCAGATTTTATACAAATACAGTGTGGCTGTACAAGAGAAAGTTTCAAAAGAGAAAATATTCGTAGTTCAATCATACCTCAACAATAAATCTACATTTAGACAATATGCTGCTTCTTTTGTGTATGTTTGTTTTACCTTATGTGTAAATGATGCAATGTGAAATAAGCAGGTAATAGAAAGCGTATTTCTTAAGGATAATTTATTCACATACGGTATCACTTAGAGCAAGCACAGCTCAAACTTAACATTTTGTCTGCTTGGCTCAGCTCCTGCATTCTTTAATGTTGCTTTGATGTTTACTATGTCAAATTAATTTACAGGAGTGCATCTTAAACTAATTTGAGCCTTTAAAAAGTAGCAGTGCTTTTTGTTTTCCTTATAACCACTGTAGGTGAGGCTGCACTTCAAATTCACGTGAGCGCTCACAGTCGTCAGTTGCTGTTTTGTTTGTTTTTAACAGAATCTGATGTCCATGTTGATAGAGAGGTAGTTAGATTCCCTCCGACTAAAGGTGCTAATGTAAGATCATTTCAATCTTCTGTGCAGCTGAAGGAGTGACTGTGATCGGAATTGACCTAAAGCAGGAAAAACAGGATGTGAAATGACTGAGAGGAAATGTTAGTCAATGAACTGCATAGCCCACGGTTATCTAAGAGAGTCAGCCACGTTGCTTACTCTTATAGAAAAGCAATAAAAGTCGATGTCAAAACAATCACTGGAAAAGTTATTTTTCAACAAAAGCAATAGAAATGTGAAAATACCTTTTTGTGCAAAACCAATAAACTAAATTCTACAATACTATGGAGAGTTTTGTGATGACCTTCACGCTGATATTTTAATATCAGCCATATGATATAAGACTTGTTTGATCTGAATTTGTGTGTAAAATGTATGAAGAACTCAACAAACACAATTATCTCTTGGGTTTTTACTAATTTATTTTTAAGTGTTTCCTTCATCTTTCATAGTATTTCAAATCAAGTGTTTTTTTTTAACAGGAAATACCTGAGTGCAGAAAATGGTACATTTTCTTTTTGTAGGTAGGATCCACAGATTCTTATATATAAACATAGGTATGTCTGTAGAAAGGAAAAATAAATCTCAAATTCACAAAATGCTGTATCATACACAGAGTATTAAATGTAACTTGTAGTTTTGAATGAAATCTCAATCTGAATGTGACATTTGTCCTGTATTTATGTGTAAGTACATCATTTATTCCTACTCATATAAATGAAAACGATATATAGACATTCATAAGGTTAGATAACAGGTCTTCAAAGATAGCATATCAGCAACATGTTTTTTATGCATCATTTTGCACCTTTTATTCAAATTTTAAGACAATTACATGTTATGAAAAGCACTACGGTATGTCCATTTGGCCTCATAGAATTTATGTTTTCCTATAAAAGTTGCATATTAATATATACATTCAGATATTCTGTTGCACATGGAATACAGTTTTATAAAATGTATTTCAAATAACCACAATATATATATGTGTATATATATATATATCATTGGATGATTTGGTAGTTTAAAAAATAAAAAAACAGATTCTCCTCCTTCTTTGGTTGCCCTGCTGTATTGCACTTGCTGGTAAAGTTGGACAGGCTTCACTTTGGAGAAGAAGGGCGTCTCTTCAGCAATGTAGAGACAACTGCTGCTGCAGCCCTGGACTCATTTCAAATTTGTCCCTTTGCTCTCTCCGTATGGACTCTCCATGTGCCTTATCAGTGGACCAGTGCCACATGGGTGAAGTCTAGCTGCTCACTGCAACCTCACTTTCAAGACATCGCTACGATCCAAGTGATCCTGCTGCAGGAAAAGATACAGAATGACATTAAGACACCTCTGAGTAAAATTTCCTCAATATGTTTGTTGAGCAGGAAGAAAACATTTGGCATTTGGAAAGAAAAAATAAGACAAAATCAGGTACAGAATAGGACAGAAATGGACGTACAGGTCTCCATCTCCTTCTCACAGATGTAGCCTATGAGATCTTCACAGAGGAAATCGTTCCATAATCCTTCATGGATGAGACCTGCACAGTCTTCTCCGATTTCATGCCCGTGGCCCCAGTTGTCAGGCTGACCCGGCTTCCACTTCCTGCAGGCAAACAACAGGGGGCGATCATGCTTAAGATTTAGCGGTGGGACGGAAAAATAAGAAAATGGCAACAGAGAATAAAGTTGGATCGACACAATTGACTGTTCTTTCATCTGCAATAAATAGATACAGGTGTAGATCATTAAGACTTCTTCCTAATGCTGTGTATATTTTTATATTGAAACTTGTTTGATGTATTTTGTATGTTTCCTTTATTTATAGTTTCCTAAGATTTATGTTTGTCTCGATGAGTTTTGCTTTTGTTACAGTGAGCTGCTCTCATTGGATAACCTTGGATAAATGAAGGTTGAATGAATTTGAAAGTACTTGTTTTGTTTGAAGAGGAAATTGAGTTTTACATGCAATCTTAAAGTACCAGAAAGGAATTTGAATGTTTATTTAGTACTATTTCATGTAACTGAAAACCTACAGCTTAATGGTACATTATGCCTTTGGCTTGTTATTATTATTGGAAAGTAGGATTTTACTCTGAAACAAAATATCAATCCCAAGAACAGAAGATCTTCCCTATGAAAGATGTTTTTGCTTTCATACTAACGTGAAAGCAGGTTCAGTCCCGTCCAGCCAGCGCCACACGTTCTCCTCCTCCCTGTCGGTCAGACCCATCCAGAAGTAACCCTTTCCAAACATCTGCTTCTTTAGCCATCTCTGAGGTCACATGAGGACAGAAAAGCAATGAGTCATAAATTAAGTTACCTCACACATTACAGGGCCATGATGCACTTTACTTTCAGTAAACAGGTCAAACTGGGTGATTTCATTAGTTGTGAAGGGATAAAAATGTAAATATAATGAGTCACCTGTTCCTCCATATCATTGATAATCAGCAAAGAAGCAGATTTGGATTCACAAATTTCTCTTGCATCGTCAAAACTGTGCAGTTCTTTGGAGAAAAAGTAGCACTTGTCTCTATTATTTACCCACTCGACAGGGCACCCTGCAAAACAATGAGCGATTTTATTGAATAAATTGGAAAATCTCACAATATTATAAGTTGCTGAGTTAGATGAAAAGACCAATACTACTCTCATGTTTGTATGGTAAATACAATATGAAGGTGAACTCTGCAGCCAGTTGGCCACCACATACCACAGCACTGTATTGTATTGATCTCATCTAATTTAACTCTCAGAAAGAAATCTAAAAAGCACGTTCAAAAAATGTTTTATTTATTATTTTTCTCGGATGATAGAACAAATGTCAGAGCAGAGATCTTCTATTAAACTTGTACCAACCAGGACAATTTTTGATCAACTAACAGAAATTGATTTTAGCTGAGTCAGTGCCGACTAAGTGCTTTATTGCAGCATTTTAGTGAAATGTTAACATGTAAAATCTACTACAGAAGCAAATGTAATGATTTTATTTCATGAAATATTATCATTTTATGTTCAAACTGAAATGAATGAGGAAAGCCTTACCAGGGGCCCATAGCATAGGAGCTACCGCCTCATCCTGTAGAGAAACCTGGTCCGAAGAAAATATTGAACTCCGATACTGTATCCCTGGTTGTCCTGGCGGTCCTGCTGGTCCCGGAGGCCCCACTGGCCCTGGTAGTCCCCTTGGCCCCTGCTCCCCAACTGGTCCCGCTGAGCCTCTGATACCTGGTAGCCCCTGTATCCCCTGGGGGCCAGGCTGTCCATCTCTTCCAGGCAAACCGGCAGTACCTGGCTCTCCTTTAGCTCCAGGGGGTCCAGCCCTACCTCCTGATCCCCGGGAGCCCTTGGATCCTGGGATGCCAGGCTGGCCTGGTAGACCCTTTAACCCTGGCAGACCTGGTGGTCCTGAAATACCCTGTTCTCCTCTGGGTCCTCTTATCCCTGGAGAACCCTTTTCCCCTTTCTCTCCCTTTAGGCCAGATTGACCAGGTGGTCCCTGAGGTCCTTTGTCTCCTCGTGGGCCTCTGGGACCCGGGGGGCCTGAAACATAAAACATACTAGTTAAACAAGGATAGAGCCAAATTTTGGAAGAAACATATACTATCTTTTTGAGAATTAGAATTAGCTTGGCCTACTTCCCTTACCCCAGTTTCTAGCTTTCTGCTAAGCTAAGCTATCTGCCTCTTGGCTCTAGCTTCGTATTTACTGTACCAGACATGAGAATAGTATCTATCATTACAACCAACTCTTTGCAATAAATGAAGACTAATTGTATTTCCCAAAACGTCACACAACACACCAATGATGCTGTATATGCCTCACCCTGTAAAATAGTGAAGTTGGTTATTAGTTGTGAATGCTTGGTGTCCACCAGTTTCAACTCCTCCATGACAATAGAGAAGTTGGTGACCTCTTTGTCTAGACGTGCTGCCAGCTCCTCCTGCTGGGACTTCAGACTGGCTACATCTGTCCTCACATCTGTCACGCTGCTGTTGAGGTTTAACAAGAAGTCTGAGTGACGGCCGACTGTCTCTGAACAAGTGCGCAACTCATTCAGATTAAGGTTGATGGCCCCCAAGAGCTGCGTGGTGAAGCTGATGTTGCCAGTCACGCGGTCCATGCTTTGCTCCGACTCGTCAAGCCGTACCTCCAGCCGGTCAAACTTGGTGGACGTGAAGTTGCCGAATTCCCTCTGCTGATCCATTATCTCCCGTAAGGTCTGGTCATGAGCTTCAGCCAGGCTGCTGGTGTTCTGGAGTTGACTGGCCATGTAAGTGAGCTGTGATCCCACATCCTCAAGACTATCATTGTTGGCCTTTGCCAAAGCTGAGGCATTACTAGCCAAGATTTGCAAATTTTCCACTTTACTTCGAAGCCACTCAGTATCAGAGCGTGTCTGTCGGGCCGTCTGCTCAAGGCTCTGAAAGTCAATACGCATTTTCTGGATGGCCTGGCTGGTGTCATCTACTGAGCGCTGCAGAGCACCAATGAGGCCTCTCTGCTGGGCCTGGGTGAGGTTTAGGCTGCTGATGCCGATCAACGCCTGGTTCTGGAGTTTCATCTGCTGCTGGAGGTCTCTCTGCAGCCTGGCTGTGTCATCCTGCAGACCCTCAACGATACTGCCATAAGACTGCAGGGTGCTGTTTACAGAGCGCAAGGTGGCTGTGTTGCTATCCAGCAGTCCCTTGATGGAGCCCTGGCTACTCTGGATGTCTGAGTCAATGCTCTGCAGCTGACTTAGCTTAACTTGATCACTGTGGATGCGTTCCTCCACCGCAGACAGCTGCCTTTGAAGAGTCCTGATGTTATTCTTAAAAGTTTGGATCTCTGTCGTGGTATTCTCTGACTTGGCCCCTGTTTGATCATCTGGAAACAGAAATTTGTGCAATGAATTACACAAATGTTTCATCTGCTCTCTGTTTCGCTTTTACTTCAATTTGAACCCCAACTTACCTAGCTTTTTTAAATCTGTCTCAACAGCTATGATCTTCCCTCCATAGTTTGCGATACCTTCAGAGACACTGTCAACTCTTTGCACCACTGTAAAAAAAACAAACAAACAAACAAAAAAAAACAGGACAGGTAGGACAAAGGTTAGCGTCAGTCTCATTATAGGCTCTGTCTTTTAATAACAGACCAGAAATGCCTGCAACAACAGACATTACATATAAAAGGGATTAGAGAGGAAACCTATGATATGTATCTTGCGGGTATGTAATAATAGTGGACTTGATTGACATAATCTCTTTGTTTAGGCTAATTCTAGTGTGACAGAGGTAGAGATGTCGAAGAATGTGGATTTGTTTTGCAGTTGAATTTAGGGTGAGAGACAGAAAAGGTAGGCATTGAGAAACAGACAGGGAGGGAGGAAGAAACTTTGATTCAGCAAAGATGGAGTGGGGCAGTCAATGACAGAGGCTGAGGTTGGAGGTGCATGGGGAGACACTGCTGAGGGGCCTAGGGGACAGGAAGTGACCTAGGGGGTGTCTTCAGTAAACAGGCCGATCAAAGACAGCCCAGAGGAGACAGACACTGTGGCAGGGAGGCTCTTCACGCCCCCACAGGCGACACCAGCGTTCATTTCCTCTGGAATGTGTCTGGGATTCCAGGGAATCAGCCCACTTCTACCACCAGCCTCGCCAGGGGGACACATCCTTTAACTGGGAACTGCAGGGGCTCCTTGGGTGGGAAGCTTCATCGCATCACAAGGATCACAATGCATCCATCTCCAGAGATCACATCTCCAGCTGGTTTAAAGTTCTTGTCGAAAGTTAGATGAGAAGATCGATACTACTCGCATCAATGTACGCAAAATATGGCGCCAGCAGCCAGTTAGCTTGGAATAAGACAATAAATAGTCCAGGCATAACCGCAGATAAATTACTGCACTGTTTCCAGTTGTTATGCTAAAATAAGATAAACTAAGCTAAGCTAAGATAAGCTAACCATTTCTTGGCTGTGTAGTCACTGAAGTGGTATCAAGGAGCATATTTTACAAAATGTGAAACTGTTCCTTTAATGGAGTCTCCACTAACAAAAGATCATAATTTTTAGTCTCCAGGCTGCTAATACAGAAACTCCTTTCCTATTATGGAAAAATTGCTTACTGAGTAATTGACAGTGAGATGTTTGGAAAACTTCAAATTGGAAAATGAATGTTTAACCAATATGGTCAAAACTGTTTATTTTTTCCTTTCATCACCCTTTTCAATGTCCTAGAAACATACCTAAAGGCGTCTCATGGAACAAATAAACAGATTTAAAACCATATGTACCATATGAGGAAAACATCCTCAGATTACCACATTATTTTAATTATGAGAGAAAATGGTCAACTGGACAGGAAATGTTCCACAGAAAATTAAATGAGGTACATTTCCAGACACAGGATGTACACTTACACATTGCAAAGCACAAAAGATGTTAATGTTAAAATCCACATTTTTCCTTTACTGACACTTACACATACTGAAACTGAAACATGCAGAAATTGCATCACTGTGCATGAAAATAAAACATAACAGGGCTGCAGAGGAAGCATTACTTTGGCAGAGACGTTATGGGTTCAAATGCTGTATAAATGAACAGTTTTGTACCTAGTATGAACTTTTTACAGCTCTTGTGTGGGTGGTTCCTGAAACTGTGTGTTGACTCTATCTGGGATGTCTCATAAAATACAACTTCCTTATATGCATAACGTCAAGAATAGTAAAAATATTTATGAAGTGACTGAACTGTAAACTCTGTGCCTTGATTATTTTAGAATTCATGGAGCTACAGGCAAAGAATATCAAAACTACGGTTAAGAAAAATGGGGTTAACGATTGTATGCCTCCTCTCAAGCTACATAGTGGCTACAGGTTACAGCTCCAGCATCTGGTTGCTGGTGGTTGTACCTGTAGTGCACTGAATTGAGCAAAGGTGCTTTTATTGCTCAAAGGCAATTTGCTGTTTATGGTATCAAACTTCATTCATTTGACAACAAAGTAAACAGAAATTTATCAAATTAAATACTTTTTAAATGCAAAGCTTCTCCTAAAGCACAGCTCACTGACAGACATGGAAATGTCTAAATTGGATGCTTGAGGGTCATTCACTTTTCTCTTCACCATGCTACTGAACTCTGCAGAATGCTTCAGGGATACTGTTTATATTGGAAATGAATTTGTCTTTTGAAATAAGAGATAATCAGAAAAAGAGGTAAAATGTGCAGGTCCTGTTGCAATTACTTTTCTTCTCATTGAGTCATTGAGGAAATTATTTCAATCCTTAAGATCCCAGAGAATGTCCTCACATGTCTTTGGTCATGTCAATCAAGACGACAAGCTGCAGGGAGAAGACAGAGGTCACTGAAAGTCTGCCAAACTTCTCAGGTTAACTTGCATCAAAACAAAAGAGCCACATAGAGGATGTTTCTCTGGGTCAGTGATGGAGGACAGAGAGAAGCACACATGTTAAGTACATAGAGCACTCTGGGTTTCACTACATAACCATCTGGAGCTGGGAGTGTGTTTAGGCTGAGCTGTGGTTCCCTTGACAGAGCAGCGCTTCAGTGCCAGTAAAAACCCAATTTCAGTGGGTTCTGCTGGAGTTGCATGGAGTTCACTCACTGCTCATCTGGGATCAATTAGGCCTGCATGAAAACATGCAGCATGGAACAAGAAGGACTGACCGAGCGCAGAGAGTGAGGGGACATCATTGTTAATGTACTCAAGACACACAGATAACCCCTGAACATGTTCACTTCATGTCATTTTCTCAAACTGAAAAGAAAGGGGGACAAAAAGCAGTCGCATATGGGAATGTTTAGTGCAATTATGGCAGGAACATTCAGAGTTCAATTCTCCGAAAGACGACCTGGAAAAAATGTGAGAAAGCCAACCAGGAAGTTCAGCTCCACAAAGCCTGAAGACCTTCCCCCGGCTGGTGTGAGCTTTAAGGGTGTTGGTAAAATAAACTGAGACAAGCTTGTGTGGTGGAGACAGAGGGGGTAAAGCACAGAGAGAGAGAGGACAGACAGACAGATGAGGTTGAAACTTAACCATATCACAAAAGTCATATATTTTCTCAGTGGTACATGTAGATAGTTTTAGATAATTTCTGCCTCAATTCCCCAAATAAAGAAGGTGAATGGAATTTCATTTGTGGTGTTAGCATAAACTTGACAGGAACACATCTTTCCAAAATCTCTGAATCACTTACTGAGGACTCTTTTCATTGGACCTACTTTCTAAAGAAGAAATTGTCCCAATAAAACTACTGACAGTGAGGCCACAAGTCATGGGAAAAGAAATAGTGCTGAAGAAAATGTAATTTTCCAATGCTCTGCACACGGCAAACTAAATACCATACATCTCCAGCGTCTTGGGGCAAAAGCAGAAATCTGTTAAACAAGACCAAAACTATGGTATTTGACATTTTAGGAAATATGCTTATTTGCTTTCCTGTTAAAATTAATATGAAAAGATTGATTGAAGAATTTAAGACTGGGAACTGAACTAGTCTGGCTCTGTCCAAAAATGAACATGATAATGTGTGTAGTAGTATTAATATTAATACTAATAGTATTACTATTAGCTTTACACTAAAAACACTCAGAGATTTTTGTAACTTTTTTTAACAGATTTTTTTAACTTTTGGACAGGCTAACCCCTTTCCCCTTGGTTCCAGTCTGAGCTAAGCTAAACAGCTGCTGGCTGTAACTTCATATTTACCGCACAGACTTGAGTTTCCATAATGTAAAACTATTCCTTACTAAGAAAATGTCTGTTCTGGGGTGAACTGTCCCTTTTATGTATCGACCAGTGACTCCTGAGAGGAATGCATTTTTCTTTTTTAGGTGGTGCAGTAACTCTCTCCTCATATTTTCCATTACTGACCTATGGTCTTTAAATAATGACAAAGAAACTTCACCAAAGCATTGATATGCTTCATGAGCATGCAAAGAGGAAAAGAGCTGCTTCTCTCAAACAAACACAGGAAGTCAGCAAAGCTTCTATTTCCTGGCAGCGTGAAGAGAAACCAGTTATTTGATAATTGTTGGAAAGCCCAATCTCTCAGCTCTCTGACAGTATCATTTAGTGTCTCATCGAAGTGTTTTTTTAGAAATGTTGGATTGTGCCAGTCAGGTCAGAGTAAACTCAAAGGAGAGAAACTTAACCTTACCTTTATATCCAAGTACAGCAACAGCAATGGTGAGGAGAGTACACAGCACATACAGCAGAGCTATGGAGGTCTTCAGTGCCCATTCATTCTTACACTTAGTGCACTGGGTGCCCTCCTGTATCCCTGTGAAAAACAATATAGATTAAACACATCATACATTTTTCTGGAGCTGAAAGGTCTAAAAAGGACAAGCCAGTAGAATTTGGTGTTAGTTCGGGACTCTCCACATCCAGGGCTCCCACATCTGGACAAACAGCTCTGGAGTCTACATTAAAGGGTCCAGCACTTCCCTCAGGGCCCAGGTGGTGAAGGGGCAGGGGACACAAAAACAATCCCCCCCACTGACTTGTTTACACTTAGTGACATGCTTATTTTCCAGAACTCAGGCCTCATTCAACAAATCTCTTTTTCAGTCGTTGTCTCTCTCAGATGCACAAATATTCCTTCCCAGTGAGCGTCCTAGAGGAACTGAAAGTTAATATTTTTGTGCCAACTAAAAAGCCATATCTCTGTAAATCTGCACATTTCGGTTTTATTTTTGCTGTGCCAGGACTGTGGAGTCAAACTGGAAGACCTTAGAAAGATGGGACAATATTTCTTTCTAAAGATATTTTTCATGAGAGATGAGTGGCAAGCTGACAGTAACACAGCTGTGTTTCATTCTCAGTTCAGGAAGAGTGTGTAGATGTGTCTGTGTGAATATGCGTGTACAAAGGTTTGAAAGTTTTGGTTTCATGCACCTTGGATCAGACTCACTTCACATGCTTTAATATAAAAGGAATACTCTAATTTAACATGAGCACATCTACAGAAACCAGAAAACTAGAAAACCAGTTATCTTCACACATCAACCTGCAAAGAACAGGAACCATTTAGTGCCCAAGATTTCACAGCACATCCAGTTCAAGTGCATTTTAAATGATGAGGTAATTCTTAAATATATTAAAAATACAGCGCTGATTGGCTGGTCAGGGTCTCACTTGGAGTTTACAAGCCAAAGTTAACAACTTGACTGGTTCTTATGGGTGTGAAGGGATTGTTAATCATCACTAAGTGTTAGACCTCATTTAAACACTGAGTCCAGCTGGAAGGGAGGTTTCCTCAGCGCCTGGCCAACCTGAGCGTACATGAGAGATTTACCGTAAAGAGCACAGGCAAGTTCTGCAAAAAAAAAAAATAAAAATTAAAAAGGGTTTTAAATGAACTGCTTCCATGGGTTTGCCAACTCAAATGACACCGCTGTCTTGCAAGCCAAATAGCAGACCTACTTTTTTCATCCGTGTTCCCAAAAATGACAGTGTAGACCTCATTAAACTCAGAGACTCGCCGTTTCAAGCATGACATCTTCAGAGGAGCCAGACTGACCAACTGCCCAGGCCAGTATAGTGACAGATATTGGTTTATTACACATAAATTGGTGTACGTAATGGGATCCAAAATGAGAACACTTTCCCATTCTTAGGACTTGGGACTCCACTGTTGTCCAATAAATAGCAAGAAATTGTATTACAGAAATGCCAAACCAGCATTGAGGTCAACAGCACCATCATTACTGCGCCAGTTCTTACCTTGACCTTTACATCTTTGAACCTTCCACAATTTATCTTTTGGCTAATGTGGAGAACATGTTATCTTACAGTTGCCAAAGATACAGAGCATCATGTAGCAGCATGTGGTGCTAGTGCTCGGGCTAACTTCAGTAGAAGAAGTTATGGATAAAGATGCAAAACAAGAGGGCTACTTTCCACCACTGGAGACGTCTCTTATGAGTAAAGGAAGGAAGATTGATGCTGAACTCACAAAGTTTCCTCTAGACTGGTAAATAAACAGCTGTTAATGCTAACATTGGCCACCTAGTGACAGTAAAATTTACAAACAACTCCTTTAAAACAGCTGCGGTTATGCGGTATACAAACCATTAGAATGAACCAAAACACAATACTTGCATAAATATAAAAAACAAGTTACTTGCTATTAAGGATACTAGTTGATACCCTTCAGATTGATTTGGCCAATACTTAATACAAAAACATTGATTATAGCAGCTTTAAACTGAGCTTTAAAAAAGCCTACGCAATGCTTCCAACTCTTTGCCAACACAGAAGACGTCACTGCCTCTCAGGTCAAATAACAGTCCTACTTTTTTCTGCCTAAATCTCCAATGAAAACTCTGTAAATATATCATATTTTGAAAATGTGTTCCCAAGAATGGCAAAGGAGAGGACCATAAATATCATCACACTGTTTGAAGCCATGACATTTTTACATAAACCAAATCAGCTTTTCATGACTTTTGTCGATTCTGTGCCAAGATGTTCACATTTTTAAAGAAAAGCAGCTCATTATGTGGTAGGAAAAGTTGGAATAGACGTGGAGACGGGAAGCGAAAAGACAAGATATGAGTCAAAGAAAGGAATTTGTGGAGATGTTGCAGTGTTGCTATAGTTGTTTTCTGCTTGAATCATTGTACCACACATTTGAGAGTGACATCAGTTGTTAGAGCCCCAAAACAAGGCTAATGCTCATGTTCAAATCATGTAAAAAGCCTCTATGGGCTCCTTAAAATGTATTAACAAGTATTCATGCCCGAAAGACATTTCTCTTTAAAAGCACAGCTCCAGTTCTGGGTGTGGAGCGAGTTACTAAGCACAAAGTGGTTACCACAGCTGTGTTTGAGACGTCAGGAGTTAGCAAAGTCTTCCCTTGCCACTGGTTTAACTGCAAGCAGAGAAGTGCACTCTGGGAATGCAGCCACGCCAAATGATTGCATTGAATCATTCATAGCTGCTGACATGTTTGAAGTGTCAGCTCGTGCATGCTTCCATAATAAAGCAGGCATATCAGTTCATCAGTTCACAGTAATCATAGTGATGTTGCCCAAATTTGCTGTCCCAGTCCAAACACACTGACAGTGTTTACAAATCTGCTGCGCTGAAATGATTCCAAAACACTTTGTAAGGGTATAAACGATTACACAGGCAAAAGGCTTTTCCATTTCACTGCACACTTGAGTGATGATCTTCAGATTCTCTGGGTTAACTGGAGAATTTTGTAGTTGGCTGTTAAATATGGAGGACACCTGGCATAACAAAAAACACATGGCTGACAACACAACAACAAAAGGAGAGATTTCAGTTTTGCAGCTCCTCTGTGAGAGAATAGACATCAGATGGAGCAGCTGTAATCCTTTCAACCCCCGAGTGTCGACACACCAGTGGGCTGTCTATCACTCCATCAGGGGTCGTGACCTGCTTGCTGTTCATTTCCCAGTGGGTCACTTCCTGGATGTGTGCGACATATAAGGAAAGGAGGCAAATGCTGGACTGACCTGGTGAATGAAGCTCCAGGATAATGTTGGTGTTTCATTTGTGTGAATCACTAGTCTTACCTCCTTTAGATTATTCCTTGTGCTTTTTTTTTTAAATACACAAATACATCATTGACATAGGTGAAGATATCAGGTTTTTTCTCCCTTCAAGAAGATGTTTTTCAGCTTTCACAGATTTTTTTTTTATTGTTTTGATAGAGTTAATATCAGCAGCTTTAATATGCAGGATATTAGCTTTTTTTAAAAAAAAATTATACCCTGACTAATTTAGAGGCTGAGGCTGATATTGAAGTTTAAAGTGAATGAAAAGTGAAAAAAGAAAAAAGAAAAGATACAATACCAATAGATCTGTAAGCCCTTTGAGACAAACTGTTTGTAAAAATGGGCTATGCAAATAAAATTGCCTTGCCTTGCCCTAATAAGCTAAATCAGTTTGTATCACTTTGCCTAAATAATTAAATCAGAGACTGATCAAAGAAACCAGACCAACCATTTGAAAAAATTGAAAGTCTAAAATGTTCTTACTTATAAGCCTTAGTTTCACAGTCCATAACTCTTGTTTCAACATGATTCAATTGATAACATTTCAAGGCGGAATATAGGAATTACATTTTGAAATGTTATCATTGAAATCCTGTTAAAACAGTGGTTATATACTGCACAGGCATCTACAAAGCTCAATTTTCAACCAGATACAGTCCAGTTTCAACTTAGACGCCTTGTTGTCTTTTAACCTGCAAATTACAAAAACCACACTTACTGAGATGTGGCTTTGTAAACTATATTCAAAGTCCTCTTACTCTTGCTGCTTTTGTTTGCAGGGACAGACTTATTTTAAGCTTTGACACAGTTTGGGTTTCAAAACTGGTGGACAACAAATAAGCACTATCAACCTGAATCCAATACAATATGCCTTAGACGTAATGTAGACAAAGAGCATGTAATAGGTTTTGATTTAATACAATTGGAAAACCAAACAACATCCTTAAAAAATAGAGAGACACCTGGGATGTGACACGGCTCCACATTCTCCAGCCACCGGCTGTTGACATGACAAATGGCCAGATGGATACAAGACATTCAAGACGAACGTCTTTCACACATTCTCAGATATCTGTCACACTAACAGAGCCCAGATGCATGAATCACACACATGGATAAAATATCTTGAGGTTTATAGCACATGAAGTTTGGCTACATGTGGAGTAATAAGTTCAGGCCTGATAATACAGTAAAAAAAGCTTCTAGGGGACAAATTCCTTAATAAATATTAAAGTAAGGAAGTTGAGAACTTCACGCAGACTGTGGAAAAACATACGTTAACACCGACCTCCTTGTTCACAGTTTAACATCAGACAGACTCAGTTTCCTTTAGTTTGGCTGCTCATCATTAAATCAGACACTGATTCGTCATCTTTCCCCTTCGCCTGCACAGTCAGACGCAGTTGGATCTCACTGACCACAACCACAAAAACAACCATGGTCCAGGATGCTCAGACCACAGGCTGACAACAACACTTTTACTGCTCAGGCCAAAACAAAAATGATGCTCCAAAAACAAAGGGCCTTTCCAAAACAAGAACAACACACCAGTGGGTTTTTAAATGTGAATGGATCCCCTTTGTCATTGTGTATTTTGGCTTGACAAAGGCACCCATTGTTCCTGCAAACTCTCTGTTGAAATTATATCCGGGCAGTGTCCATCTTGGTGATAATAAAGTGTCTCCAAGCCTGTGTATTTCATCAGCCTCGTTACATGAAACAAAGGATTACCCAAACATCATCTTTTTCATCTCAACATGGCCATTACTCTGCCCCTGAAATGCCAAAATAATATCCAGGAGGCCGCAGTTAGGCATAGCAGATACATGGAGTTTGCTCATTAAAAGATAATGTTTATTTACTGTAAATAGCAGAGGGGGCGCTATAGTAACGGATGACAACACAAAGCTGTGAGCTGAGGTCACACAAGCTGTGATTTGGATCCCTGCCTTGCGTAACACACACTTAACTCCTTTCCAGTAACCGGAGTTCATTTCTACTCCAAGAGGGCAATCAGTGAATTATACCTGGCAGGGTTCAAGACAAACTGCAGCCATGGATGAAGTCCTCATAGGCTGGACCTCAGTAAAGTAAAGGCAACAATATCATAAAGGGAATATCCTCTGTTAGAGCTTCGAGCTCTGTGCTCAAACTTAAACATGAAATAAACAGCAGTTGTGGAGAAGACGGAAAGAGAACATTTTAGCTTGTTTTCACAAACTCTGATTAGTTGAAGAAAGAAAGAGAGAGATAGAGACAGAAAGGGGCTAAAAGAAACTGGGACATAAGAGAAGACACGAAGATAGAAAGTTGAAGAGCAGAGGGGAAATGAAAGTTGGAATAGGGACAAGAAAATGGAAGGAAGGACAGAATTGAGGAAAAAAGATAGATGAAAGATGGAAGGATAACAGGAAGAAAGAAAAAGGAAAGAAAAGGAAGGCAATGGGATGGACAGAAAAAAAAGAAAAAGTGAGTGTGATGCAGGCTGAATAATCTCTTTGACACCACCATAGTAGATGTTAAACCAATAATAAGCAACATTTATCCCACGTTGAAAATAAAATCTAAATCTATAAAGTAACTACAGTTATAATTATATATACATATATACACACACAAAATTGATGTAAATCAACATATTATCACATTATGAAGTTGACATGTTACAGTTGCCTATTATAGCAGACATTATGTAGCATTAAATTCATTTTAAATTGTGTTTCAGGCTAATTCATCTAATGAGTATTTACCTTCATATTTGGTCTGCTCCATCTCCTGACAGAAAGATCTGACTTTTTAGCTGTAAATACTCCACTATGATGAACATTGCTAATATGAAAACATTGATTTGATCTGCTGTAAAGCTAGAGTAAATAAAATGTGAAAACTCTGACACTGTGGCAAAAAGTGATGCATGTTGGTTTCAACAAAAGCAGCTTTGATCCTCATTTTTCTGCTAACGACAGCTACTGTAATGCTCTCAAAGTAGTTTGAAAGCTGCTGAAATCGCATAAAAATCAGACACACAGTGGCTTTAAGTGCTTCAAAAATATACTTAGGTCCAGTTGTGGAGTCAGTACACCTCTGACTCTGAGCCACATCAACCAACCCATCCCTGCTGATTGCGAAAATGTTTTTTCACTGACTGCCAAAACTGTAGCTGGTTGTTTTAAAAAAGCAGTCATCTACCATGCCATCTGTCCTTCATTACTCAAATAGAAATAAAAGGTTTTACAAGATCTCTGATACACTGTAATCGAAGCCAAGATGTTTTACAGTCAGGAGGGAAATGATGGCCCAGTGAATGACTCACACACAGCTCAGCTTTCTCAATGGCATGGTGAGGTGGCCTGTGTTGTTTCATGTGCTGCAGCAGTGTGTGTGAGTGAGTGCACTGGCCCATGACTTTCAGTGTTTGTGCACATAAATCAGTGACTTTCAGTAACTTCTATAGCTGCAGCTTTAATTCTAAAGAAAAATAACTCCTGTTAAAAATTAGCAATCAATGACATTTGATGTATTCCAGGGGTAGTTTTAATAGACTCACTTTCTCTCAGCCTGCCTCGGACACATCTAGTTCAGTTGGTGCTTCCCTACTAGAAAAAAATCCTGGAGTGCCTCAGGTGTGAAGTTAATGCTTTAAACTTTACAACTTGTAGCAGAAACAGAGATGAGGGAGATTCTCGAGCAAAGGAAACATGAGTCTGAACAGCCAAACAGAAAATAGTCCTAGAAGTGAAAGTTAAATTGCCAACAGCTCTTGTTACAGCACTTGTGGGTCCACTTTCTTCTAAAGAAACATGCAGAGAGAGGTGCTGAGCTCCATGCTGAACACCATTCACATCAAATACACAAAGCTCTTGCGTAGCAGAACTCCTGGCTTGGACAATATCCTGTCTTACAGCATGCCCACTGCGCTCATTTCCAGGCTGTACCTGCCAATGATGTAATCAGAGGAAGTGCAGAATTAGGGCCAAAGGGTTCTGAGTTCATGGGATGACTCTGGGGCCCTGCAGGAAACTGACACCATGCTGGCTCCATGTGTGGCCTGAATTAGGCACCATCTCTTTTATTGCATGTGATGGAAACCATGCACCTCATCACATGAAACAGACAGGCATGATGCTCATGCTTATATGGGAATGAAGGTGGAGTGTGAGGAGGAGTGTGGACAGGAGGAACAGGGCCAACAATCATTCACAAGAGAAAAACAACAAAACACAAGAGACAGTGGGGAAAACAAAATGATTTAAAAGATCTTAGAGATGGAGACAAAGCAGTGATGGATGAACTGTAAAAACTTGTCTGTCACAATGATCCACACTGAGCCAAGTCTGTGGTGTAAGAACTGGAAGAGGAAAAAATGGTGTCTATCTGTCGGGGTATGTCTGACTGCACTGTTGCTATAACATCCAACAAAAGGCATTGTCAAATTGTGAGGCAACCAAGATTACAACATCCAACAGCTCTCCAAGGCTCCAACTGTCTGCCACCTCGCTGTGGGGAGCCCTGACCCCAACCCATAAAGATCTCATGCGTCTGTCATATCCACTTTGATCTAAAGACAGGTTTATGGGATTATATTGGACACATACTAAAAAAGGGAAGAGCCACGAAACAGGAAAAATAGGCTTATTTGTTCATACATGGTCTTCTTTTCTCTTTACAGAGAGGACACAATATAAAAAGATGCAGAATATCTTTGCAAAAAATAGGAAAAACTGATGTTGACAAAACCATCTGTGCACCAGTGAATAAGACTCCAGAAGTGAAACATGGTAAAATGTTTGGTCTTATAAAAAGCAACACAACACAGATTTTAAGATACAGTTCAAAGTTTAAAGTTTAAAACTTATTGATGTTGTCCACTTGGGAGAAATACTGAACATCTCATCTTATAAAGTTGTTATAGTGAATGTTCTAGCAAATAATTGTCTATTTGTACATCTTAAGCAAAATAAGCATTAAATTACACTTGTGTTTCAAGTCAGCTGCTAAATGTAAGTCAGTTTTAGCTCTGTTTTTGTCTTGTTAAGAGTAATATCTGATTATTTGCTGTTAAATGTTTATTTAATAATGCCTAATATTATTCACCAGTTGCTAACTTTGTCTGCTGTTTGGGTTGCTGGCTGTACAACCAAAACAATGAGCTAAAATATGTTGAAATGTTCTGTAGCAGAGTCCGCAGACATTTCACATTACACATAGCCATTTGAGCCACTAATAACAGATCAGTGCAGCTAAGTTTATGATTAATCCGTAGGCCATAATCGAATGTAAAAGGTTACAGTTATTATTTTTGGAAAAAAAATGTTCAAGAAAACAAAGAAAAAAAAAGAATCTACAGCAACAGCTCTTCAGTTTGCGAACAGCACTGAGATACAGATCTGCCCCCCCACCCACTCCCCACTCCTACCACAATGATGTCTCACCAACTGATAGTAAAGGTAGAGAAATAAACATTTCCAAAATGCTTTTCAGATGAGTTGTGGTCAGAGGGAGGCTGCGGCAGCATCCATGGCATCTCCTGCCCCCGCAGCACCACCCCCTCCCACGAGCTCAGAGGCCCCACTCGACTCTGGTCAGACTCTGCGCTCGCTGCAATTACACAAACAGGTCGTCTTTCCAGAAAACTACATCAACAATGGAGTGGAGAGCAGGAATGGACTTACTCAGCTCAGGGATTTGGGGCCCATGGAGTGACTTGGGTTTTAGTTACAAAGCAAAACATCGGCGCTTAAGCACCTCCCAATGTTGTAGCTCTCTAGTAAATGTGGGTGTTTTTCTCTGTGTGTGAGTGTGTGTGGCCCACTGGTTAATGACCATAACATTAGCATCCAGAATTTCATAGCCTGCCTACACTCCACTATACCATCAACAAAAAGAAGTGGCTTTAAAGTGAGAATGCTGGACAAGAAAAACAAAAGAAGCATTTTACTCAAAGAAAAACAAAGATTCAAAGGATGTTCATCATCATTCAGCTGCCATTCAACTGCAGCTTTTTATGATTTTTTTTTTTTAAACTCCCGGCTGCACAGACCTGGACCTGAGTTTCTCCAAAACCTCAACTCATCGATGTCCGCCCTCTCCTCTCCGCTGGTTTCTTCAGGTGCCAGTCAAAATGCAAAAACCACTACAAAGACCCTCAGTGCCGCCTGAGTGCTGGCAAGTACTTCAAGGAAAAACAAACATGAAAACCAGTTGAAGAAAAGCAGAAATAAAATAAATAATGTGACGTTTTCCCTCTGATGAGCAGCTGGGATAATAAACCACAAAATGGTATTTGAGGTGTGACCTTCTGACTCCAACAGGCTCTTTCTTTTGGTGATTTTGGAAATTCTTAAGAGCAATAAGAGCATGTTACACTGCACCTCCAGTTTTCAAATCTACTTCTGTCTCTCTTTTCCAATTAATTTTCTGTGTTTGTCAACTTTACTGCACCTCCAGGACACACAGTGCTTTTCGGTGAGAAACACTGTATGCAAATGCTGCAGCCTCCACAGCTGTATGTGCAAGCTAATGGAGAACTCCCTATAGATGCACTTCTCATAATAGCCACTGGATGCTGCCTTTGGACTGTAGGGACTTTGATTGATTGACAGGTATCTCAACCTATCAGGCTCATCAACCATGCCACAGTTGGTCCTCCCACTGCAGCTAAAGCAAACACTCATCTTTCAACAATCCTGTTTTTATAAAAACTTGACGGTCAAAACTCTGTGACCATTTTGTCACCTTGAATGTGGAGAAACTCACTGTGTCCTAGCAGACAGGGTCAGAGACTGATGCACAGCAGTCAGCATAAAAAAACCTTCATAAAACATATCCATGTGTCTGTGGTAAGTAAACCTCACAGGAACCATGAGAATCCAGTTAAATCAGAGCACTCATACATTTATTCATGCATACATTACAAATCCCCAGATATACAAGAAAGTGTGATCGTTTGTGTTTGATTCTGAGGCTGATATCTTCAGCCTGTTTTCACAAAACTGTCTGCTTGAAATATCTAAAAGTAAACCTGCAAAAGAAAAGTTTTTTATTCACTGTAATGTTGCCCTGTCACACTTCATGTCCCACTAAATCAATGTCTGAAATGTAAATGTACTGAAGTGTAGTTCCTGTTCTGTTGAGGTGCAGCCAGATAAAACCTCAAAGCAGTCAAAGAGCCCTGCACATGATTGGGATATTTAACAGGAAGCTGGTTGGGGAAAATCTCCACGGGACAGTTCTTTTAAAGACTGTGCCCACATCAGCTAAACTCATCCCCACGTTTGGCCGCAGCCACCACTAACTCTGCCATATGGGCGGAGGACCGGTCTTCACGATGCACATCTTGTCTTTCAAACCAACGAAGGAACACATCTCTTCTCTGACAGACGCTCTGTGGACTGACATCCTCTGCCCCGCTACCACTGGTGTTGCTTGTGGGTAACGTCGGTATAACATTATGGTCATCGTGGAGAAAGCCGCCATGTGATTTCGGGGTTGCTTGTAATAAGAGGCTATCATTTAACAGCGGCTTTGAGAGGACATGGAGAGCTGTAAAATATGAATAGGACTGTGGTCTGTGTGTTGACAGGTGGTTGACAACCATAAAATGAAAAAAAAAAAAAAAAACATAAAATGAAATCAGTTGAACAATTTCTAAAGTGAATAGGTGGGATAATCAAGATTAAGATGTTTGTGGTTATATAATTTTGTTATTAAGCAATTTCACAGTTCATTTCAATCCCCTTTATTGCAGTGTGAAGCCACGTGAGTATGAGTGTAGTAAAGTAAAGTATGTAAGTAGAGAAGGAAATTTTGGACAAAATAGGCACTGTTCAGAAATTGGAAAACTTCAGAATGGAAACAAAAGAATTACAACCACTTGTGTGACTTGATCTGGACAATAATTCATATTTTAGACTGTGCGCAAACCACATGCTGGATGTTCAGTTTCAAAATTATGCACTTTTCCTACAGATTCTGAGAAATCTCCAGAATCAACAAGATAAATTCCAAAATGCTTGCAGGTTAAAAGACTGATGGGATGTTCTTTGGGTGGGTAACAATGGAAATGCCTTCTTTTGCATGCAGCATCACGGGCGTTGGGAGTTCCTCCTGGGTGGCCCCGCACATCTGCGTCATGTGAAGGTGTGGCCTGTCAGTCTGAATGACAAGAAGCCACCCTGTCGAGGAAGAAGAGGATGATTTTCTGCCAAACCCTGTTCACACAGACACACTCCAGACATGAGGGTGGCACGCTACTCTACCTCAATCCTGGAGATGAACCATCGAGAGGCAGGAGGAGCTGTCTGACATCTGGGTAGTGAATAACACGGAGGCAATACCAGTTACTGAAAGTAGTAATCAACACCAGGCGATGGTTTAAATTACACTCCACAACTGCTGGTTTTGATTAATTTAAAAGACACGGTGGAGAGAAAACTCTCTGAAGGGTGGAAGAACTGAATCTGAGCTGGGTGTCATCCATCCTTATTGCTCCGAACAGTAAGATCTGTTTATCAAAAAAGAATTTGTAATCAAGCTGCTGTGCCTTCAGGATCTTTTCTTACAGCTGCAGCAGCATGTGCCATGAAATATTTATGCTTACACAATGGGATTTACTTCAGGGAACAGACACTTTTTCAACAGTAGCATTTTACATCTTTAGAAAATGTGTGAAACGTTTGTTTCCATCCAAACAATGATGGATTAATGATATTTATCTGTTTGTCTCCATAGCGAAATCTTGGCTAGGACTCCCACCACACTACACACCACTACAAATGCTCCAGTGCACATCACACATCTACCACAAGTGTGTGAAGATTCAGTCCCTCTGCTGTGTTTATGATGTTGTGCTACTGTGTATCTGAACAAAAACACCCATAAATCATATCTGCAAACCCTTACTACAGATTATTCTGCTTCTGAAACTTACATACATGGGATAATAATGAACAATAACAATACAATGTCTGCATGTTCAGAGAGGCTTTATCTAAAAGTGAAGTACCCATTTTAATTAGGTATATGATATTTGCAAGAACAACAGAAAAGTAGTACATCTTATTCTTTTATAAATGTTTAAGTAACCATATACATGCATGTGAATAATTGTGTCTGAAAGGTGCCAAAAAATGAATTTAGTGAATTCCCTGTGTCTGCAGGCTCAGCCACACATGGAAAATGTGATAGTCATTATGCATCTGACAAAGTTTTGGAGCCAAATACTATTCCTCTACACCTCAACTCCCTTTTGCAAACCAGGAAGCTGTAGGTTGATCTTGGCAATCTTCACAGTGCCCCCCCCCCCCTTCATTAACATTTTGGGCCGTGAGGAAAAGATTTAGTGGGTTTTATGACTGATACTAAAAGAGGAGGAATTAAAATCCCCAAATTCATTGTAAAAGTGTGCCTGTGTGTTCGGCTGCTGGAGGTGTTGGAGAAATTTTAGTGTTTGTGGACACAGGAGACTCACATTCATAAAAGTATCAGTTTGTACTACACAACTGAGATGTGTGTTATTCTAAGACTGAACACACACACATGCATGTACAGACACAGGCACACACAGACTGCAGTGAATACAAATGTCTCATGCAGAAGCATGTTTCTTGCAGAACAAAGAACTGCAGCTTGCCAAAGTCAAACACAAGCCTTTCCACAGGAGACGTTCAGGGGAACACAGGTGTGTTGGACAACCGTCTCTCTGCTGTGGTGTTTTTATTTAATTACCAAATCAATGACTCAGACCCCCTGTTTGAAAACCCCTAAAAGGCTCTTAAATAGAGGTGATGCTGAACTCCAGAAACCCTCTCCTGACATCTGCACGTGGGTCACATCAAGGACACTGGGGTTATTACAGTGTGTGAGAGCCTGAGGAGTAGGCGGGGGCTCGATGGGGGTTTGCTGCTTTTCCTCACTCTTAAAGGGGAACCAGAAAAGTCACTGACACTCGGATGATCACAAGCCGGATTGAAAATAGCAGCTAACTACCAGCACATGTGCTCTGGCAGCAACATCGCCGACGACGCCTGCTCTTTGCATTCAGGAGTCATGTTACTGCTGCTTCATTCGACCTAATGAAGGTGTAACAGAGAGCGAAAGAGAAGGAGGGGGTGGAAAGCCTGGACAAAGGTTTACAGGATATTTCAGAACTGACTGTGATGTTAAAACCATTTGTTGTGCTGTAGTTCCTCTGCCTGCTGTCCAGTGGTGAAACGTGTATTGAGATAATTCACTTATAACATCAGTCCACTGATTCCACACATCAGTGTTGATCAACCAGCCCTGACGACTTCTCAGCCTGTGAGAGGTGTTGCGTAATATCTTTTGTGGCTCTGGAGCTGTTGTGTTAGGATGAAGAAAAATTACTCATGTGACAACTATTGTATTGTAGTCTGGGAATAGATTTCAACAGAAATTTGCATTGCAAGGCTAGGAAGAATCATCTGCCACATTCATGTCATTGTCCTATAATAACTGGGAAAGACAGACTTTCCTAAAAGTGATGATGTATCCGATTTTGCTTCATAACAGAGAAGCGGTGGATGTGGCCAAAACGTAGGGATGAAAACAAATAGGAACGTGTCCATTGCTTACTGTGATTAAACTAAGACCATCTTGTTTTTCGCTGGCAAACTTCAAAATCTGTTCTCCTGTCATTTTGGTGCGAACTGCTGTGACCCTTCTCCACATCATCCAGCTTCAGTCTTATATCCAGTGCCAGGTCAAGCTCAGTCCACCCTCATCACATCCAAATCTTCTTTTAATTACTACCAGTGTCTAGAAATCTTGCTCTTGCATGCGCTTGCCTGAGTCATGAGTATGTTGTTCATTGAGTGAGTGACGTGTCAAAATGCAACAGAAAGTGCTCTTGCAGGTTGTCCATTTGTGTATAGCAATGGTTTCCTTTCAAGCATTTCCCACTGAAAAGAGTAACATTTGGAGACATAAAGCCAAAGCAATGAGCTGAAAGATGCTAAATTGCTCTGTAGAGCTGAGAGGACCTGCAAAGTCAGATGATAAATTCACCTTTCATATTATACAACCATCTCATTCATGAGTAACTACAGCTGTCGAAAAAAAGCACTAGACTTAAGTGTGATACTACAAGGACCTCAAAGTTATACTTGAGTACAAGAACTAAGTAAATGTACTTAGCTCACCGTTTACCGTTAATGATGATGTACAGCTGAAAACTCAAGGGAAAAGTAAATAATGTGTTCATAAAATTCCTCTGTGAGCGGTTGCCATCCCCCTGTTTGGCTGCCTCAGACAGTTTTGTTGGATTCCAGGTTGAAAGGAATGAATTATAACAGAGATAAGACTCTGTCAAAATGTCTGGGAGTGAGAGGAATGAAGGTCTGTGACAAACTGCAGCACTAAGCAAATTATTTTCTAATTGCATTTCTGTAAGTGCATGTGCTCGTATGTTATAAAAGGTGTGTAGTTCATGCTTCAGATAAACACTTCCAGCTGGATCTTGTAATGTCACAACTCTTTCCTTTCTTTTATCTACTACCATCGCACACACACTTGCATGAATCCTTATCTCCTCACAAAGAACTCCTCTCATGCTCCACCAAAGCCATCCATCCACTTCCTGCTCTTCTCTTACAACCAACTCTGACTCCTCCACCTTCTCCCACTTTCCTTTCACTCCCCTCCCACCTCCGGGAATGAAACCCCCCCCGCTATTCTTCTTCCTTAGTATCTTGGTGTTATCTCTCCTCCCGTCTGTCTCCTGTGGTGTGTGATTCTCCAAAAACCAGATCCAAGGAAATCCCTCATCCCTGGTCTGCACATCATCTTATTGTTTACACCCTGAGGCCACAGTTTTACCAGCTCACTTCTAAATCTCTGGGTGAACTCTCCTCAAAGAAAATAAGACTTGAGCCTGATGTGAAACTGAGACATGCTGTTGGTTTCTGTAAGCCACTGACTTTATTTTTTTAATCACATTAGACTTCATTGTTTCTGGCTGTCTCCTTGGGAAATGTAATTTGTAGTGTTGGCTGACATTTTTTCTTGCTCTCTCTCACACAATAATGCACACTTCATTCTCCAAAACTTTCATTTCTCCCTCTCTCTCCAATGCTCTTTGAAGAGTTTTTGGGTGTCCCGCGGGTCTTTTAACGTACTTAAAGCTTCTGGCCACGAACATTAGAACCCAATACAGAATCTAATGCATGACACCAGATGGCAGAGAGAAGCCTGAAGTCAAAACGCCAAGATAAAACAAAAGTCATCTTTTTTTATGGCTCAAGAAGTGCTGAAAGTGCAAGACGTGCTGCAGACATTGAGGCTCTGTAGGTCAGACAGAGCCAAACAGAGAAACAGCACACGTCTGTTTATACTGAGCATAATGAGCGAACCAGCAGCAGGTGAGGAGCAGCAAATCACTGATAATCAAGAACAAGTGTGGAAGAGGCTTGATAAATTTCAACGTGGCCACAAGATTGTATTGATTTCTTTTAAACTTTAGCTTTAAAATTAATTTCTAAAACAGAAATTGATTTGTGTTTTCATGGAAATACAGTTATGGTAGGCCTCCACTCTACCATGTAAGGGAATACCCTTACACATTAGTGTCTTTAAATATATTTCATTGATGAATGAAAAATTAGACTGCTGTGGTATCTAAACTTTAAACTTTTAAACACAGGCTTGTCTTTAAGCACAAGCCAAATCTGACTTCCTGATTTTTACCAGAAAAATTCTGTTTTACTGTTGGTCTGTGTCATTTTAGCAGGAGACTTCAGTAAGTGTTTCACCATCTCTGTCTGCTCTCTACAACAGGTGTTTGACCTGTTCCTCACTCAGGTCAGGTTTACCCTTTGAATATGTCTGTGTCTGGAGCCTCCACGAGAGCTCATTTTACCACAAGGTCACATGAAATCACTTAACCAAAATTTAAACAGTGTGATTTCTGGCCACCTGGGGGCAGCAGAAAGAAGCTACAGACCCAATATTTACATTTTTTAAGGCACTGTTAAACTTTTAGTCAACATAAACTTGTTAGCAAATAGTTGCCTTTTGATGAAGCAAAATTAACATTGATTTGGACTCATGTTTGTATCCAAATGATGAATTTAAATGAAATGTTATTCCTTCTCCTTTTAGCTCTGTTTTGGTCTCTGTTCGCCCCTGACATATGAGATATTTGCCACTTTAGCTTCACTATGTTCACCACTTAGCTGCTGGTCTGCTGTTACTGAGACTTAAACATTAAAGCAGTGAACTATATAACCAAAACAATGAGCTAAAACTGAGAGGAACTACAATGTCAGGAGATAATTATCTGTGAGATTGTCAACACAAATTTGATGACAATATTAAAATAAAAAAAAAAACATTGATGACATAGTGCAATTTAGCTAAATGTAATCATGAATAAGATGCATGATCGATGGACTATGACAATACAAACATTACCAGCAAAGAGAGCAGAGAGAAGAAAAGCCTAAGACACATGTGCGCTCCCACATGTATAGTAAAAAAGACTGCGAAGGCATTTTGACTGAGTCTCAAGGCCAAGGGAAATTTTTTTGACAGTGGTATGGCAGACAGTGAAGAAATCTTTGTACATTTTACAGAAGTATTAAGTGATCAAGACCCGCCACGCAATTTTAAAGAAAGAACCGAGAGGCGGAATTTGAGAAAACCACACAACAACACTGAAAATGCTAAAAAGCCACAGCAAAGTGCACAAAAATTCTCATCAGACTTTCTGACAAACACACTGCAAAGTCTCACATGTCAGTTTGTATTACATGTGTCAGTGCCTGACAAACTCAGGCTAGTAATGTTAGCATTACCATGTTAACCAGGATGGATGAGGTGACGGGTGAGCTGTCATTATGACTACAGCTAAAGGTGCTTGTGAAGTCGGGGGAGTGCTCTTTGCCAGAGAAACCCACCGGACCGAACCGAGCCCTGGCTGTGCTGACACAGCTGGTTCCAGGCACAGACACCCCAGCACCGTGCTCGGCTCCAGGAATGTTCCAGGCCGGGCTGGAGAAACCATAACAAGTGCAGGAAATAGATTAGTGCACTCTGGGTTCCACACCGGCCACAAACCTCCTGAGTCCGGCCTCTGGAAACCCACATGTGTGGGAACAGCAGACACATCAGTGGAGGGAGTGAGACCCCCATCCAGACATCAGTGTATATCCCATGAGGAACTGGTGCACAGTGCAATCAGGACTCATTTATTTCATTACTTGCCCCAACTCCTACCTGGAGACCAGCATGCGAGTCTTCCAGTAAAACCCCTGCAGAGCCTCATGTCCAGCATTACCAGTATTTACCTTGCATGGCATGAGAGCCAGCACAGGATGGTTGTGAATGCTGTTTATGTAACTGTGGCTTTTTAACTTTGGCATCCTTACACTGTTATTTATTGTCAAACTGTGACATTCAGAGCATTAATCATCAATTACTGACTTTGCTGCATCCTTGTCCTCTCTATTTCTAACCCAGGTTGTGCCTATGTCCTTCCTTTACAGAATGGTCTTTGGGAAAATTACATTTTGATTCAATATTCGACATGTGTTTGTGTTTGAGCTATAACATAACAAAGGCCACCTTTATGGTGAACCTTGAGCTGCTTGCTAACTTGCTAATGTGACCTAAATCCAGGATTGAGACTAAAGCTATGTTTGATAAAAGGCTAAGTGTCCTTTTTGGACCATAAGTACATATTATCTGTTCTTCAGGCTCAGCGCTTCAGCACAGTTAATTTGAAATAAAATACTGCAATAGATAGAGAGTGACACTTTAATTTGCCTTCATTTGAGTGGATTTACATCAATATAGAAAAAAGAAGATCTAGGCCTTTTAACACATAGTGCACAAAGTTTAGGCTTCAAAAATGATTGGAGAGACACACAAAGTAAGAATATCAATCATCATATTTGTGAAAGATTTTGTGGAAAATCCATTGCAGTGAACGACTGCCTGAAGTAGCTTTCTCCCCTGCTGATGCTCTCCCACTCCCACTGTCTCACGTCCTGTCTGCTGTGGGGTCTCTCTGTCTGAAGCAAGTGAAATGCAACTCAATTGGCCTGAGATCAGTTGAGGATATTCCACCTCTTCCCCCAGAAAAGTTCTTTAGTTGCTTTGGCCTAAAGTTTAGGATTGTCCTGCTGAACGATGAATTATCATCCAGTGTGTTTTGATGTGTTTGGCTCAGTGTGAGCACAGGATGCTCCTGTGTTTCTCTGTTGCTTCTGTCAGCACTTGAATCATCTGTAAAGGACACTTTGCCAGTTCCATTGGAAGCAATGTTTGCCCAAGCAATAACAGAATCAGACAGATGAGGTGGTGTCTTTGGGTCATGAGCTCTTCCTTATTTTCTCCACACTTCCCTCTTGATTTTTGTTTTATTCGATCATAGAACTTTAGTCCATGTGTCTGTGAAGTGCAGCCTGGCCTGTCTTTTTTCATTTGCATCTTGTGGTGAATCCTCTTTTTATCATTGAGAAGTAAACACACCTACAGAGAGTATTCTTGACTCATAACTTCATTTGCTCCACAAACTTTTTCCAGCTCATTATCTAGTTCCTCTGCACATTTTTAGAGCGTAGAGGCAAATCAACCAGCTTTCATTTAGATTCCTATACCTCCCACATAGTTTGTTCAATATCGACACAAACTTCTTTAAAGTTTGTGAAGAACTAAACTTGTGTAACTGATCAATATCTCATACATTCATGCTAAGTCTGCTTCCATTGGGAGCCGCTAGCATTTTGCTAAGTTTTAAAAACAAATAAACTAATATAACTGTTTATTAATGAAATGTCTCTTTTTGCTATGTTTCATTCTGGTCTATTGAAGAGAAACTAACTTCTTCTTCCTCTGTTTAACCAACAACTTTGAAAGCAACATGGCCATTTCACTCACGTGTAACAATAGATTTTATTTCTGCTATTAAACTAATTTGTAGCTGCACTGGACTTTATCACCTCTTCTTCATTTAGTCAGAATAACACCTGTGTGTCAAGAAAACATGACACATTTCATTATGCCAAAGTCAAACCACAAAAAGCCACATCCTCACAAAATGGGTGGAGGCTCAGTGACTTGTGCTCTAACTGGGGAAAAGTTCATTAACACAGTGAATTTAAGAAAACATATACCATCTGTTTCTGTAATACAACTGACAGCAAACCACATGGATGGAAACTTAAAGAAACATCTCCATCCCCTCACTGGTTAGCAGTTGGTAAATGGGGGACACTTGTGCGTCATAGTTGAACCCAACGTTCGTCTTCCTCAATCTTGTCTGACTCTAATGTTTGATTGATGGTTGTATGCACCTGTGTCACTGAGGTTTATTCAAAGTCCAAGTCCCACTGAGGTTTAGTTGCCAGCTACACAAGCTTCATCCGTAGTTACAAGGTTTTTGTGACTTGTGGGTTCATAGTTTGAGTTGTGCCGAGGGCGGCTGCTGACTGCCAGTGACCAATTATTATACCAGCTCTGAAAGAGTTCAGCCAGAGCTCAGGTAGGTTGTGTTATTATTCTGATGTCCTTCTTGTGTCAGCCCCCACAGAAAAATAAATATGTTTAAGCCTTGAGCACAGTGGAAGCAATTCTGGCCAGGCTTCAACTTGGCAGGGAAAGAGATGGGATTACCATATGAATTCACTCAGTGAGTCTACTAGTCTATGTGTGTGTCTGTTTGTGTGTGTGTGTTTGTGTGGTGTGCATTTCCACTTGTATACAAGTGAGTGGAAAGTGTAAATATACATGATGTATGCATGCCTTCTGGATGACGTTTGTGTTATATACAGAATCAGAAACAGTTCACTCCAAGAGTGTGTGCGTGAGAGAGAGAGAGAGAGAAAGAGAGAGAGAGAGAGAGAGAGAGAGAGAGAGAGAGAGTGTGTGTGTTGGGCTCAACTCATCAGCAAATGTCAGCAAACGTACAAACCTGGTATGAAGATTCTTCAACACATGGTCACTATGTGTTACTGTGTCTTTATATTACTCATTGTACTTTTTAATGCAAAACTTACTCTTTACAGAATGACTGGAGGCCTGGCTGAGTTTGCTAGTGTGGGTGAGTTATAGCCAAAGCAGTGAGGAAACTACAACTGCATTAGTGTATTTTATACAAAACTGAGATCAGTGCTTCTAATCCTGGAATTTGAGGAATGGGAGGAGAGGTTTGAAAAACAACCTCCTTGGAAGATGGGGCCAATAGGCATTTCACTGTTTCTCAATCTTTCCCAATGCATTCTTTATAGAGAAAAGTCAAAACATACAAACCAAACCTGTTTTTTTTGTTTTCGATCACATTTTCGTTTTTTATCACTTTTTAATACAAGCAAATAGTATGGTGGATGGTGGATGGTGGAACATTGATTTCCCTCATGGAAACTATTGACTTACTACTACAGTCTTTTCAGTGAGGCATGGAAATTAACTTGCAGTCTTGAAACTTGCATGAAATACACAATTCAGCAAAATGACCATTTAGACAGACACATTTTCCCGTGGTGATACAGATGCAAAGGGACTCTCTCTCATCTGTGATATGTTCAAGCACTTCAGGTGGAACTACAAAATCTAAAAGAAAAATAGTCGAAACCTAATAGTCTGACCAAATTCTTTGTCCCAGTCTTGTTTGATGTTATTTGATGTTATCAAGGTGCCTGATTTTACCCAAAGCTGTTTTACAGTTTTCTAACACACACATGTGATGCTGTTCAGCAGCTCACCTAATACTGGATGTCCAGTATGTGCAACTTCTGTAATGCAAAGTCAGGTAAAGTCACTTTTTTTTTATATAGCATCAGTTCAGAACAGGCGTTATCCCAAGGCCCTTTCCAAATGGAGCAGGTCTAACTACCTCAAGTGTTGTGTTTAAATTTACAGTGTTTCCTACCAATGTTCACTTTGTAAAATCAGCAGGATTAAGTGTTCTCTGTTCCTGTGTTAAGTCATCTTTTTTTGAGCTCGCAGCTTTGACATGTCACAACAGTTTAAACACTATCTGTCCCCTGGGAGAATGAATGAATTAAAGCAAAATATTCAGAGAGGAAATAACTGTTTGCTTCCCCCTGAGTACTGAGATTATAGTGCTAATAGTGAAAGAATGAGGTTTGTGATGGTTTGCATGAATGCAGCTCTGTTGCACAACAAAGACTCTGGGGGGCGGGCAGGGGGTGAGGCAGACCCTTGGAGCCATCCCCTCCAAACAGCTGCTGTGTCCCCGGGAGGACCAACAACACTCAGCTCAGAGTTCAACAGCCCTCTCTTCCTACTCCTCCGAATGTCAAGAGTTCATTTGAATAAAGTTAAAAGTGAGCTGGACTTGGCTCCTCTCCCACAGCTCTCTAATCTAATCCATGAGCAGCACTCACACGCGCCCACAGAGCAGGACAAACAGGATGCCTCTACTCGGGTGACTCAGATGAAAGAGACTGTGTTTTTTCACAGTTTGAATTCGCCTCGACTGGCGCTGGGTTAAACGACACTGTCCGCTGCCTAAAATCCACTCTCGTGGACCTCGGCCGAACTGTGTGTGTGAATGAGTCATACTCCAGCAACACCCTAAATACAGAGACACAGAGGCTCTGGGTCCCAAATCAACGTTGAATCAACAGAACAGTGAAGGAGCACGAGTGCTGTCTCCAAGGAGAAAAATGATGATGTGTTTGAGTGTGTGTGTGACACAGCATTTGCCCTTTACTGCCACCCCCCCCCCTCCCCTTTTTTTTTCCCAAAAGCATGATGTAGTAAATGGCAAACGTGCTTGTCTGATGAAACTCATGAGCAGCAGCTGGAGAGCAAACTCACTCCAAATCTTTCAAGGTATTGTTAATGAGTGGTTATGAATAAAAACACACTTATGAAAGACACAGTAATATATATGCACATATATGTTGCATGAGAAAGGGGAAGGACTGAATAATGGGCCACAATAGCGTTGGTAGGACAGAATAGATGGGCCTAATTTTCAAATCAGATCCCTAGGACAATTTTTCCAATTTATAAGCAGTGTTATTCATTGAAACAGTTTATTTGGCATCAAATACTCCCAAAACTTGCAAAACTCCAATAATTGACAATCAGGTCAGTAATGGGGCCACATCTTCTGAAAGACATACTGTATTGGATCTTTTTAAAACCACCAAACATTATTGTTTAATGACCAGTGAATGGGCATTGTTGTCTTTGTGAGTAGTTGCAGCAACAGTCTGAGTTCAGTCCTTAACATTACACTGCATTATATTTACTCATTTGGCAGATACCTTTATTTCAAGCGACCTAGCAGTAAGCTCCATTACTAAAGCTTTAAGGAGATCAAGTAAGGAAGTTATCGAAAGTGCATGGCAAGTGCTAGTTAGGCACTTTGGGAGTTTTAACGGTGTTTGGAGAGGAGGTGCTCTCAGAAGACATGAGAAATAGAGCGGGACGCGTCTGCTCTGCATTCAGTAACTTGGAGCCACAGATGAGAACAGTCATCGCCAGGTTCCTTATGAGGAACACAGTGGCCATAAGGCTGTATGATTCAATTCAAGTAGATGGCTGCAGACCCAGAAGATACATGAAGTAATTTGTGAGTCAGAAAGATCAAGAGTCATGTTTGTTATAAATAAAAAGCTATGGAGAAGATGTCCAAAACATTTGTTGTGATTATGCTGCTTAAAAGTCGGTAAAGTCACACTAGTCTGTTTTTTGTAGTCGTATTCAGTCATAACTAAGTTTAATCAGTGTCAGTGTATTGAGACAGAGGCAGAAAAGTGGGAATGTAAAATCAAAACTATCTGCATGACTAGCCATCACATGAGGTGAGTGTGAAAATACTGTATGTCTTTTTGCCACTTGGATGAACTGACCCTTTAAGCTCTTTCATCCTTATCATTCTGATCTTGTTTGGATCACAACCAATGTACAAGTCAGCTGGGAGGACATATAAAAACTCCTAATAAGCCAGATGGCCTTTGAACAAATAAGAGCGAGATTCTGGCTGCGTGGAGTGACATGCATGAGTAGACAAACCAAATGCATGTGAACTCTTGTCTGCACCAGTCACACCACAACAATCAGATATGCAGCGTGCCGACTGCAGTGCAGAGTTTGAGTAGCTCCACATTTTCGGGATCCTCTGCGTGTTTGTGTGAGTCAGCATGAGCGGATAAAAAGCAGCAGAGAGTTTCTGAATCTTCTTGATCTGGTGAGCTCTGTCAGCGGTGGTTGGGCCTGCGGTGAGCTGGACCTCACAGACTGTCAGCCACATTTATGTTCAACCCAAAAGAAGCAAAATCATTAGTGACTGAGACAAATATCAGGACAGATGAGGCTCTGACAGCTTGCTGTCTGCTCTGAGGCTGCTTGTCTTAACTAACTTGAATTAGACCTGATATCCCTGTAAACACAGAAGAGACAAGCCCACACACACACCTTTAAATTCATGACGTCTAATTTTCAAATCATTAAAAGTTTTATTATTAGAGCCCCAAGAGTGCTGACCTTTCTCTCTTCCACCTTATGAGAAAGAACAAACTTTTCACTCACCGAACCTCTTGTATCCAAAAGATTGTACTTCCTCCTCGTCTGCAAAGTCGTCTGTGTGACACAATAAGAAACATATGATAGAAATAGGTCATACGCACGCTACTGGGAGCATATTGTGTTTAAAGCAGTTTGTAAGGACTCAACAAACAAAGATGAGTAACAGAGAAACACTATAGGGAAACTGCACAGAGCCAGGGATTCATAATGTAGGTTAAATGCAATGATTTCTGTTTAGGAGAGTGGAGGCAGCCAACAAAGGTTAAAGTTGGAGATAGTGAGAGTATCATCCCTGGTCTGCATGTGTGTGTGTGTGTGTGTGTGCAGATAGGAGGTCCAGGGAACTGTAAAAGCCACAGGCTGTGGTTTCTCTGGGTTGTTGATAGTAAACCCTAATTACACTCTGCTACACTACGCTGAAGACCGGAGCAGAGCACAGAGAACATCACTGGTAATGGTATCCAGATGGGACCCACTGGGGTGGGGATGGGGGTGGTGGTGCAGGGGCATGGGAGACAGAGAGGATTGAGCTGAGTGTGTGTTTGTTGGTGGGCAGTCAGAGGGAGTTTAGACTAAATGAGGAGCCAGTGATGCCAAGTGGATCAGCTCTTCCTACAAGAGTAGGTTGTTGGTCCCCCTCAGTTTCTCGATGTGAAATTATTTAAACGTTGTATTGTACAAATCCATTTAACTGAAGCACAAACAAAATGAAATTGTGCAAAACCACATGCACTACAGGTAGCATTCAGAGGTCCACATTAAGATCTTTTCCATGCCATGTTAAAGTTTCTTTTCTTTGGAGACTGCATCCAAACATTTCTTTTCTTTGAGCCTCCTTTGAACGCAGCTCCATGTGGGATCCCTCAAGCTTACAGTTGGAGATTACAGGCTATGCAGCCTAATTGCGCAAACAAGATTTGTGTTTTTATTTATTTCAATGGGATGCAACTAAGTAGTGGGAAGAAAAAAACTCCAAGTATTTCACAACTTGTGCACCGCAGTACTGTAATGCCATCCAGATGTGACTCGCACACCACAAAGAAACAGACTGAATCAAGTCTGAATATGAGATTTAAAATAAAACAAACGTGCACTTAACGCAGGCTACGTACCTTTCATGGCGTTTTATAACTCGTTGACTGTAGAAGAGATGAGGACCCCTGTCACTTTCTGCGCATCTCAGCATCCAGTGCAAAGGTGCAATCTTGCTCCACACACACTAATTCAAGAAATCATAAATCTACAGACACGTCTTCATGTTGGGCATCCAGGTTAAAATCCCATGGTCTCTGCTCTGCTGCGGCTCAGAGGAGTTTCTGCACCAGAGATGTGATGTGATGTCCCGGAGCCTTGTCCAGCTGAGCTGAAGGAGGGAGAGCCGCTCTGAGCTGTCTGTCACTGCCGCTGTTAAGTTACACAGAATGACAAACACGCTTCCGGTGTTGCTTTCAAAGTTAAATCGACTTTGTTGTTGCGTAACATCGTAGAAAAGGGTAATAACCAAATATGGTATTATTAAATGGTGTATCATTTATTTACTTATTATTAACAAAAGTGCCGATTACAACTTATAAACCCTTAATAATTTGAACTCTCCTCAGCAGTGATCACATTAAGTAATTAACTGATTGTTCAGTATGAATAATTCAAATTTAATTTTATAATATAATATAATATATATATACATTTTTAAAATTTATTTTGGTAATAATTATTCCAGTTCTACTTGGTTCCTGCTGTTGGGTGATTCCAGTGGTAGGTTCTTCACAGGTTGATTTATTCAAGACAATATGACCTATGAATTTGCTCTGGGCAGCACGGTGGTGCAGTGGCCAGCACTGTGGCCCCATGACAAGAAGCCTCTGAGTTCAAACCCCTTCCACACACAGTGACAGTCAGTGTGAATGATTGTTTGTTGGCTATGTGATTGACTGGTGACTTTTTAAAATGAGTCTTTGATGGATCCTACATTTCACTATTTAATTTCAATGAAGTTCTCAGTTACACGGTAAAAGACCTGAATAGAACTGAAACATTGTTTTGTTGTTGTTTGAATCGCTAAAAAGTGATATTTTTGTTTTCTCTCAGCCTTGTTAGTGGGGTTTTTTCTGTCCCTTGAACAAAGCCTGGCACTTTTATTTTGACGACTGAAGCGCCTCATTTCCGGTGTCCTCCTAACTCTCTCCCTTGCCTTTTCTGACCAGCTTGATGCTCTGATCAGTGACACTGGCAACTCAGCCAATGTCTCACTAAATTTTGTGAAGTGATGCTGGGGACCAGCTCGTACGGGCCCCTGCTGTGGGCCCCCCTTGAAGAGAGAGAGAGAGGGGGGGGGGTGCGTCTACTTTCAACACCACACAGTCCAGGACGACGTGCGGCGCTGCAGTAATCCAGCCGGAGATGAGATTAAGTTACAGGGGGTTGATGGCAATCGCGTCCCCGGGTGAAAATCTGGTCCTCATTAAAGATCATTTTAAAGATCTGTGGAGGTGGAGGGGAGCAGCGTTTCTCTGTACTTCATCATTTCTTAAATATGAGCCATGAGTCACTAAATAATAGGTTAATTATACTGCAACATTACTGTAATACATTGCACAAAACCTCCGCAGTTATTTTTTTTATATTAATTACACATAATAGCCCATATTAAAAACTGATGATTTAAACCTTGTCAAGTTAAAATAATTTATTGGAAAGAAAGTTGGAAAGATGACAATTGATTCAAGCGAAGAGGAGATAAATGGATGTCTTGCATGTCAATGACATAATTGTCTTTTTGTTTGTAATAAAATTTAAATTTAAGACTCTCTTGTGTACAACAATGAACTGATAAGATGTCTTATTTTCAGTGTCAGGCCTATAGATTTCCCATTGTCTGGATCACTCTATGTTTAAAAGGAAACAAGATAGGTTGCTTTAGAGTGATACATGTCATCCCTCTTAATTTATAAATGATACATGATAATATAGTTCTGTGCATTTTCTGTTGCCCTAATGATACTTTCTGTTGTTAAAATGGTCCCAATGGCAGCCAAGACTGACCACAATCATCAAAATTAGACTTAAAGTTTCACCCGTTGTCATTTCCCTTCATCTCTTCCAGGTGCAGTGATAATTCCAACAGTTCCTGTGTCCATAATCACTCTGGCCTGCAGATACAGATCAGTGATCAAAGGCTGAAAACAGCTGCATCCTCCCAGGCTAATGAGGAGCATCAAAGAAATTGTACAGACCCACCATCATGTCTTCACAGTACAAGTTAGTGTCCCTGGCTGACATGATATGGCCCTGATGTTAATCTGTTTACTCACGCTGAGCTCAAACTACTAAAAGATACAGTTAACACCAACTATCTCATCCCTTAAATCCACTGAGCTTTAAAAAAGCACAACCAAGCTCACATCTATTTTTCTTTCTTTCTTCTCCAAACTCTGCACTGATAGCTCGAGTTTGACCCAGTCCACCTCCAGAGCAGCCTGAGATGATAAAGTGACTAATTACTTAAAGGCTTCAAAACTGTTATTTTACTGTTGGCTATAATTGGAGCAGCAAGCTGGTATTAGAGCTCAGATTGGGATGGTGGGGAGCTGATAAAAAGCAGCTGAGAGTCAGGTATCTTACAGCCAGGGCTCCTGCTGGTCCTCATTCAGAGGTTGGGACCTCATTTGCTGGGTCAAGGCTTTTAGCAGTGGGCTCAGCTTAACAAGAGGACTGAGAAAGCACACAGGAATTCCACATTTACCACACTGCTTCCATGTTCAGATATCATGATAAGAACAATGACAACTCACCGTATGTAAAGCACAAGAGAGTGGCTGAGAGGTCAGAGAGACAGGAGTCAGAAATGGACTGTTTTCATGCATTACTGGTATAGTTTAAGATGATTAGGAACTTGCATTTAAGTCTGTAATGCCTCTCGATGTTTATTAGTATATAAATAAGATTTGTGGTATAGGTTTCTCTACTTGTAACTTGACCTTTCATCAAACACTTGAGGAGCAGTGAGCTACATTGTCATATCCCACTACAATCCAGAATATGTCCTTGGAACAGCGGCTTTATTTAAACTTGTAATAATTGATTTTTTTCTTCTGGTCATTTACTGGCAGCTGAAACAAGTTACCTTTAAGACAATATGTCTGAGTTGTTAGCAAACAGCTGCTTAAATATAACAACCAGCAATTACACAGCAACATTATCAGCGACCGCTGGGAATAAAAAGAAAATGTTTATGGGCTGAAAAAACTGAACAATTAGCCCAGAGACACAAAAATACATTTAACCCAGAGGTCAGAGATGAATGCACCAACTTTCAACTGTTTCTCTGTGTGGTTGTGATGGATCAATTTATTTATAGGCTCAGAAATTAAATAAAATAAAGGAAAAACTTGAATGAGCTCAGAAGCATAGTAAATGCAAGTTTTTACCTAAAGGGTACAACAGATGGTTGTGGAGTAGGAAAATGATCATGCATCTGTCACTACAATTCATATCATACAGAAATGGCTGGAAACTCATTATTTGATTGATGAAAATATTAATGGTTTGTAGTTGAAGCTAAAACTTTCCTTTTTTTTTCTTCACAACAGGCCCATGTACTTGCAGTCCGCCTGCTCCTGGAGTGGCCCAGGATCCAGAGCTTAACCCATGACTGAGACCATGCCAGTGTGTGCTAGGTCTCTGCAGGAGGCCTAGGCTTACTGCCAGTCTGATGGAGATTAGAGCAGAAAGTGTTACCCGAGGAGGGCTCTGCATTATGATGGAGACAATTAAGTGAGATATACCCGCAAACAAATGAGCATGTTATGTTTACCTCACATTAAAGCCTGTCTTAAGCTGATTTGTAACTATGCTGTGCGCGTAAGGCTTAATAACCAATAAATAGTGCAAACACACTAATAGGATCTGTGCTGCTGAGTAGATGCATCAAAAATAGAACAATCCTCAAAGGAAGAGTGCGGCTCTCTCTCACTCCTCTCGGCACCTGCTGCTCTTGTTTTCTGGTGGCTGATGGTTTCATAGCTCTCACGGTATGTTCATCATTTTCTCTTTTGCATGTAGGATAACAACAACCCACTGTTTGATAGCAAGCGTTTCAGATATTTCTTTAATAGATGGCATTAAAAACAGTTAGACTGAACATGTGTTATATATATATATATATATATATATATATATATATATTCCTATTTAGCATAAATGGCAATGGCATATTGTGCTAACTTTCTCTTATTGTACCTGTACACACATGTGAGTTTTACATTACAAATAAGTTGTTCAGCAGTACAGATGCTCCAGAGCCACAACTTACTGCAAACTGCATTTACTGAGGAATGATTAAAGCAGTAATTTGAGCTTCTATAAATTTCTGCAAATTCAATTAAATTGATTATGTAATGTCAGTTGTATTGCATTATAGTTATTATCCCTGTTACGTAATGTGACGCATCAGCCTTAGAAAAATGAGTACCCAATGAGTCAGTGGGGTAATAATGTTTATTTGGCTTGACATTGATGTATTCCATGTACATGAATGAATATTTTTGTGCACTGGAATAATTAGTTTCCCTTATTGTTGTGTTATATATTAAGGACGTCTAATCTTTGAGAAATGGCTCCCCCTTGTGTTTAGTGTGAGCATTTTATAACACGTGATTGAAAATGATTTAAAAGTTTTAGGCATTCCAGTCATTTGTATTAAGATCTGGTGGTTTATGAGTGAGTTTTCTATTTTAAACAGAGCTGAAGACAAGATGAGGTGGCTGCTTCTTCAACTTCTCTGCGTCACACTCCCTGAGGTTGTGCTGTGCATTGCTGACCCTTCTCCACTAAGCGAGGACATGCTGAAAAGTTAGGCCCTCATTGTTTTAAAAACAAGGAAAATGTACTTTTTCTAACTATTATCAGAAATGTGTGCTATGGAAATAACTGCATTGTGTTTCACTGGTGTGTGCAGAGCTGTCTGCAGCAGGAGAGCAGTATGTTGACGGGGAAATAAAACAAGCTTTACTCGGGGTGAAGCAGGTGAGGGAAATGATGGAGAAGAAAGAGGAGAAGCACAGACACCTGATGGATGCACTGAGACACAGCAGTGACAAGAAGAAGGTAACTTGCCATTAAAGCAAACCACTTATTTTTGCAGACATGCATGTAATAGCAGATGCTTATTGTGTATTTTAGTACAATAACCTTTCACAGAACATATGACAGTTAGGACAAATGAACTGTTCAAAGATTCATCTGTTTTCTGGGTAATTTTAGAATAAAAATCCCCAAACCACATCTTATCCACTCTGTGTTATTAAGAGGCAATGTATCTGTGCGTGTCCTTCAGGGGGCGATGCAACTGGCCCGGGAAACAGAGCAGAAGCTTGAGGAAGCAGAGCAACAGTGTCAAGATTTAACCAAATCGTCCTTTGAGGAGTGTCGACCTTGTCTGGAAGATACCTGTAAGGCCTTCTATACCTCCACATGTCGGCGTGGCTTCACTTCTTTTTCATTCAAGGTTTGATCTCAACATTTACAACTGTCTCAGACTTCCCAAAAGAGTAGGTGTTAGGACTGGTTTGTAATTGCAACCACACATCCTGGTCCTACTATGAATCTCCTCTGCAGGTGGAGGAATTTTTCAGGAAAATGGCCGCCCAGCTAGAAGCCACTGAGCATGTTTACAGTCAAAGTGAGGAACACGCAGGTCGGATCAGCTCACCTGAGAACGAGGTTGAAGAGGGTAAAGCCGAACTAGAGCTACTGCAGGCAGAAGTGTCGTTCAGTCAGCTGCTGTCAAACATCAGCCTCTTGTACAACCAAAGCATCATTCTGGTCAGGAGGATGCAACAGAGGTACGGTCATTCCTTTTTTGCGGCCTTCACCGCAGAGCTCCAACCCAGCACACAGTCGGGCATCCAGGGTGGCTCGACAGGTCTGGATCACATCCTTGGTTCAGTCTACGACTTTGGGAGGAACGTACTGGAAGAATTCAGCTCCACAGTGACTGACGTGTTTGAAGAGATCCAAGAAGCTGAGGAGTATTTTCAGCAATCAAGCAGAGGTATTTGATATTATTTGTGGTGTCACATTTGTAATCACTCCCATACAAAATAATAATAGCTCAGGTAACATCTGCCCCATGTGTATCTTAGATACAGGACTGCTCTCTGCTTTTGGGGGATCCCAAAGCAGATATGTGTGTAGACGACTCCGCAGACAAGCATCAGAGTGCTGGCAGCTCCAAGACCTGTGTGAGACATGCAAGGATTATCTGTTAAAAGGTGAATCACTGGCACAGAGGTGTGTTTCATGATGGGTATTTGCTTTCTGATCTGTTTAGCTCATTGTACCACACGGTTGCAATTGCTCATACAGAAGACATTTGCAAAGATGTTTCAATTCTGGACTGAATAAGATTTTTACCTATGGGGATAATTCAAATATATTGCAGTGTAGCCTCCTTAAAAGGCCCATGAGCTTGTTTTTCAGCCTGAATGTGACACCTCAGATTGCTTGTTTTGTCTGACCAATAGTCCAAAACTTAAAGATAGTCAATGTGTTATGTGTTGAGACATAAAAGCAGAGTCACTCTTTTTTTCAGCAGTAACTGACTTATACACTTCATTGATTATCAGAATTGTAACTTTCTCTCAGTTTCTCAATGGATTAAATTAAACGTGTCATTATAGCACTTTTTTTGCTGGAATTTCCTTTGTCACAAACATAACTGACAACATTAAAATTATAAAGTGCTCTGCACTGAAACAATAATCTGTGAACACCAGTGTCAAATGTTTGTAATTATTGACGTTTTCTCCAAAGAGTTCAAGGGGATGAAGATCTAGCTGATGTATTTTTAGTTTCATATATATATTCATATATAGTTTCACCACACATACCCAGTTCATGCTCACATCTCTACATGTGCACTTACAGAGTGTCCCAGTGTCCAGCAGTTGCACTCTGAGATGGAGGAGATGCACATGCTGCTCAACGCCTCTCGACAGCAGTACAACGACAGGCTGCAGCTGGTTCAGAGACACACGGCGGACACACAGAGGTGGCTCAGCAGCATGGACGACAAGTATGGCTGGGTCATCCAGCTGTCCAACAGCACAGCCGGCCCACTCAGCATCTTCAACGTGATCAGAGTATGTTTGTTGTAATGTTGGATATGTCAGACTTTATTACTACTGTATTTAATTTTGCCGGTTATCAGCGTTGCATATTAATACATCTTTTTGGTAATGATTCAACAAGGATTAATGTTGATCCTACCTGCAACATTTGAATTTCTTACTTTAATACAGTCTTTGATCTTTGGCAAAATAATCCTGTTATATGAAATGAAAACCCAAACCCTATCCTGTTTATTGAATGTTTACCAGACAATTTTGAGCAGCGAGAAATTGTTTGATAGGTTTTATTTTTAGTTTATTAATCTTTCAAAGTCATTTCAAGTTCAGTTTATAGAGTTTATACTGTGTTGATAAAATACTAGTACAGATGATTTTTTAAAGAATATTTTGTGATATTTTATCCCCACAAGACAGTGGGAGTAAAATAGTCAGTGTTTCAGTGTTTTATTCTCATCATTATCATCATTAGAATCTACTATTTATTCTCTCTTTAATCAGCTGATGCAGTTTCCATCATCTTACTTTTCAGGTGATTCCACAGGAGCAGATGATGAAGATCAGACCTAAACCAGACAGCAGAGTGGTTGTAACCATACTGGACTCTCCCCCATTTACTGTACTGGTCCCATCTGATCTGGAGGTGGATGACCCATCTTTCATCCAACATGCAGCTCAGGAGGGTCTGACACTATATAAACGGCAAATTAGAGGTATTGATCCAGACAGTGTTGTGGTTTAGTAAGCTATTTGGCTCCCAGTGTCACAGCAGAAAGCAGAGCTCCAAACTGAGTTTGAGAAAAATTAATTGTGAAAATGTCATTTTTAACTATGGCAAATCCCTGTACATTTCTTGAAACCAAATCATATTGAAAGTCACAATGCAAAAGAGGTTAATGTGTAAAGATTCACTAACTTTGTTTTAAAAGATTAAATGGATTGATAAATGTTGGTTGGTATCTGTAGCCATGGGAGTATTTAAGTGTACTGGCTTGCTTGTCAGCCTTCTCTACACCGATATCAGTTGAAATTGTGGTTATATTTTCTCTTTATAAATGGTTTTGTGGTTCTTCTCTACTCAGGAATGGAGTATGACTGATTGCAGCATCCACAGAGTTTCTTCAGATGCCGAACATGGAGTCCAGCACCAGTTTTCTTTTCTATTTATGAAACTTTAAAATGCACTTTATAGACCTCTAAACCTTTAAATGCACAGCTTATATTCTTTTTATTCAAGTTATTTCTTAGGGTTTGAAAAGTTTCTGCAATAAAATTGTGTACACTCAGCTTGTGCCTTTATTTTATTATATTTTTGTCTTGTCAGCCTAACAAATTGGGCACATCCATATAATGACCTCCTTTGCTATATGCTAAATTATACATTTAATAAAAGCATTTTTTGTATAACTTTGTAAAACACATTTTCCAAAGATGAAAATGGTTTCATTACTATTATTTTGAAAATATACTGACCTGTCAAGCAAAGTTAGTCTGGATGATTTTGTTTCCAGACAATAAGAATTAGTGAATATACATCTGTGGGAATAGGCCAGTCTGTACTGCCACAAGATAAACAGATTAAACCATAGAAGACTAAATTTTGGTCTTGCACAGCAAAGAATAACATAAAATGAAAATAAAAATAATAAACACGTAAGCAACAGAGGGGGCGGAGCGCACCTTTTCAGTCTTCTCGCGAGATTTTCCGGGATCAGGTTTAGTTGTTGCGTCTTCGTTGCAGTTCAGCGTCGGAGGTTGAAGCTCCGCTGTGGTGCCGTGATAACTTGCGTGTTTTGGAAAGGAAACAAAGGGCAAATTTAGGTAAAGTCAGTCATTCTGATGATCTTACAATATAGACTGATGTCTCAAAAACAGCTGACAGTAGAGTTGGAGTTGCCTTCATCATTCCACATCCAGATGAATTAAAAGGATCAGCAACAAATTGTCTATTTAAACAGAAACCAGTAAAAGACATTAAGAACTGGATATGGACGCTGGCAGACAAATATGCAAAATGGCAACTAAAAAACAAAAAAATCTGAAGTAAATACATCAATAAATACAGTAAATTACAGAAAGGCTAAAGTTGATATGGTAAAGAAGTCGCAAGAGGAATAGAAGAGGGAAACTTTTACTAGAAACCAGCAGAACAGGAAGTCCTAAACCCCAGGATCAGTTTAGGACAGACTAATATTAAACAGCTGAGCGTGTAATAATGTTTTGTCCTCAGTATCAACAAGAAATGTTGAAGTAAGGTCATTGAAACCCTGTCTCCCAAAGAAATTGTTTCTTTTAAAACACAAAATAGTTTTAGCAACATAAAACTTTTTGCAATTCAGGTGTAAGTTCACATGCATCGTTTCTATCTGAGGTTTTAAGTAAAAATCACTGAATTGGATGCTGATATTTATTGAATGTCTCTCACAGGGATCAACAAATGCCAAGGAGCTCTCTGAGAAAGGGGTGAAGATCTGGGATGCCAACGGGTCCTGGGAGTTTCTGGACAATCTTGGGTTCACAGACAGAGAGGAGGGCGACCTGGGACCTGTGTGTGGTTTCCAATGGAGGCACTTTGGTGCAGAATACACAAACATGCATGAAGGTACGGTACATTAAAGCCACATCAGTGTCTTTTACGGCTGGGTGGCAGAGATGTGGTATCTACTTCACTTCTTGTTTACGATACTTAAAATACCCGTCTTTGTCTTCTCATTACTCTAGTTTTGCTTTGTTTACATTAATTTAGATCAACGAGCCACATCCCAGTGTCTTGTTTTGTCTGACCAACAGTCAAAAACCTAAGAAAAGATACCTTTAGATATTATTATGAAGCATGGGGACGTCTCTATTATCTTATTACTCTAATTTTGCATTAACTTTGGTCTGCGTGACATCATGTTGCATAAGGTATATAAGGTAAGGTATATATATATATATATATA
>CM076667.1:14285994-14517485 GCA_038496675.1 Rachycentron canadum
TATATATATATATATATATATATATATATATATATATATATATATATATTTTTTTTTTTTTTTTTTTTTTTTTTTTTCTGCCTTAATTAAAATAAAATCCTCCCCCACAGGTCTGGTTGGCAGCAGTTTCATATGTGTAGTGTCTTTCCAGCTTGGCAAGAGGCCACAGGTCTACAAATTTCATCACTGTTTATCTGTTTTTTTGCTGTCAAACCAGTCCCGGTGACACATTAAACAGACAGCTTTTATGTTCGAATGTCTCTGTATTCATCACAGTGAGATTATACAACCAACAAGTCCTATCAGAGACTTCTGGACAATGATGGACAATGAGGAAAGACTTCAAATGAAGCTATAAAACCATGTCCACATGATATGAATGAATTTTTGCAATAATAAACTCTTAAAGGAAAATTCAAAATTCTCTGATCACCCTTTTGCAACAAATAAAAATTGCACAATAAAATGTAAATAAACTGTGAGGGATTGGCTTTTATATAACCACGGTCAAATGGACCTTGATAATGACCATCAACCCCCTGAGAGCTTCTCCCTATTAGTTTAGCATATTATCTCAATCAATAATTAATCACTTTGATGCATAATTTACCAACCCACCATAAAGACTACACGGAGAGAGAGATCTCCACATTAAAACACCTAAAAGGCCTGTTACACTTAATAATACCTGTTTTTTTATGTGAGACATTATCACAGCTTTTTTCACAGCAACATAGCACTGTGTTCATGGGCTGTGCATGTAAAACACAGTTGAAATGAATATCCACAGTCTGTCATTTGTACATGATGATTAAAACCACTTGAGAAACGCAGTTAAGACGTGTGTAGTACCATGAATGAAAAACCAAAAAATATGAAAATAGAACAAACTGTTGGTGGACACCGGACACACAACCAAACAGCAACTAGTGGTTCATATGACTCCTCATGGTGTTTTCCAGTCTTTCAGTGGAGTCCGAATTTTTACAGCTCCTGCCCTCTGTCTTTAAACAAGCTTCCTTGTGGGACTGCGCAGAACAGCCAGGCTATAGGTTCTCTCCCGGCTGATACTGTGGCTCTGTGGCGGTGAAGTAGTCCTCCAGGAAAGACTGGAGGTACTCGAAAGTGGGCCTCTCGTCCGGCTCCTTCTTCCAGCAGAGCTTCATCATCTCATGCAGGGACTCGGGGCACCCTTGCGGGCAGGGCATGCGGTAGCCTCGCTCCACCTGCTCCAGCACCTCCCGGTTCACCATACCTGAAGAGGAGATGGGACACAGGAGGGGATGGCTGGTAGAGCTTTTAACTGAACACAGTGTTTATTATCCTTATAATCATCAACATTATGAACAAAAACAGGCTAAGATCATATTTCTAATCATATATTATATTATATATCTTTCTGTTTTTAATAAACCAAAGACAGATTATTGTTGACATGATGGTTTTCTTTCTCACTTTTGAAAGCCTCAAACCAGCAAATGTTTTTTTTCTGTTTGCTAAATTATTTAATTGCCATCCCTACGAGAATAAGATGAGAAGATTAATACCACTTTCATGGTTATACACTAAATATGAAGCTACAGACAGGACGTGTGTATCACAGATTTACTTGTAAAATGTTGTATCACGTTTGATATATCTGTTACACTGATTAAACTGTTACACTGCATGATTAACCTTACAAAATAAAATGTGCAAATTATTGAGCTTTAGTTGCTGGGAAGCAGATTTTTTTACTCTTGGATGGAGCCAAACTCACTCTTTCCCCATCATCAATCTTTACACTAATTCCTCAGTCTTAATTCCTTATTCTTTTAATTAACTATCAAAATTGTTGTTCATTATTTGCTGTCAATGGACTAATCTAATTATCTTCTCAGCACTACGTCAGATACTCGAGCTGTGTGAAAGTAGTGCAGAACACTGCGGGTGCTGCTCCCTAGGGCAGTACCAGTCTGGCAGATGGTTATAAACAAGAGTGGTGTTCAATCTCCTGATCGTTCTCCACCAGATGGTCTCATCTAATCCTAAATATGTGTGTGTGTGTGTGTATGCGCGCGTGTGTGTGTGTGTGTGTGTGTTCACAAAGGTATTAATGTGTGTGGATGTCACTGTTACCCCTGCAGAGGCATAAACAACCAGCACAGACAATGTCAGACAGGCAGCTTTACTTCATCCTCGGACATGAACAAACACGGCAGCCTGACGTCTACTGACAGACAGAAAGATGATAAGTACGTGCATGATTCACCGGCCTCTGATGCTGGGATTTTTTTCCCTTCCAGATCCAGCATATGCCTCATTGTGTGTGTGTGTGTGTCTGTGTATGTGTGTGTGTGTGCACTGACTGCCATTTACCTGGGTAGGGGACTCTGCCTTTGGTGACAAGCTCAGTGAGTAAGATCCCAAAGGACCAGACGTCTGACTTGATGGTGAAGCGGCCGTACAGTGCAGCCTCTGGGGCCGTCCATTTAATAGGAAATTTGGCTCCTGAATGAGAGGAAAAAGGGGGGTGGTCAGGTTATCCCACTAGAGGGCGTATGTGTTCCTTTTTGGTTTAATTTACAGGAAACCACAGTGACCCACAATTACATCATAAAGACCAGTTTTCTTTCCCTCTTGATTCAATCACTGGTTCATACAGACAGAACAAATATCTTAATATCTCACAGACTATAAAGTGAATGCAACTTTGAAGTAATGAGCATTTAAACACACCCTTGCTCAACTTAATTCACTCAGGTTTCTCTGTAACAGCTTTACTCGGTCTTGGTCAGACTGCTAACTCTTATTTACTAATGGTAGCTAATATTTGCAAACTATAGATAAATAATACAAATTAACTGGAATTTTGAGTGATTTTTTCTGACTTTTTATGAGTCTCAATGCCGATACATTTTAACATTTACTCTTATCCCTTAATTTTTATTTCTGGATACAATGACCATTATTCACACACGTAGTCTCAGTTCAAAGTAAAGAGCAATGTCAAGGTGCTTGTGTTTAAAGGGCTGATTCTTTCTAAATATGATATATTTTCTCACTTTCCTGTAACGCAGGCAAGTGGGCTGATTAATAATATTAAACAGAATAATATTATATAACATTAAAAACATTTTTACAATAACAAGTAAACAAAGTCTATTAGACAGAAAGCTGTACTCTACTAGCTTCAATCCAGTTTGACCAAGTTGGTTTCTCAGTCTGTCAGTCCGCAGCTTTGCCATGAATGTTAGTACAGATGTGTTGTGTCTGTGTTGCCCAGAGGATTGAACATACTAACTTAGATGCTAACACACCAAACTGGAGAACGTGCTAAACAATCTTAACATCAGCATGTTAACATTGTCATTGTGAACAACCTAGTTAGCGTTGAAACATTTAGCTTAGTCACCACACAGTTTAACAGGGCCAAACCATTAGCACAGCTTAAGACTTCATAGTTACAAGAGCTTGTTTGTGGTTCATATTGTAATCGATTTGTTGTCAAATACTGTTTTCTCAGTTTCACATTTGCTTCTGGTAAAAAATATTTTTTTAATTTAAGCAAACAGCTGTCTTGAACCTTTATTTGCTACATAGCTGTGCACATTAGGGAAAAACACCCCTACTGTAGTTAATTGGATGAATACATTTCAAAGAAACAAATCTTAAGGTGTATAAAGCCAAAAATTGTTAGCATACTAAGATACCAGTAAGAGAGAAACAATTATTTAATTTGGCGGGGCGGCCCTTTCAGCAGCAGACAAGGTAGAAAAATGAATCTCAGCATGTAAAAAAGCACAACTAACCAATGGGAGCAGGAGCATCTGGTTTCCACTATTATCCTAACACACCGTGATAGGGGACAGTAGGGAGTCGTCCTAGCTGCTCTAGCCATTTCTACCTTGACATCTCATTCACCTGTGACTCAGACTGTGTGTGTCTGTCTGTGTGTATGTGTGTGTGTATGCACCAACCTTGCCTGGCTGTGTACTCATTGTCCTCTATCAACCTGGCCAGACCGAAGTCGGCGATCTTGCATGCCAGGTTATCGCCCACGAGGATATTGGCAGCACGCAGGTCTCTGTGGATGTAGTTCATCCTCTCGATGAAGGCCATTCCGTCAGCGATCTGGAAACAAAGAATTTGACAGCGTTCAGTAAATAATTTTTAGCTTCTTACACCCTGAACATCAAGCCCTTTGTCAGACAAGAAGAGTAAAAGAACAAAAGCAAATTGTGCCAAATCGGGGAGAGGAAGATGTGTTTACCCGAGGCTATTCTTTTTTTAAAATCCAAAGCTTAAAATAGAGCTCTGAACTCAACAGTGTGATTCACTGACACAAATTCTGCACTCGCGAAACAAAAAAATGTCTGGGTTGCCTCACCTTTGCGGCCATGTCCACCAGCAAGACAAGCTTCAAGAATTTGCCATCACCTTCTTTGAGAAAGTCAAGCAAGCTTCCTATAGAAACAGCAAAAGTGAGAGGTCATGAGGAGCAGCCACGACACACTGTAGCTGCAGCTGATGGACTAGGAGTGAGCTGCATACCAATATATGAAATGTTAAATATTTCAATTAAGCCCTCGATCCCTCAGATTAAAATGAATATTACATTAAGCTTGACTGTAATTGTAACTGTTTGGTGATTCATAGTGATATTTAGTCCAAACTTCTCATTTAATAGAAATTAAATGAGAAATAATGGACATATTTTTCTGCATGAATAGTAGAGGAACTGTGGAAAATACTAAAGCGGTTGCTCTATGAGATCACAACAATCAACAAACTGCAGGCATTTAGACACGCATTCTCTCTAACGCCATCTTTCACACACACACACACACATACACACAGGGGCATATGTCATAGAGTTAACATTTACACACATAAATCTAATTACTCATAAAACCCTGAAAAAAAGCGCATTGCAGCTGAAGCTATGAAAAAGCTTCCCACAAAACTACTGCAGTTTTCAATTAAACATCCCAGTTTCAGACCCTGGGAACCACAAGGGACTTTCAAGGACTTTCAATCTGTACAGCACATTAATTAAAATGTCCATAAAATTTACATTTTTCCTTTAAGGAAATGAGCACGCATATATCTGACATCATTGCTGTGCCTGAAAAACCCGCGTGAGGCCGCGTGATCGGTTTTGTGCCTGGAAGCTCTATGGGCTCAGGCTTGATGTTGTTTAGGTTTTCTTTAAAAATAGACCTCATCTGTGTCATGTAACAGGAAACAGCTGAGTTTTGTTATTCTCAGGGGATGAAGGTTCATAGAAAATCTTTTGATTGCTGACCAAATATTGCAGTTTGCAGCTTTTTTAACTGCTTTTTTTTGGGGTATGTTTCTCAGGTATCACCTTTGGCCATGTATTCTGTGACTATGTAGATGGGTTCCTCAGACACCACTGCATAAAGAGGCACCAGTTTGTCATGTCTGAGCTTCTTCATGATCTGAGCCTCTTGGAGGAAAGCCTCTGGCGACATGGTTCCTGGCTTCAGCGTCTTTATGGCCACCTTAGTGGTGCCATTCCACGTGCCTGCACAGACAAAGACAGGGAAAGAAAAGCCCATAGGCCACAGGGGTAATCAGTGTTGTTAATGGGCTGGGAGCAAGACAATATCATTAATTAGCTCTTGTAATTGCCCAGACATGTGCTGTCATGCGTGTGCTTCTCGCAAAAATATCCCTGGGATGAGCAGTTACAACTTTGCAGTTCAACAAGGAACAAATACATTTGGCTGGAGCTGTCCTCCTGACTGAGATGATCTCTGCAGATAAAGAGGATACAACAAACAGAGGAAGCCACTGCAGGAAGTGGATAAGTTTGGACTAAAATAGACACAATAAATATAGGCTTCGAAGTGTTTATGTGTGTTTGATTTATACATATGGTGTCTGTATTTCCTACATAAGTCAGGGCTGATTTTTCTACTTCCCAGTCTAGATTATTACCGTTGAATAATAAACAAGCCTATGATGTCAGAAAGCGTTCTCAACATGTTCCTCTCTGTCTTGACTGTCTTGCTCTTACCCATCCAGACCTCTCCAAAGCAGCCCTGGCCCAGCTTGAGCTCCAGTCGCAACGACTCCCGGGGAATCTCCCAGGCATCTTTAGCGAGCCCCTGGGTCTGAGGCTTGACTGTGGGGCAAACTGTTGTCAGCCTGTGGCACAGCCCGTCAGCATGCTCTGCAAGAAAGTGAGACATAGACATCAAAACGCTCCATTATACCCACCAGGGGCATAAGTCTCCGAACCAGCTCGATACAGCGCTTTAAAGCCAGTCTTTTTCATGCATCGATTCATTCCATTTGATGTTGATGAATTTAGATGCTCTTATGCTAACTGTGATGAAATATAAATGAGATTAAGTGGCTTTTTAACAGACCGAAAACCTCTCTAGAGTCACTCTGAGATGAAGTGGCTTTGTCGCAATTTAACCTCAACCCTCCTCAGGCCGAAGACGAGGTGGGAGGATCAAAATCCTAAACGCGCCATCAATTGGTATTAAAATTAAAGGCTATTCATCTCCATTGGTAACACTCTGGGGCATTTTGAAGGTAGCACAGCAAACTGCATTGAAGCACAGAGCAGCGGGTGTGACTGAAAGTAATTTTCAGGATAATTCCTGGAGGTGTGGTGAAAGATTGTGATGAATAATGAATGAGAGGATAGAGGAAAACAGACTGAGAGAGAGACTTTGTACACCACATACCTGTGTAGTGTTTGACAAGCTTCTGTAATGTGTCAAACTGTGCACGTGTAGTGATATAGTATCCCCCGCTGTCAAGCTTGCGGATCTTGTAGTGTTTCACATTGTCTCCTTTGGCTTCATCCCAGTCTCGTATGGAGAGAGAATAAGCACCTGGAGGAGGCAAGAAAAATGTTCTTGATGATTATGAAATCTGGAAACCTTTGTGTCCACTTAAGCCCTAAAGTGCAGGTAAACACTGATCAGGACTATCATCACCTTTAGTAGTTTCACTTTCTCGCACCAAGAAAGTTCCTCGATGGTTCCCTGTATTCAGCAGCAACCTCTCAGCATCTTTGCGACCCATTTTACCAAAATACCACCTACAAAAACACATGAAACAAAGGTAGATGCCGATTGAGAATTTTACTTTTGAAAATCAGTAACATATTAGCTACATGTACCGGTGCAGAACTTTAAAATCACACCACAATGCTTCTTCCAGGTTGTGAAGCTGTTAATGTTCGACATGTGTGCTTTGATGCAAACCATGTGAGATGAAATCATGCTAGTGCCATTAGTCTCCTGGCACAGTTGCCATAAATGGAGTAATGAGGTTAGAAACAGCAACAAGGCCTTACTCTTCAGCCTGGATGGAGTCAGCAGGGGCCACATAATTGCTTGGGATGTAGCCTTTCTTTCCTGTGTTGATGGAGCGAGCCTCCCACCAGTCTCCTTCTCTGCAGGAGGACAAAGACACAGGAGACATGAGAGGAATGGTCTGTTCATGTAACTGTGGACAAAGGAGTGGTACTTATATATCCTACTGTGATTGATACAAGGGATGAAATCTGGTAATGGTGGGTTATGGTTAATGATTTACAGATCAGTATGAAAGTACAATTTATGCACCTTTGTGGCTTCTTATGGAAAAAGGTTTGGCCTGTAAACCTCTTATTTTTCAAATCTCAGGTTTTATGACCATCAGATTTGATTTAAAAATTTTTGTCTTTAAAATGTGTTTCTATCATGTACCATCACATTATAATGCTATAACCTCAGGCAACATCTCTGCCAGAGCACTGGTCCACAGCAGCAATGTGCAGCATCAGGAAACAAGTAGTCATCTAGACACTGAACAGGTGCAGCTGAGCATTGTTGCTCAATAGAGAGGCATCGTGTAATCACAGTACTACTTGTGTAGAAACCTATTTAAATAAATGTCCATAAAGAGATAGAGAATAAGAGATTCTTACGTATTGTTGATGATCTGGAAGCGATCTCCCTTTTTAAATGTAAGATCATCTGATGTTCTGGCTTCGTAGTCGTACAAGGCCACAAAGAATGTAACACCACCTAAAAACACAAGGCCCACAAATGAACAAATAACAGTAGATAGCGGACTATGATGCAGGGACAGGAGATTATGGTGGTATACAGGGAACAAGTCAGGAAGCAGCAGGTCTGTTTGTGTGTGTGACTCATTAAAGACCAATTTAAGGTGATAAATCTGTCTCATTAGGGTCTGAGAGCTCATGTGGTATTGATTTTCTTTGACTTGTAGTTTTATGATTTAAGTACTTTTCCTGCATGGAAATATGACTGTGACTAGACTTTATAAAGACAAGCAATGCTACATTAAATACATGTAAATACACAGTATATCAAACCAATTTTAGATAGAATTGTATCCCTAGCTGATATTATCTAGATCTCATCAGTCACACTTAAGTATTTAGTAATTTACTGACTTGAATTAAACACATTACATAGTTCAGTAAATTATAGCTGAAGTTTATCCCGTTCTCATTCTGCCTTCTATGCAGCCACACACCCAGACAGATGACATTCACGTACCCACCACTGACAACATTGCTGTCAATAGTAATCCCATTATCTCCTGCAGAAAGCAAATATCACGGCAATGCCACCTTCACACCCCTCGGAAAGCAGATAATCCAACATGGAGGATGATTACAACCTAAAGCCCACCTAAACAGGAGGGTTCAATCTCAGTCTCATCTCTTTGCTCTCAGGATTGCTCTAAGCTGCTCAGACACATTTATAGTGATCACAGTTGAAAGCAGGACCTTTGTTAAATCTAACTGGGAAGAGCTGGTTAAATAGCAATGACTGTGGAATTAGCCGTGACATCGACATGTTGGGTTGGCATACTGACCACGCTAAGATCAGCGTTTAGTATGTTTGTATGTTAAACTCTTGTCAAGAAACTTGTTTCTTCATTCATGTGATCACAGTTAAAATCATGTCTGATTTTAGTTATTTTTGCTCCTACAGCCGTGCTGTTAGTGTAATGTAAAATAATGAACAACATGCAACAAGTCTCCTCAACTTAATTTAAATACCAGATGAAAAATATGGTATTAAAGACTGAAATATTATCACAGAAGACAAGATGAGGAAAGTGCATTCCCAAACTCAATGCAGTCAGCAGTATAACAAATATTCTAAAACATATAAAGAGTGTGAAAAAAACATCAAAGATCCTTATCAGCATTGCATCTTAACATCTTAAAATAAGTTACTACTCACTTGAGACAGCACCAGAGAACGAGTTGGACACTGGACCGGAGAAGGAGGACGACATCCCTCCAAACGGAGTTATGGCAGATGAGGATCCACCAAATGGTGTGAGGGTGTGGTTAAAATTTGCAGCCCCAGAGGCAGATGTGGATGAGGGAGGCTGATTCTGTTGTAGCTGGGTGGGATCTGGCCCGTAGTGACCTACGTGAGGCGTGGTGGCGGCGGGGGCGGCGTTGGGGTCTGACACCAGGGAATTCTCTGGCTGGTACTTCATTGTAGGACCTTTGTCCTCTTTGCTCTTAATGCAGCCCATCGTTTCGCCCTACCTGGACAGACACAACACAAAGGCTTCAATTTAATGCCAGCTGATCGAAAAATATAAAAAGAGTATCCAACTCATCTTTGTCTTTATGATTCAAAATAAAGTGCAGGATTAACGACAGCAACATAAGGCCCGTAGGCGCTGAAACGTGTGTTACGAAATGAAGATTTAATGACCTGGTATTATCACGTGAATCATTTTGTTGTTGTTGTTGCAACTGTTAAGACTATAAGCCATGTGGTAACTAGGACATATGGGTAAATGCTAAATCCGCTTTGAGTCACTCACAAGTCAAGCATGGCCATGTAGATTCAACTGTATGGATGATTTGAGGTATGATGTGCAAAATACAGGAATAAAAATCTGATTATCAGTTTCTATTGTCGTGACATTCGTCATGTTGTTCCATAAAGATATTTCACAGTCACAGGCCCAGCGGTATAAGGGCCCCCAGGCCACAGCCTCTTCAAAAAGACCACAAAGAGATGTGAAACAACCACAAACAGATAAAACATGACAACGAAGAGACAGAAATGACTGTAAACAACACCTCTGACTTGTTTTTGTGGCTCAGAGTCTGCAAGTTGTTGATGAAAGAGACACAAAACTACCACAAAGACCAGCTGCATTGTTTGTAGTCATTTTATTATGGTTTGCTCCTACACAGAAGAGGTAAGGGGTCTGTTTTGTCATTGTCTTATAATTCACTCATGTCTCAACCTAAGCACACTAAAAGATGTAAAACATTAGTGTGTCTCCATCTGCGTGATTGTCATTCCTGCTCCTGACATAATTTGGCTGGAATCACTAGGGCATTTATTTTTTTTTCTTGTGAGGTGAGGCCCAGAAAATGTGGAGACAATCAGACACGCTCACAAAGAAGTCTGAGCTCAGAGCAGTCAGAGATGTTTCATTCATCAACAGCAGTTTGAGGAGCTGGACCTGGTTAATTGGCACTGACACATTTTAGTACAGTAAACAATAGAAGACTGAAGTGAAATGGAAGCTTTTATTCAGAGATGATGTCAAAGAAGAAGGTGTTGAATATGAAAACAGAAGAAAACCTGGTGCAACTGAACAGCATCAAGGCACAGTTGGAAAGCAGTTCACTGAGTTACAGGGTTACAATCAGACATTAGTTAAAACAGAAGAGGATCTACTAGAGCAGTAATACATCTTTCACTGAAACAGTGGCCTTGATGTTGGGAGGTGGGAGGGATTTTTTCCTCATCAGAGAGGGAGGGGCGCAATCGAGAGTTCATCGAGTTCTCCAGCTGAACTGCCAAGGAAATCAAGTAAATGGGGACAAACCACAAAAGCCTTCCAAAGATTCAGAACACTTTGCTCAGGGAAAACCGTACAACCGGTTAAATTGCAGGTTACAGCTCGTGCTGAAGACTGGTCGTAGTCTACAGAACCAGAGTGGTCAGTCTCTGGAGATGTGTCAGAATGAAGCAGATTTCTTAAAAAATGGCATCAAAGGAACTCACCAATAAATCTAATCTCAGAAGTTAGATCTGGAGCCAATATGTTGAGAATGCTGGCATGGAAAAAAAGACTTTTGAGTTTCTGAGCCAACCTTTCCTTTAACACTGAGACAAAACCAGTGTCGTGGAAAACAGAGGGCTTTACTCGGTAGCTTGGTCAACCATGGTGGGCTTGTATTTCATCATCAGACAGAAGAGAGCCTGGCTCGTCGGGTGAGCAGTTAACTTACCACGCCATAAAACACTGGCCAGTGTCCCAGGAATATTTGTACTTTAAACGGAAGAAGAAATTTTCCCTTCAGGTATTTTACAAAAGTAGCATCACTCTAAAATCATCATTACAGATTAATAGTGCTATATGTTTACATACACAATGTAAAAATATTATCACTTAAAGAGACTTGAAGTCAATTTCTATTGTACATGAAGGCTACTTAATAGTGCCCCCAAAATAATTATATAAAGGATAACAATACTTTTAATAATTTACTCATATTAACATTGTCAATGTGAGTATGGTAGCATTTCGGTCAAACCACTGCAGTATGTGTAGCCTCACACAGCTGCTGCCATGGCTGTAGACTGCTCTAAATTTGACAGTTTTAGTCATTTACTGTGTGAAATTAATTGCTGGTTACAGCTTCATAGCTTGTATTTCTGGCTGCTGGTCAGCATAATGAAGGCAGACATTTTATAGATTAAATGAACATTCAGTTAATTAAACAATAAAATGGGTTGATTAATTGTGTATGTTACTATTAGTAGCAACCCTTTTATTGGTTAGTGGTGACATTAGCAAGAAATGCTCATGTTGAAGAGAATAGTGGTGCATAGTTTATCAGTCAGCAGTGAGTGTCTGCTCAGACTTGTTCCCTTGACATATTTCTACCAATAAAAGAAGAAATGTGATAAATGAGCCACCACCTTTACTGATGGCTAGTACTTTAGTAAATTTTTCTGAAGAAATATTATTAAATGTGTAATACAAATGACAAATCTTAATTTTTTATAACCATAAAACACGATATATCTATGTCTCCTGATTCAGAGTGATAGAGAACTGCAGAGCAAAAGAATAATGCAGATAAAATTGTCACCAGTGGCTGAGTGAGCATAAAGAAAATGATTTAGATCGACTGCATATAGAGGGAAGCAGAGAGAGGGAGAGACAGAGAGCAGGTTGGTTGAATGGGGGGGGCTACCTGGCAGACAGTGGCAGCTCTACCAGCTTGAACTACTAGGAGGATTTAACCTAAGAGGATAAAAACAGAACACAAAAAACGCAGGAGTAACCACCAGGGCCTGGAGCTCGACCACTGCTGACCCCCAATTCCAACTGTGCATGGTCATTTTGGCCTGTAATGACCTTCAATATTTGTCAGTGAACAGACTTTCAGAGCTGAGCGGGATCTCTGTCGGAGGCCTCTTAAGGACTCTTGGCTGCGATCACACGATGCAGACTGGCTTTTCTCGGAGCCTCTGAATCAGCTCAGCTAGTCGTCTATCATTGCCATATTGCTTAAATCAGCCAGCCATCACATAATGACACCACAGGCTTTGTCTACAGATCAGATCACATCACCAAAGTAAGAATGCAATGACCCTAGATTAGGCATGGCATTTAAGGGTGTAAAGGTAAGCAGTCGCAATGAAAAATCCAGTGACGTGCGAGATCACACCTCAACTAATAAGTACCATAATCCTTAAACTGTACAGCCACCAGAGTTTGCTGCAGTGGGTCTTAAATGTCAAAATGTCTCACTGGCTTTTATATCCTAGCTTCAAAACAAGATCATTCCTGAACAGCGGAGCCATGAAACCACAAGCAAAATCTGCCTTGGTGCTATTTATAGTAACTTATTCTAATTGCTGACAACATCCCATCCAGTGCCCTGAGGAAGATAACATGACTTACAACAGCACATCGCATGCAAACACAGGAGGACTTCCAATTGCACCAGTTGGAGCAACATCATAAGGAAACAATGAGAGAGGAAGGTGAAGAGTTGAAATGAGGAAGTTTACATGTTCTTACACATGCACAAAACACAAACCCAGGTATATACAGAAGCTCCATCCTCTATCTGATTTGGAAAGACATGGTTCTATTGTTTTAATACTGTGGATAGAGACAAAAGTAAGCCTGACTTGTCAATCAAAGCACTGTAATTTGGAACAGACTGAAGTGATTACAGCTGATTACGGCAAACATTTTTTCTAAACATTTTGTCCAACTTGACTGTGAAATCGTTGAAATGTTAGACTTCAATGCAGACAAAAGCCTTTCTTTACCGTGACGAGGAAAATGAATACACAAGTATCTGTGATAAGGACACAAAAATCTTGAAAATATTTCAGTGTCTGTAGTTTTATGTGCCACAGACTGTCTGTTTTGTATTCCTCTTCCAGTGAGGTCCAATTGCCCTGTAAGCAACTGTACAACAGATAGCTGGTAGGAATACAGAGTGTTGCTCAGGGACACCTTGTTGAAATACAATAACTATAGCAGCTGGTTGCTAAAAGGTGAAAAGAAACTCAGAGCAGCTCAGGGGCGTTTGAACTAACAAGAACAACAATTTAAGTTTTATGCTTTGGGAGCCTTTCGACTAACGCTGAAACAAACGATTATTTGAATGATCTCTTTGTCTATAAAATCTCAGGAAACACTGAAAAAGGCCTGTTACAATTTCCAGAAGCCCAGGGCGACGTCTTCCATGTCCAACATGATACCAAGATACTCAAATTACTCTCATACATAACAAAGAAAGCATTAACGTTTCACACTAGAGAAGCTGGAGGCAAAAATCTTGGTCTTTTTCTTTAAACAATGACAAAAAGAGTTATTTAACTTTATGACTGAGCAAAGGACAAATCATTGCAACTCTAATTTAGACTCTTTTTAAATATGTTTAATTTTTTGTACCACCAGTCTGTTGCTGCTTCAGTACAACACCGAAGCTTCAATGCAGTGGGAGACCTTGGTTTTGGTGTATTACAGTAGCAAGAGCAAGGATATCCAGTATTGCAGAAGTATGACAGGAAATACACAATAACTGAACAACTAAATGTATTTGTTGATGTCTGAGCAGGATCCAGATGTTCCCCTGAGGGACCATGTCCCCAATGAACATCTGAGGTTTCTTGTGACCCCTGACCTTTTGTTCCTACATGTTTTCGCCTAAAACATGCAGTTTCATGGGCTGTTTAGAGGCATCCTCACATGCTGTCACTTCTCCAAGCTTTGGTGCCTTTGTTTAATTTTCACTTGTCAACTTTTAACTATTTACATGTGCTCATATATCGCTGATTTCAGCCGGTGCATACCCATATGAACTGTTTAACAGAGGCCTGGAGAGAGTTGTGTGCAGTAAACAAAAAGCAGACCATACTGAATCAGCTTCCACCATCAGCTGTGGAAGAAAAACATTTACTATAGCTGTTCAAACCATCTATGCGTGTTCCAAAGATATGAGATCTAAACTTTTCATTTTCTTATGGTACATTTATAATTTGAACCTGCACCTTTTTTATCTACCGACCTGCCTGAAGTTTCCTTCCCCCCACTCTGACCACACTGTGCAAATTCCACACAGGCTTCACAAAATGCTGATAAGACAGATGAGAGTTCAGTTTTTTTTTTCACCCTCTGATAAGTAGAACAGTGAAAACGTTTGGGTGCTTCCAGTGGCCGTGGTTCAGAATTTTAAAGAAGGCTGCAGAGACAAAGTTGAGATGAGTAAGGTGAAAGAATGGATTTATCTGAGGGCGGTTCAATCTGCATTTACAGTCCTGGTTGTCAGAAACAAGGAGATAACTACAGTTTTACTTTGTCTAACTAACTCTCACTTGATTCACTGAAAATCTACTGACAACAGTTTTATTTGTCATTCATCAGCCACCGTTTCCTGTTTTTCAAATGTGATGATTTGTTTATTTTCTGGTCTTTTATCATTTTGAAGTGAATTTGTTTGCCTTTTGTGATGTTAGCTGGACAAACGAAATATTTAGAAGGGTTAAATAACAGCTAATGATAGCCATCTCAATGAAAAATGACTTTACATCCATGCTAGCAACTCTCTGGGGCTGTATTTAGGCACAGTGGTGGTTCAAGCTAAATGCTAACATCACAATGCTAACATGCTAAGGATGTAGCTGCTACAGGGCAGAAAGGACAGATTGACCAGCTGTTGATTAGCAGGTGCATTGTTTCCCATGTTCACCATAAAAGATTTTTGCGAGCATGCTAGCATACACTAATTGGCATGAAACAATGCTACGGCTGAGGCTGACATGTTAGTGCTAGAGGAAAACTAATGAGATCACATAAGTAACGAGGTTTCATCCTCTGGGAAGCATGAATGTCTGCAGATATATTGTGCCAATCCAATCTAATGGTTGTTTGGGTATTTCAGTCTGAAGAACGATGATGGATCCACTGACAGACTGGCATCACCTTCCCTTAGCGCCACATGGCTAAAACCTCCCAGATGTGAAGATTAGCTGCTCAGGTTAAACAACACTTAATAATAAAAATATTCATTGGGTGAAACCCAACAGGTTAATTACCTGATGTTTTCAGGTTTCAGCATAGAAGACATTAATTCACAAAATTGATGTTAACACTGATGGAATCAAATGGGTAAAGTTACTGTACAAGATGTGATATTTAAGTCTACACTTATCCATAATTCAATAAACATGTATTTCAGATCTTTCCTTTTTAGTCTGTAAAGCTCATTTTAAAAATGCAGAACATGCATTATAAATGAATGAAACAAATTATTCTAAAATAAATTTGAGTCTTTAGCATTTCATTTGATCAAACAACCAACCCCACTGTGGTCTACATGATCTAGACTCTTATGAAGGTGATATTTGGCTGGCTGAGAGTCAGGCTGACAAACTAAGAGGAAGTATGATGCTGGAGTTCCTTCATCCATCAGCCAGCGGTCTGAGTGAAACCCTGCCCAGCGTCTCATTGGACAGCTGTTAGCAGCTGACGCCATGGCTGCAGACGGGGAGGTTCTCTGGGGCTTTACTGGCCTTCAGATCTGCAACAGATGCGACCTGCCACCGTCCACCACATTCCTCTGATGGCAAAGGGTTAAAACTGGGGCGTGGAGAAATGTTGTGTGACGATATGGCCTTGCAGCGTGACGAGAAACATCAATAAATGGTTCATAATGAGATTTACACTGTACTGGGTGTAGAGCTGTGTTGCAAGAACTGATCCTGAGGCTTACAAACAAAATGAGGGCAGGAAAATACTTGTAAAGAAGTTTGATTTGAAAAATGCTAAATACAGGAAGAGGATTTCTCCTGGAAATGAATGGAGAGACTCGACTTTTGTCATTCAAAGTATACCACCCTAATTCCACAGCACTCTTTACCATCAATACCTTTCACTTATTTAACTAAACTTGACGAGATCATGTGTAAATAAATCTCTACACTAAACCTCACTGAACATCTTTTGGTTGTTCTTCAGTCAGTTAATGTGCTGCCACACATCAGACATCACACATTTTCTAGAATAACAGCTCTTCTGGGAATACCTGGGTACTGGCACCTGAGCATTGGGTAAACATTTGAGCTATTTTGGGAATCAGTGTGTCTACAATCAATCATTTGTCAGCACATAACTGGGCCGGGTGTTTGAAGTGTCAACATCTGATGGAGCGACTGTAAACCCCATGTGTTCACCTGAATTAGGCTGTTTTCTCTGGCAAAACTGATCAACTAAAATGGGGTTCATTTAATATTCTTCAGTCAGAGGTGAAGGCAAAGTTTACTGCTGCTGATCGTCCGCTCAGATCTGGCAACCTCCCAGTAAAACCACTGGTTAGAGAGCTTCTTCAGCAGTTAGGGGTTTGCTGCCTTGCTCAAAGGGTCTTTGATGGCAGTGTGTGAGGAGCATGAGAGTCAGATTCAGATTGGTATTCAGTATCTTCAGGTATCCTCAGTGGAGATATTGGATCACTGCATCTGTTTGCTGAACCATAACATGCTGCACTGCACTGTCACGATTAAATAAAGTGTCTCACCTTATAACTTGTGAACGACATGAACATGGATTTCAACCTTGCTGGGGTGCAAGTCCTGTGAGTTATGTGGTTTGTTGTGCTATGCTATGAGTTCTTCTAAACAAGCTGTGGTGAAGGGAACTTTTTGTGCAGCTGATTTTATTTATAGACAAAGCTCCAGTTTGCAGCGTAATAAAAGAAGTTATATTCATGTCTGACAAACACTGCAACTATATGCTTTATTGTTATATACGCCTGCTGGGCACTCGCATGTGCATGACACAATGAATGACAAAGTCACTGCCCATTCATTGTCTGTGTACTGATGCTAGAAATGCTGGTTCCTCTCTAACCTCCTTCACTCTAAGTTCACCAACAATTTCAAACCAGCTGAAGTGCGGAGCTGTTCGAGATACAACATATTATCTGGTCACTTTACACTTTAAGTGTGACAGTCAGTGAGTTCACTTAGAGCCGTGCTTCAAAAAACTATGTGGGTAATGAGGACAATTCCCCAGCCTCTGCCCTCAAAAGTGGAAATGGATCAGTGGAACAACAGCAAATGAACAGTAAAGCAACGGCACAGAGCGAGGAACACACAGAAGCTGTGACTCAGCTGTTTATTCAGTAATTTTGAATTCAGACTGGCAGCATCACCAAACGGGCCTGAACCACCACCACCTCCTCCTCCTCCTCCTCCTCCTCCACACCCTCATCATCATCAGCAGCCTGATACAGGCTTCTGAATAATCTGAATCAACATGAGTCAAAGACAGGTTTAGATATTTGAGACGATGAGGTGGCACTTGTGCTTCTACTGTCTGGGTCTCACTGAAGTCAGCTGGAGTTTTAATTAAAACAGTAAGTGAGCAAACATCTGTCAACAGTAGTCAAAATACTAATACTTTTACTATCATGGACAAGTTAAGTGTAATGTTGATGATATTTATTCCATCTCATATGATCAGTTTAACATTTTTTAAATCCCAGTAATGGTATTTTGCTCTAATCTAATGACCTTGTCCTACTTTTAAGTATTTATCTGCTATCTGATATGGTTACACTCATATTCCACTGGGACTTTAAGCACATGCTCTGTATTAACTCAGATTTGGTTTATCTTTCTATAAATGATTGAACGAATTCTCCACAGCTCCTGATTTGCAGGGGAACTCGCAGTGAACTAAATGGAGACAGGTATATGTCGATATTGTAATAAATCAGCTTCATTCCTTTGTTGGTGACAGATCAGACAGACGAGCAGCTGCTGCGTTTCGGCCCATCTGATCCCGCAGCTCTGACAAAGACCTGTTTAATTTACCTTCACAAATATCCGCGTCCTTCTTGGGTGTTTTCGCCTTTTTTTTTTTTTTTTTTTCTCCTTCCCTCCTTGAATCAGATCCGGGGGAAAAAATAAATGAAAAATGAAAAATCCGAGTTATTCCAACCGGGACCGAGCCGCCTTCATCCTCACTTCATCCATCCGCCGGAGCAACTGTGGCCAGATTTTAGTGCTGAAGTTAAATCAAAGCGGCTCAAGTGTCACAGTCTGTGCGGGTGGCGGAGCTGATGGAGGAGTCAGTCATTGTTACCAGAGCGGATCACAGGGATGAATCCAGCATGACAGTGATAAAAAAAAAAAAAAAAAAAAAAAAAAAAAAAAAAAGTGAGGACCTAAAGTATTCCGCCTCTTTGTAGCCTCTACTTCCTACTACTAAACTTGCATCAACCCCCACACAACAACATGGCCGACCCTGCCTGCGGGACTGGAGCCACACAGCTGGAGACACAACGGGCTCAGATCCGTCCGGTGCGGCCGATCTGAGCTGGAGGAGATGAGGCGATCACGGAGGAGGGGAGCCGGCCGGAATAAAGACATCCAAATAAAGACGAAAATCAAATTTAAAAAAAAAATCATAAATAAAAAGATGTTCGAGTCTGATCAGAGCGAGAGGAGCGGACCGGTGTGTGGAGGACGGTTTCGTGTAGGCTGCAAAAAGGAGCGTCCTCGGTTTGTAGCGGCCGCAAACACAGAGCTCTGACGCCCCCTGCTGGTTGAGACCCGGGTACCGCAGCTGCCGGGGCACATCTGCAGCTCAGGGTGGAAGAGGGGGGTAACTGCGATTGTGGGGCAGCGGTGGTACATCGTAATTTCACAGGGCTCCACTGCAAACACCCTTTCTATAGTAATATTACACGTATAGATACAGTACAGTCTACACTGCAGTGGTTTTATTTCATTGGTTGATTTATTTTATATCAATAACATCACAGAAATATGTATTTGATATATATACTTGATTGGTAATCTGATCAATTTATTATTCATATTTTTATTTGATGTCGATATTTTGAATAACTATTTAGTACAAAGTCTGCACATAGTTTAAAGCCTATGATTGTTTCTTTGTCCTATTTTCTGCAGGTGCAGGTTATTTGTTGACCTGAGTGACAAGTTACTGTGTACAATCCCCTTTGCAGGGATAAATAAAGTTGTATTGAATTCAATTAGACTCTTGACTTTTATTTTAACATACTTTTCTTAAGTAGCTTTAAAGTAGGGCTGAAAAAAACCTACAGTTTGACAGACTGTCTCTGCTTGTTTGAAGCTTTCACTGAACTTTAATCATAGTTATATGAGGTGAAATATTGAAAGAAGCAGGGCCTTCTTTTTATTTATGAATTGGATGGAAATATTCAAGATGTTTTGTGCATCACATTCAATACATTCCTCTGCAGTTCAACTTTCCTCTTCATCCAGAAGAACGTTTTCACATCTGAGAAAATAACCCTGATAAAGTCATTACCAGAATACCACAGTTTGGGAAAACAGGATGCGCTGTTCTCCATTACAACCCCACCATCTGGTGGAAGCTGCTGTGTATTTTAAAAACCTTTTCTATCATTGGTAAAGACAGTTCACTTAAATTATTGTTGGTCAACATAATGTCAGTATTTCTGTCATGAGTCTGAGATTAAATCCAGTATAAAGTCTGTAAAAAATGCAGTAATGGAGCATTTCTGTGTTGTTGTGACAGCTTTTAGTATCATTGAGTTAGGGTTAGTCTGTAATCTGTGAAACTCACAGTGTCAACACTGTAAAGCCCCCTTATTGGATTGGTGATTACATCCTCTTTCATGTGTACCCAGCAATTTCAATATAACACTTTCCCTCCCTTTTTCACAGATTGTGTTTAATTACATATCCTGCTTTAATTGTGCAATTTGTACCAGGAATTTCTACTTGACAAACAACTGTGTGCAATTTTTGGTCATATACACTCTTATTCAATGTAAAATTATCATTAAAAGTATTAGCTATTAGCTAATAGCTTTATTAGCTATAAACCAACTTTAAATAACACAAATCCAGTTCTCCCATGAGGATGATTATACCTCACTCAGTAAGGTTTATACAAATTGCAGAATCATCATCTCATACAATTAGCAGGTCATGTGTTGCTGTCAAGTGAAACAACTATATCTCCATTTCCATGATTTTGAATTTGTGATGATAAATTGAAAGGTTAAGTTTTCAATATGAGCTGATTAAGGTTTGTTAATAATTACAAATTCATTTACTGTTTAAAGTGATTTATGTTTCCACATTATGATAAAAGGACACACACTTTGGTCTTTCTGTGGCTGTAAGGACACTCATTGACAAACCTCTCAGCCCTAAACCTGAACCATAACCTAATTCTACCCTTAACCCTAAAACCAAACCCTGACCCTCAAACGGTTTTATGAAGGTCAAAATGTCCTCACAATGCAGACATGTCCTCACTATGATGGTTTCAAACTAAAATTTGCCCATAAAAACATAGAAAGACACACGCACACGCACACACACACGCAAACAAATTAGATTTAAAAAGCTATGTTCTGTCAACACACTGTGCTGTAAAAGCTGAGTACTGAAGCACTTGAGTCATGAGACTGTAACTTCAATAAATCTCTTTATACACCACATGTCAACACCAGTAGGTGCTATAAAAGGCCAACAAATGCTAAAATTAGAATGAGTCATATGTCCTTCTCCTGTCTTCTTTGGTGTGATAAAGCTCAGTCATAGACTGTACGTTCTTTGGTCCTGTATGATTACTCACGGCTCTTTTTCCAAGCAAAAGATATTAAACAGTGCGAATTTAAGGAAGCTGCTGTTTGCAGACTCATCTGGACAAACAGAAGCAGATTTCGCTCACCATACATAATTGCACAATGCAGTATTTTTGATGATATCAACAATATAAATGATGAGTTGCTGTTAGGAGCCAGTTTTAAAACTTACCGTACATGGATTTTATGTTACATCTATCAGATTGTAATCAGTTTTGTTAAATAATCTTTATGTTATATCAACATGGACATTATTATAATAAGAGTGTGGCCATGAGCACGCATTTCAATCAACTTTCAATAGAAAAATAAATGCTTCTATAAATGGTTGCAGTGGCAAGATGGTTTATTAATATTCCCTTAGGATTATTACAGAAAGACACTTGATGATAGGTCAAGCATCAGGTGATTACCGGCTAAATATTCTTATCCATTTTATGTTCCCAGTAATTAGATTTCGGAAAACTGATATCCTGGAAACATCAGTACAAATATTTTTAAAATGTTATTAAGAGTTGAACAAAGCTGAATCCTTAATCATCAGTTTATTGTAATTACTTTGACTATGTTCAACAGGCAATCGTGATTATATGATTATCTTATGTTAATCGTAATTATTTTCCACTTTGCAGAGTCCAAATGAAAAAAAGGTATCACACCCAGGCACAGCTCTTTGTTATGAGAAGGACACATTTTTTCTCTATTGTTGGCTACTTAAAATGTTTCATTTGATCCATTTAAAAATCCTATAATCCTGTGGCCCTGTAACTTTATCTTCTAGTGCCCAAGACAAAATAGATAAACTCAACTTTCCAAATTTGAAACACTGTATGTGTAAATGGTGGTTAGGCAGCTTTTAATTTCAGTTCTGAGTTGATTTATCTATAGGTGATATTCAACCAAACAATCTTCCCAGATTATGTTTCTTAGATAAGATTTGGTTCTGTCTATCTGGGGTCCATGACAATATTGAATCTTAGAGACTGCTGATACACTGAGTGCACTTTCTTGTCATAACCACTTGGGTGCAGTGCTCTCTCAGACCATGAAAAGGCTTCTAGCAGAGATTTTTTTTTTTTCCCTCAGCAATTTAAGAATTCAGAGTAAAGTGTTTCTTCGCGCTACGCAAACCATCACATGACGTCAGAGACAGAAAAGAATCGACCACTCTGAATCACCCACTATAGATTTAACACATTTTACCTGGGTGGAAAGAAGACAACGCTGACTGTGAATGAATACTGTCCAGGGCAGAATGTGAATGAGAAATAATTAAGCAGAAAACAGTTAAAAGTTAAAAATTAGTTTAGATTTAAACTTAAGTTTAGATCGAAGCAATGGTTGCACTGCACATAGGGACAATTTTGAGGTACTTGTACTTCAGTGCTTCTGTTAAATTTCAGAAGGAAGTAGCCTATTGTAGTTTGCAATCCACTATATTTATCTGACAACTGTATTCCCCCCTTATTTTCAGATTAAAGCATACAGTATGACAAATTAAGTAATGGTTCCCAACGTTTTGGGTATGTGATGCCTTACACAACATCAATGTCTGGGTTGGGTGCAGTGTCATGTTTCAGATGTTTATGAGTTAACAGTTCCACTAAAGAATGATTTCCCCTCTAAACTGTACAGATGGTGGCATTTAAATGACTGTTTGATGACCAAATACATAAAAGTATCCAATATTACATAAGAAAACAGAGATGTCCTTTAATGCATAAGTACCGATGTATTTTTCCATTGTTGGTACTTTAACACAAATAAATGAACTGGGTATTTTTCCACCACTGGATTCAGTGAATCACCGAGGTTTGAGTTGTATGTGTCATGCAGCTCGTCAGCCTCTGAAACAGGGCCAGCAAGAGGTTAAAGGGACATCCCTCAACCAGGTGACCCAGATTCAAACCAAGTGGCAACCCTCCGTGACATCACCCATTGGTTTGTGAGCTGCCATTTTGAAGCCTCAAGTTTGTAATTTAGTCATCGCCATCTTGATTTTTTGAAAACAGAAGAAACCATATTTGGAGGAGAGGGTGGAACTGAGGAGGAGGGGTATGACCTGCTCTGTCCTCTATCCTATCAAGCAGGTCGCTGTTTCTGGTACAGTCTGTCAATCACAGGGAAGCCACACCCTAATCCATACCCTGCTTTACGGTCTATTTTCCTCTAAATGGGACTATAATTTAGAAAAATAAACATCTTGTTGTATTGAGGAAGATTTGAAACTAGCGATTGAGACCATAAACTGGCAGGGAAAACATTTACTAAGGTAATAAATCAAGTAAGAAGTAGAGCCATTTTCTCATAGATTTCCATGCAAACTGACTTATTTTTGCTACAAGTGGAGTTGCGCCCTGACAGTCATTAGAGACAATGCAGGTTTAAGACCTTTCCACACTTTACAGCCCCAGAACCTATGTCCATTTTTATATACAGTCTATGGTTCAAATTCTGTATGTAACTTAAGTGTTTGGTTCCATAACTGAGCCTGACCTCTGGAAAAATCACAAGGAAAGACATGGGGGAAATGGCCTCAGAAACATTTCTTTGGTGCCTCAATTTGAGAAACTGAGTCTGTCTGTAGTATTTCAGCACTGGACAGCGCCTAAACAGGAGCTAAACAAGCTTTTCAGCATTTCCCAGTGAAAACCATGTATCTCTAACACGTTGAGAGTTATTTTGGTAGTCTGAGACTATTTAAATAAGCCGTTTTTACTTCAAAACTGCATTATGACAAAGCTGAAATTGAGCTCTCACGGGAGAGTGACGTTTGAATGCGGCAGTGGGCAGAAATCGAAACATCAGAAGTTCATGAATCCAAATACTTCAATTAGATCTTGGTTGTGTAGCTGAGCCTGACCTCTGGCCCTAATGGAAATGGGCAAAGTGAGAGGGGGGGGGGGATTTCCCTCCCATGGCACCAGGCTTCAAAAAGCCATGTGATCCTATTTATGGCGTGACGTCAGATTTAGATATCAATTCACAATGTAATTAATAATAATGTTTGAAACCAAGATCCATTCTTTTTTTTATGACTTGGCTCTTTGGGTCTTTCATTGACGCGGAAGAAGGATGTACTCCAATGGGACGGGGTGGGGGGTGGGGGGGGCGATGACGCAGCCACCCACCTCCCCCCTCCAAACCCCCTCTCCTCCCCCTACCTACGTGACAAGTGAAAAAGGCATGCCTTTCGGATTCATGAATAAAAAACCAAGAGGAGTTAAGTTCACAGGACGCAGGGAAGTTCTCCGCAGACTAATGTTTGGCGCTTCTCTTTCCGCCCATGACAGAGAACACGTAGAAACCCCCGAGAACTGAGCTGCGGGCGCACAGAGGAGCTTAACAAGTACAGACTGAAGACTGAAGAGGCGCTTCACTGACGGAATAGAGGAAGAGGAGAGAAAGGGAGAGAGAGAGAGAGAGAGAGAGAGAAGAGAGACTGAGATAGAGATCCTATCTCAGTTGAGATCTTCAGCGGATTGCGTCCAGCGTCTCGCAACTGGTAAGAGGAGGCAACTTTTTGGGGGGTTTTACGCAGCGTAAAAGTGTGGAGAAAGTCATCTGTGACTGTTTTTGTGTTTAGAAACTCATGGTTATAAATGTCACAGGAAAAATTAAATCCACCCCATTGCACCTCACCAACTGTTTTTGCTCGTGAGTAGTTTGTGCACTCACTTCATGTCGTTTTCTTCTCTTACAGCAGGACAATGTCTAGTAAAGCGACTTTAGCCTTACTCATCTATGGAATCATAATGCATTTCAGCGTCAACTGCTCACCTGTGGGGCTTAGCTTTCCCAGTGTTAGGTATGTACACTCCTGCTTATCATTTAAGTGTTGATGCCTTTTGAATTTTTGGGATGTTGCCTCCAACAGCAGCAGCATTATCAGCAGAGCGCAGGGCAAAGACCACATCTGTCTCACAGATTTATATGTCTTTGGCTATAAAAGCCTATTGGATTAGTGGACAACAGCTTTTGACAGACAATTCATAGAGCTGCTCACACAGAAATAATTGGAAAGAAACATTCATCGGGGAGCGGCTGTAATGTAATTTAGGCTACTGAGGCATTGAAGTACAGTGTCTCAATCTGACCTGCAGCCACTAATAATATTTGTGAGCAGATAATTAGGAGCATTTTTGTGCAAAATGTAAAAAAAAAAAAAAGTGTCACAGACATTTATACAGAATTATATTTATATATTTTTTTTCTCATTCAGACTTGACAGTGAGGTTTATGATGAGGATGGAAATTCCTTACCGTCCCTGGATTATGACAGAGACCAAATGGACGTGAGAAGCCCCCAGTCAGTCGCTGACGACGTCTACACTTTGTATTACCCTCCAGAGAAAAGGTGACTATCATGTCCGTTTTGCCCTAAACGCAACGTTGGACCCTCCATGTTGAGCATCTCATTGTTGTACAGTCTTTATCTCTGTCCATGTTGTGTACGTTGTGTGTGAATCAATGTGACGCATCGTCGAAATTTTGTCAGTAACTTTCAGCAGGACAGAGTTCACTATCACTATCACTTTTACTTTTGTCCTCGATGTTAGAATAGTTTCTATTTTGCTTTGTTTTAATTTTTTGCCAGATGTGTGCTTTAACTGAATTCCCAGAGGAGCTTTCTTTTTAAAAAAAAAAAGAAAAAAAAATACTTTATTTCTAAATTGAAACAAACAAACAAACAAAAACAAATTGAAATCTGGCTGCGTAACGAAGAACCACCTCTCCTGAGGAGCTGAGCAGTTTCACAGTCCGAAAATAACATTTCTCTTTTTTTTCTTTTTTTTTTTCTTTTTTATTGCAAATGCCAAAATGAGCGGATGCTTTAAGTACAAAACTGTAAAACATGGGAGAATATTTTGAGCCAATAAAAACCTTAAAGGAATTCTCTATTCGACACAAGTGGAACAATCTTAAAAACTACTCGTAGATTTCTCACTGTCTTCAATAAAGCGTGTGTTAAAGGCCCGGTCTGTTGAGACAGCTATTTCTTTGCGGTGCAGCTACTTGAACATTGTTGCCTCTTGCGCTGGGTGTGTGGTGACTTTACTGTGTGGCTGTCTATCATCCCAGAACGGAAAGGCATGCAGACGGCATGTTTAATAAAGCCTACAGGAAAGCGCTGGGTCAGTTATCAGCAAGGAAATATCTGCATTCTCTGATGGCAAAGCGTGTAGGGTAAGAACATCTTCTTGGTTGTCATCTCTTCCTTCCTGTCCTTTGTGCGTTTTTGTTTCTTTGGACTGATCCTCTTTTTTTTGTTTGTTTGTTTGTTTGTTTTTAAATGCTCATAATTCACGCTGTTACACGTACTGTATATGTCTGTGGTCCCATTATCTCTCAGCATGCTGCCAACTCTGAATCAGCCTGTATTAGTGCTATAAAAGGGTGAGGGAGGGGAAGGGAGGAAGGGAGGAAGGGGAGAGGGGGGGAGGAAGGGGGGCACAAACGGGCACTTGATTGATTTGGGAAGTGTCATGTACTGAGCCCGCTGCTGTGTCGTTAAGGCGCGGACTGAGGAATTAACCCGCACAAGCTTAAATTTATTTCCATATGAATAATTTATAGGTTTGAGTCCCAGTGGTTCCCGATGGAAGAAGGGAGGGATGCAATTTATCCAGCCTCACGAGCAGGTCTGAAAGTTAAACAAAGAGAGAATGTGACTGCAAAATAAAAGCCCTTTGAGCCTAAAATAATAATAATAATAATCATAATGATAATAATAATAATTCTCTAAAATGACAATAGGTTACATTTACATGTTTTGTCCTGGGGAAATCAAATTATTATCCTAAGAAATGCTTTGAACTGGGACACAGGCTTTGTCTCTGCACATCTCTCCAGTCTGTATTGTTCTGAACTAAATGGGGAATCTGATCATCTAATGAATTCCCCTGACAGATGCTGACACAAAGATCCTAATTCAAGTATCCAGAGGCTTGACCTCAGCACCACAGGCTGTATATGCAGAGGTCATGTGAATGCACATCACATGCGTCAGTGTGATGGTATAGTGAACCCTTGCTCTTGTCTCTCTCACAGCGGGGGTAAGGCGGAGGAGGACAGCTCAGAGCCCCTGTCCAAGCGACACTCAGACGGGATCTTCACAGACAGCTACAGCCGCTACCGAAAGCAAATGGCAGTCAAGAAATACCTGGCAGCAGTCCTTGGGAAAAGGTATAGACAGAGAATTAGAAACAAAGGACGCCGGCTGGCATATTTGTAGCATCCTCCCCTCCCCTTCTGAAAAACAAACAAACAAACAAAAAAAACCTTAAGTGTGTGCAGCCCCAGATGAAGTCATTTTGAGATCTGAACAATCAGTGGATCGCTTTTGTGTTCTTAAACATGTATTTATGTATGAAGTAAGCCATTAAAATGAATATTTTGATAATAATATTGTTTTTTATTTTGTACTTAAAGCACTTGAGGACATATCTACTTTGTGGACTAATTTTTGTTCATTATAAAAAATAGCCTCTATTTATGTATTCATTGATTTATTTTTTTTAGACCTATTTATTGAGGGGAGATAATTGTTCACATGACGATATGCTCCAACAGCCCTGTCTTTTAAACATTTAGTGAAGAGATATGATTGTGAGGAAAATAAATAGTTTAAAAGACAATCAATGTATTGAATGCTGCTTTTTGTAAAGTGACATTAAGAGTTTAGTTGTCTTTATTCACAACAGCCTTGAAGACATAGGTATTCACCATATCCTACAAGACATAGACATTGATGCCCTCCTGGACGGGGATGAGTTTGAGGCTTTTTTGGGAGATTTGCTGAAACAGTTCTTTCCCAAATTTCCGGTGAGTTTCAGACTCTTTCCCGAGGCCATGTCCTTGCAGGGGGCGTCTCATGTCCCTCCCTTTTTTTCCTCTCACCTTTAACTCTTAACCTTGTGATCTTGCTCCAACACTCAAATCCAACTCTTCTTCCACCTCATTTGTGCTCCTGTCTCTCTAGAGTCTCACAGATTTTACCTTTAACCCCACCTGTATGGCCACGTGCATACAGGCTGAATGTGGAGAGACTTTGCTTAGACTGATATGTTATACATATCACAGCTGACTGATATGAAAGATACAGATTTATCAGCATCCAGTTTATGGATGCAAGGATGATATTATGATGACAAAAGTTATTTTAATAGATCTGGTTTAGACCAGATGTGAGCCCTGCTGGCTTTCGAAATGCCAGTCATCAATTTTTTAAGTCAAGATCGGGCGCTTGTCAAGAAAAAAGAAAAAAGAAAAAAAAAATCCCAAATCTGAGATGAGGACCAGAGTACTTTTGAGGTTTTTCTTGTCCTTTTCTTCTGCAGTGTTTACAGAGTGAGCTTACACCTTTGACTCATGTAAAGTGCCAATCTTGTGTTTCTACCGACTGGTTTCTGTGTGTTTGGAAACCTCTTGTTCTGCTGATGGTTTTCTCATGTCTCTCTGCCCATATAATAAGTATCACTATCACTTAAAGCACCATCAGGCAAATTTCAAAAAGCATAAAAAAAAAAAAGATACTTGTTACATGGTAACTTACCCATTGATTTGTTCTTTGTGAGAGACATATGAGGCAGTTTGAACTTTTGTGTTTGAACCTTCTGGGTCTATTGTGCTTCCCTTTTCTGTCATGTGAACCAATGTAAAAACTACAGTAGATTGCATGATTAAAGTAATTGCACTAGCCACCGCATCTGTGCAGACGACTCCAACTAGATGGTTTTGCTTGCTTTCTGACTACTGCATACATATATACCTGTCATCTCTAGATGTTGTTTTGTGTTCTGTTCTCCTCACTGACATTTCTACACAAGCTGTATGTTGAACTTTTTCCTCCATTGAAGAATTACTCTGAATGTACTTCACTCAAGAATCTCTCAGTCTAATGTCTAGCCTCTGTTATTTAACCAGCTGGAGATTTTGTAACCCACTGTTAAATTATATATGAAGAAAAAGCTGTGATTGGACAATGAAAGTGGTCATTTTGTATCGTCTTTATCTGCAGCGTAGCACGAAAAACTGCCATAATTAACACAATTTAACTGATATGATTAAGAATGGGAAGGGTCAGCTGCAAGTAAATGAGAACAAAACAAAGTTAGAGAGTTATCAAGTGAAAGCAAATAAAGGAAGCAAGGGTGAGCTGCAAGACCAAGAACATGCTTGAGGGAACAAGCGATGTTATTATATTATTTGTAATTAGAAAACCATCATAGTGAGACTGAAAACTCACTAAGAACAAATACCATTAAAACCAGTCTTGTAGTAAGCACATTTCCTCCCAGTTCCAGGGGAAACTATAGTGATACATCAGGCACAATTTTACTGAAAAAAAAAAAAACAAGTTTATTTTCAGTTTTTAGACAGCAGGGTAAAGTTCTTCGATTTGTGTTTATTGTATCAATCTTTCTTTAATTTTGCATTCTCCTCTAGGCTTTGTGACGCAGGAAGCAGTTTGCGGCTGTGGTGCCTTGCATCGACTTTAAAATCGCCATGAATCACAGATGGCTATTTAGTGGCCCTACAATGCTGCACATCATCAGCTTACATTTCACCCTTTTGTTGTTGTTCTTGTGTTGCACAGAGGTTTGATAGGATCTCTAGTACCATCCAGCTTAGATGTCAAGCGTTCTTGCTTGCACTGCTTTCTTTTGCACTTTGTTTTTAGAGCACTAGATTAGATTTTTGTGAAAACAGAGGGAAGGATCAGTTTCCCGCTCTCCATGAAACATTATATGTATGATAATGAAAGCGCCAATAGCCTTACTAAAATGAAATAATCTTCAAAGATATATATATATATATATTTACTGTGTAGAAAGTGAATATTAGGTATCTACTTCAAATGACGATCTGCAAAGGTCAAGTCAATAAATGTTTAAAAAAAAAAAAAGTGTTGTAAGATTTGTATGAATAAATTTTTGTAAACAACAAAAATTTCGTCTAATCTTTGAAGCCAATATCACCATAAGTCTTTTCGTCAAGACACACTTAAGAGGATGAAATTTAAATCATTGGAGAGAAAGCCTCCTTCCATGGCTCAAATGTGATGTTATAGAAAAAATGAGGGGAAAAATCAGCTTGTGGACCTCAGGGAGGGAAACAATGGTGACACATGAACAGTATGAAACATCAAACAGCATACTGCATATTAGTTTCAAAGCACACTCGCATGTATATACATATGAGGAGTATCAGTTAAATTTTGTTTCTCTATTAGTGTGGACGTTATGCATTGTAGCCATATGGATGATTAATAACTGCAAGATGTTGCAAAATATATCAGTAAATCACAGAAACAAAGGATCAGCTGGTGAAAAGGAGACCAACAGATCCACTTCTCTGCCCCATTTTCATACTGACTCAGTCAGATTGGCAGAGGAACAGTGACACCAGTTGGCTGGGTGTCTACCTCCCCTCGGGACAGCATGAGTAAAGAGACGTGGGAGGGATCACCCAGCCTGCGCCACACACTGCCTCGCTGCACTTTACACCTCTCCAGGACTTCAACAGTCACCACCAAAGGCCTGAAGTACTGGCAGAACAGTTGGCCAGCCTCAACACTGGTACATTTATTTTGTGCCAAAAACAACATTGATGCATTAAGCAAAAGCGCTGATGCAGGCTGGTTTTAACCAAACATGCACAGAAATGAAATATAAATAAATATATTCATATTTAGTTTTAAGAACAATTTTAAGTATTATATTATGATAGTATTATATTTGTATACATACATAAAATAATCTGAGGTGGGAATTTAATGCCGTTACTAAGCATAACTTTTTAATGTTTGTCTTTTACTTGCTAAATAGAGAGGTTAGAGATAATAGATCATTTTATATTTTTATGGTGCAAGATGGTCTTTTAATAGCCTCGGGCCAGGGTAATGAAATACTTTTGGAGTGCAACAAATGCAAATGTTGCCAAAGTGATTTGAAAAACAACAACAAGAAAAAAAAAACAAAATAAAGAAACAAGCAGGCATTAATGATTTAACGTCAAAGAAAAGATAAAATACAAAACATGAAGCAAACATTCACACAGGTTTTGTACGAAAGCCTAATAGTAAGTTGTTATACGAACGTTTTAGTTAGACCTACCCCGTCCTTCATTTTGTCTGTTTTTCACTTCATTGTAAGAACAAATGAAGAGATAAATGCCCATTCCTTATGAGAAAACACTAGCAAACATGATAGCAATCTCAGAGTGGACTAGACTTAGATGTCTGCTAATTTAGCCTGCTAGTTATCTGGTCAACATTAGCTATAGCTCAAAGGATATTTCACAGTAGATACAGCAGACAGTGTTTTTGATATTTGTTATTTTGACTTAACTAAGCTTTCTATGGGGCCCATAATTCCCCTGAATAGCCCCAGAACATTTTGATGTTTAGCAGCAGGAAAAGCAACTGTTTAACAACTGTATTACAATGTTACACTGTATGATGGAGCGGTAACAATAACAATGAAGGTTATTAGACTTAAGAGTCCACATGTGCATGTGCAGTCCCACTTTCATGCATTTTATCATGGTAAATGTTGTACAGTAATAAACTATGGTGAAGGCCGACTTATAAAATTGGTAGGGTTGTCAAAATAGGAATCATCCCCTAATTTGAAACTTAAAGACATGTTCCATATTGAACTGATACGGGACATTACCACATATTTTTAAGACTCAATTCACTGCAAATCTCTCGGAGGTAAATATTAGATTAGACTATTAAAACAGGACAATTTGTTTGGGATACAAGGAGACCATACTGTTCTTTCTCAGACTGACATGTTATGTTCCACTCCACAAACAGAGAATTGTGTTTAAATAGAGTAAGCAAAAAAAAAAAAAGGGTGAAGGGCCAAGCCTACTTAAAATCCGTCTGGTTGCTGAAGACCATTTTAAAGCTTGTGCAAAAATAGCAACATAAAACTATGCTACACATTGCTCACTCAGATATATTGTCCACAATTAAACTGTTCAGTTAGTTTTACACAAACCATAGGAACAAATGTGTAATTTATTCAGATTTACTGGCATCATAAACGAATAAGACAATGAAACAATAGCAACTCCTCCTACCTTTGAAATGGTCGTGAAGTCCTCTGCCTTTTGTATATATAATTTGTGAGGGTACAGTATATATTATATATATATATATATTTCATAAAAAATATTCCAGGTTAATAATATTATTAATAATATTATTATATCATTCAAAGACAATCAGGCAACGTCTTCTTCACTTCCTCTAAGATAAAAACATACACAGAATAAGAATACTAGGAATTTTGGTATATATTTGGTATGTATATATACTTTAATTTTCTTTCTTTCTTTCTGAGGCTGATATAGCTAGTAGCTACCCCCTCTGTTCACCAAAATGGGGACTATCCCTGAAAAACAGGGATGTCTGGTCCACTTAACCTGTTGAAAACCCAAAGACTCACCCACACTATGGGTGAAGTGGGTGGCATTTGCAATACCACATCTCATCTTGTGGCCCACGACTCTGTTCTTTTTCTACACATGTCAGTGCAAATTACAATGTGTGGCTTTACATAAATCCCTCATATCTTATAATACAAAAAGTTAGCACAGAGCTGGACCTGTTTGAGACACTGATGCTTTGCAAACCGCAGACCTGTCATATTTAGTGCCTGAAATCACTTTTAGCACTTCAGTTACAATCATAACACTTGTGACTCTAAGTAGCTGCAGCATCAGACTGTGATGTGCAGTATGGGATGTCAGACTGAGAAACCACACAAAGCCTGCCGTGTCTCTGTCTGCTCCTCTGTGTGGGTAATAACCCCTCTCAGACATGATGGCAGGGCTTTGATTTTGTGGCCGTGGCCTCAGCTCTCAGAGGAGCTCACACAGAAGATGATCAATGGGAGTGATCTGATTCCTCTGGCCCATGCCAGACCCTTTCTTAACCTTGCTAACCCAATCAGCCAGTGTTGCCATGCAACCGCTCCCAGGAGGATGCGATGGGAGTGGGTAGGGCGCCGGTGGCCTTCCTGGCCACCAAAAGATCACGCTGGATATATTTCACTCAGATGGCTTCATTGTCAGCTATGTTGTTTTTTACCTGCTGCAGTGGCAAGTTGCAGGGAGGGGCTGATAAATACTCTCTAAGAGAGGAAAACACAGGTTGAGTAATGTGTAGTGATTCATAAAACTGCACAGACATAAAGAAAGCCAGAGACAGGCACACACACTGTAACTAATTCTTTCAGAAATTAATGACACAGCTCAACAAGAGTCAAGACACATTTTGAACAAACAAAAAACATAGCTAAAAGTAAAAACTATTCTATTCTGAATATTTTAGAGATTATTTAAGGATTATCTTTGAGCATGTCATTGCAAATGAAACAACATAAATTATTTGGGTAAAAAGATGCATGCAAGTTATAGAAAGCTCATTCAACTTCTTTATCAGCACAGTTTGAGCAAAATATCAAAAAATAAATAAATAAATTGCTCAAAACCAAGAGCCTATATTATTTTGTCCAGTGTGGTGTCTGCATCTTATTATTAAGCATTTAAATGGATACAGGATTAACCCCAAAATTCAAGGTGGAAAACATCAACCAACAGAAAAAAATCTTCAAACCAAATCAGCATATTGCACCAAAAACAAATTGAAACTATGATGAGCTAAAATAAGATACAAGCAACATGATCAAACAGGAAATATACACGTCTGTGGTGCCGTTGTTTAACATTGTTTCTATTTCAGTCAAATCCAACTTTGCTGTTGGTGAACTGCTGATTAAAATACTCAGACCATCTCCCTCATACCCCCAAAACTCCACAGTCCAAACTCTGAGCTTCAACCCAGGATACCCCCGCTCCTCTGGGGGCTGTGAGTGACAGGCTTCTGGAGGGGGAATCCACATGAAGCCCTTTTATCACTGCCTCCCCTGGGCCCTGCTTGACTGACTGCAGCACAGTGCAAAAGTTCAGCCATTATGGAGCACTATCACTGTATTTACACCAATGAAGTGTGTCCCTTTTTTAATGTCACACCTCTGTAAAAGAGAGATTTCTTGTGTGAGTGGACTTTGTGTCGGAGGACTTTGTGTCATTATGTTCCGCACAGAATAATCCTGGGTAGGACCCTGGTTGTATTGAAGTCGTGAGTCACCAACTTTTTGTACCAATATTAAATATCTCCACCAATCATGAAAGAAAATGACAACAATCTGATTCATATCAGGATGAAAATGTATGAGTAACACCTATTAGTCCATTCTTGAACACAGAGAAGTCTCTACCCTGCATACTAAGAAACTCTTTTTGACTACATAAATTGAAAGTTAAAAATAACAAATTTTTCCTCTAACAAATGAAAAGTTATATTCATAAATATCTTCATTCAGTTTGAAACACACAGGGTTTGAAGCTATACATCCTGTCTGTCTGGTAGAGCAGCAGCTTATTGAAGCTAATGCTAATGTTAGGAAACCTGTGGCGCAAACTGAAGTGTTGCTAACATTATGTAACCAGTTTGTTGACCTTTCCCCATGCTGCTGTTACACTATGTGTTCAATCCTATATCAGGAAAATAACAAGGACATTGTACAATTTGGAACCTGGATAATATCATTTTTTTCAGATTTTTTTCCCTTTTCTACATTATAGAAAGAGGCTAGGGGATGATTGTGGTCTTGTTTTCACAGATATAGTATCTTAGGACACTTTAAATTAAAACATTTTCATGCAAAAAAAGAATCTGCTGAATGGAAAGATCACAATGTCTCCTCAAGTTGAATCTATTTCACTATTTCACAAAGAAAAAAAAAACATAATTATCCTCTTACAAATAAAATGTGGACTTCAGAGTTACTACTACTTACAAGACGACCTTGCTCTGTTCAATGCAGTGTTTTGCAAACCTGAGGTAGATTGTGGTGCAACTGACATTAACTAAGCCAGTTTTCTGACTTGAGCTACTGTTAAGTGCAACACGCTCTGTGTCACACATCTCTTGACACCCGAAGCACACAGAAGACGCAACCTGGAGTCAGAAGGAGCTGTCAGCTCATCGCCAGGACGTGATAAAATGGCTTCTTTTCTGGAGAGCTTATGTACACAGGGAGAGAGGACACTTGGCACATCATGATATGGTTTCTACACATGTACACATACATATATATCTTTGAATTTAACTATATTTTATTATTGTCATTTGTGTCCACCATGCCTAGATTCAGTTTTAGGGAGAAGGGGAGAAGAGACCCATAAACTCATTCTTTTGTAGAAGCAATTAATATCAAAATAAAATTTCTTTGCAGGTTGAACAGATTGTATTTGTACACATATTGGTAGAGGACTGCATGACTGGTGAATATGTGGCATTTGATAAAGGCCAAGCAGCTGGCGATTTGTTTGTGGTAGTCTCAGTTACAGAGTGTTTGTGTGTTTGTTGGTCTTAGAGTCTTACTCTGTCAGTGCATAGGGAATAGAGAGAGCTGACAGCAGTTCACAGCATACCTTGTTAAGTGGTTGAAATGTCTGCTTGTCATCCCACCTTTCTAGTTGAAGTTTAAAGTAGTTTTTAATGTAGTTTTTATTTGAAATAATATCTCTGAGAACCTGTATGAACAAAGACCTCTAAATCGTGAATTCAGTATTTTATTTCAATATTCTTTTTAAACCTATACATCTGCAGCTCAAAACCTTCCCATTTCTCATGTTACTCATCCACCTTACCTCTCTCTGTGGACACTGTACAGTACATCAGAGCCCAATTAGCATTCTCCTGGCTCAGACATCATGGCTGTCTGGGTTCAAAGGTCACAGGTAGAGGAGCACGTTCCCTGATTTGGACTGAACATTGTACTCATTATTGGGCTGTCAGCTGACCCTGATGTCATTTTCCCCACATCATTAGAGATACTGTAGGTCTCAAAGCTCAACTGGGCACACACACACATACACACACACAGGCCACGGCGCCATTAGTATGCATCCACTAACATCACAGTATCGATCTTTCCATTAGCACACTGTATTACCTCATGAAATCATCACTGAGAAAGGACAGCGGCTGTAACTTAGCAAGCATACAGGATGAAGAAGGTCACAGACATTTTGAGAGATTTGGCAGATATGTACACAGTTAACTCACACACCTCTCTGCACATTACAGTATCATCCTGCCCACAGTGTTGCGAGATCATAAAAAAAAAAGAAAAGAAAGAAAAACAAGGCTATAAAGTGGTGGTTTTCATATCTAGACGTTCATCATTCATCTGACACCAATGAGACGGTGGTAATAAATCAGTTCAGCTGCTTGCTCGAAATTCTGCTAAAGATAGAGGTTGAGTTAATTTATCTCACGTCTGCTGACGTGGATATACACGTTTTCTCTTGTTGCAGGAGGTATACTGCAAGCAGAGATAAATCATATTCTACAAGAATAGAGCATTCAGTCATCGTTTACAAAAGAGCATCAGCTACTTTTTTAGACACACTTTTCTTGACATATTTGATCTTTTGTAGCCGAGTGACAACATATTTTTACCTGAACAAAAAAATATATGTATTTGTTGAGTATTTAATAGGTAAAAAGAATCAGTCAAAAAATCTTTTGTAGGAACAGCTTTGATTATGTTGCTATGCAATGCATGCTAGGTTTAGTGAGGCTGAGTTTTAAGACAAAACAGCAATTTAAATATCAAGTTAAATATATTAACTAATTAAATTACCATCATTACATGTTTTTCTTCACTATACCAAGCAACCAAGCAATAATTATTTTGCCCACTAAGTGATCAGGGATGCTTTAAAGTTAGGCTAACATGGTGGTTCACATATGGTTCACACAGTATCTCTTCTCAAACAAAAAGTTGCACACTGTAAATCTTTGTAAAAATCTAATCATTACAAATGTTCATGGTCAAATCTGCACTGATTCTATAACGAGCCCATTCATTGTTCTTGCTTCACATCAGTACAGCAGTTGCCTTGGGCTGGCATTTCAAGAAAGGCTTCTGCAGTTCATCTTCATTTGAAATTTCCTCCATCAGTCTTCCTGGTTGCCAAAGTGAGTGGCAGCCTAATAAGATTTCATGGATTTCTTTAACCCTTTTAAGCAGCCACTTTTGTTATGACAGATAAATAAACAGGTGATGAATAACAGAGGTAATTAGATATGACTCGAGCATATTAACATATTTCTAAATTAGCGGCACAATAGCTGCATGACCATTACAATCTGCTTTGTGGAAGAAATTAATTTCCTGTCATATATGATTAGACAGCTTGTTCTGAATATCATCCTGTTCAGGGTTAAATAAATGAGTCATTCATTCTTCTTTGGATTTTACACATTGTTAACGTGCTTTGCAATTCAGCCAAATGCTTAACTGTTGTTTTTTTCTGGGCCTTTGGGTTACATTTCATTGACGCTAATTTTCGAGCTACTGCTAGTCTACAGATTTTCTTGTTATTATGTTGGTGGGTGGCTCTGAAATACCAATGTGGACTGATTTGAATGGATTTATGAGCCAGTTGGCTAATGACTGAAAACAGAGACAGGTTTTTTCTCAGATGTTGGCCTAATTTGCATCTTGACCGCTAATCAGCAGCTAACTAACCTTTGCCAATTAAACATCCACAATTACACTCGGGTTCACTGACTGAAGATAACCTTAGGATGTTTCATAAAAGCTGCTTTGTAGTCAGCCACAATCTGAATGAGTATGCTATCATTCATCTTCTCCGTTTCATATGTATCTTTAATATCTCCAGTTACTAAAATAGAGGCTCTATCTTTAGCCATTCACAGTTCATCTTAGCAGACAGTGACTGCTCCTCAAAAAAAAGAGTCCCTTGTCTCCTCAGATTCCTCCTGAGGTAATGCTGCAGGGCGGAAGTGTTGATGAAGCAGCAGGGAGCACATGACTGAAAAAACAAAAAAGCACTGACATCATCATTTTGCAGCAGATAAATACTGCCAAAATAAGACATCCTAAACAGAGACAACCATGAACAACTCAGCAACCCAGCAGCTTGAGACTGTAAAGTTGTGCGAGGAGTGAAAAAGTTGTATTACCTTCATAAAATGTTTCCTCGAAGGTCTTGAAAAATAGATGATGCTCATTTATTTGTCCCCTGCACACACTAAACAAATTCACTCCTTGAGCTACAAACAACCCTTTATGTCAGAATCAGCGCCATTACTGTCTAACAGTGAGCCGTACTGTTATGCTCTGAGCTTATTAAAAAAGAGTGAACATGCCTATTTGCTGACAGCCCTGAATCATTCACAAAAACCTTTTCTTGGGCAACACCCTTGGTTATCATCTTATCTACTTTCTGTCCTTCCTTATGGCCTGGTGCTCCATTTCAAACAATCTAGTTATCTCACATATTTGAGTGACAACATCATCCAGTGTCAGGAGATAAATCTTTCTGTTCGATAGATGTTCACATTGTGAAAGGGCATGAAACAAAAGATAACTTGAGAAGAAAAAATGCTGATGATTTAAAGAGACATTATAAATTTGAGCTCATGTTCCAGAGGTTAAAACAATGATTATTAGGTTGCTCCTATGGTTCAGATATCAGGATGGAGTGAACAACAATTGCTAATGGGGTCATGATAATACACGTTGACTTGTCTTAGGAGGAGCTGTGGTTGCTTGAGCTTACACTGTTTTAGAAAGTACTAAACTGAATCGTGTTCAGTTTAAACTTTGGGTAAACTGCTACAAGGAGCTACAATGAAAAAGCGACATAAAAAATGGACCCTGCTGTAAAGACGTATCCCGTCACATGTCACCGACAACACTGGTTTCATCTGCTGGAACGCACTATTGCAAATTACAGTTACTCCTCTAAACTAACTGACCTCAATTTATGGACATGACACTTCAAAAACACGCACTGGCTGCTTCTTACTAATGGGATCTTTTGTTTTTTTTATTGTCCTGTTTGAGACATATATATTACCCACTGACTAACACACACTGTACAATTTAGTTTACCAAGCTATATTTAATATATTTAATAAGTCTTTCTAATAACTTCTCTTTATATATTTCACCATTGCAGACATGAATGTTAAAAGCAGGGCTCCTCCAGCTATAAACATGCTTACAGCGCACCCACAGCACATCCATACACACATTTGACATAATTCAAATATTATTCACAGCATACGGTGTATTGCCAGAATACAGAGGTTCCCCCTTGGGGCTTGGTCTTGCGGAGCCTCTCAGATTCAAGAATATTCCCATTTTCTTTCAATAATCACATACAGTACGTACTGTATAAATTTCTCTTTTCATATGGCTGCTTTTCATATAGGGATTTCATATTGCTGTTTTATATGCAGCTCCTGTGAACTTTACAATCAGAGCATTCTCAGTAAAGAACTGTCACCCAACCATTTCTGGTGTTTTGGTGAATACATATCAAGCTTAAATGTATTCTGCCTTATTAAGGGGAGGTTTATGAGACAGCAAATGTCCTTCAAGTTCCAAATAGATATTGTCTCTTTCCACTAATAACTATCACATACAGTTAAAGTTCACACCACAATGTGACCCCCGAGGTAATATCCCATGATCCAAAAGGCGGATATGTTATTAATAGTGCTCGTTATGGCATGTATGTTTTTGGGAGACATTTTCATTTGTGCAGAGAGATGACTTTATGACTCCTCTAATGACAGTGAGGGCACGGTGCCCTCACCTCACCCTGAATTTCATCAGCTCATATACCATAAGGGTATTCTATCAAACAAAAATCTACCTGGGGGAGAAGACTCCCCCCTCAGTCAGTGTTTTACCACCAGCTGTCACTTTGACCTGTAGTGTAAATTACATCGCATTATAAGAGTTCAGAAAGGAATAATGGAAAAATACCATTAAAAGCCTGTAATAAAAGTCTCAGTGAGATTGGTGTAATTATGTCAGAAACCTTTCTTCATGTATCTCTTAATTGAGAGGATGCATAACCGGGATGAGTGTTTTCCTCTTCTCTCTCCTCTTCGCTTTGTATGGACGAGGACTTGCTCATTATTGGTCAATTCAATGCAAGGCTGTTGTAGTGTCAAATGAGATTTGTCTCACCATTACAAGAGGTAATTGGTCGAGGCTCTCTCTGTAATTTACTCTCAGCCAGCGCTACATTGCTTTATGGTGAATAATTGCTCCTGTCTGGCTCACAACTGTTATGGGCAACGCGAGTGTGGAGCCCTGCAGCTGAGGGGACAATGATCCACAATCGAGAGGGCTCGGACTCTCATCTGTTCTAATCTGTGGGCTGCTAAATATCTCTCTTTTTTTAAAATCAGTAATTCAGTTATTATGTTGGCAGGTACAACCGCGAGAATGTGAGTAAATATTGGATGAAGCTATGAAAGGATTTATGTTTCTTTCTAACGCATCATGTCAGAATATTTATATCCCTATAAAGCTTGAATTTAAAAGTTCACTCCTGGCAACTTTGTGTTTATGAAGTTACAATAACTTCTTAAACCACATCAGAGCCTCTTGGTGATAAACAACAATGGTGAATGATTCCTCACTCTCATTTAATGGTCATAAGACAAGCTCATAGCACTATGGACGATGCAGGCGCACAGACATTTTAATAATACAGAGCTGTGGTTCTTTTTTTCCCCACAGAGCCCACTTGAATAATCTCACTGTATACTGATGAGCTGGTGTGAGTCTTGTCATGATATCAAAATGGAAGAAAAGAATGGAGAGGCTGAAATCCTGAGACCAGCTTTACCTTTGTAATTAATCACCATTTGAGTTTGCTACAGTAAATCATGATATCATGTGAAGGCTACCATAAAATGTCAACCTTCCCCTGAATGTTTACGATATTATAATATAATGAATATAACAAATATTAATATATAATATAATAATAATATAATATTACAGGCTGTATATTAATTTGATTCAATAGAGGCTAACATTTCTTCAGTAAAAATATTTTTCTTTAGGGGATTTGTATAAAGCTTTATTGGATTTAGAGTTTGGCACAAAAACAGAATCAAGTTATCAGAGCACAGTGGAGAAGGTCTAGTCTGTTGTTTACATGTGACGTTGTCGACTACAAAACCATTGTTTTTATGTGATTTTGGAGCTTTCTGTCTTTTTTGCTTGAAAAACAAAAAACTCCTCTGTGGGAAAACAAGTCAAATCCAAATAGAGATTTAGTAGTTGTTTCTTTGCTTTGATAGTTTTCTGTAAGTTGTTTATTTCCAAATGGTTTTGGGGGCCTTGTGGTAGCTACAGTTAAATTTCTTAAAGGAATAGATTTAGAGTAGTTACACCTGCTTAGCTAAACACAAAGGCTGAAAAGATATAATGTATGTATAAGATGGCCATCGTTTACTCTAGTGAAAGTTGTTGACTTGGCATCAACATCGATTTTGGGCAAACAGAGCATATGCACTGTCCCTTCACAGTTGAGTCACCTGAGATTGTTGTGTATGTTATTGTATATAAGAAAGATGTTTTTAGGACAAGACTGTGTGATGAACATGGAATTTGCAATAACTTTTAACTTTAAATCTGGTTAAAATCTGGTGAAACAGGTCTTTCAGATAAGCTGTTTGCCTGTTTTTTCAGACTTTATGTTGAGTTCATCTAACCAGCTATGATACCAGTGCTTTATATTTCTGACAGTGTCATTGTTCTTCTTATCTAACGCTCCACCAAATTGTTGAAAGTCCTTTATATATATAAACTTTTTTAAAACGAAAAAAGAAACATCATTTACATCTAATCACTTGTAATGAGAAAACCAATACCTCCATTTCGTCATTTTGTGTTATTGTCTCAAAGATAGGAGCATAAACAAAGTACAACATCCCATGTATTTAGCCTCATACCGCTGACATGTTAACTTCCATTCAACACACATTAAAGCATGAATTTCTATATAGTCAGACAGAAATCTGTATTCTCAGCTGGCCGCAAGCCACCTATGAAACAAGCCCTCATGGTATATTGATGGCCTTGGCACAGATTGGAGTCCTTCACTGTCTGCTAGCAGCGTCCTGGTTATACATGCCTCACAAATTTTTAGCTTAAGGGTAGGATTTGAATAAAACCATCAAAATGATTTAGCGACAAAAATGTTCCTGTCCTTATGGTGCGCGGCCTTCTCCGTGTGAAATCATTTGGCAGGCTCTTCACAATGAGCTTCACCTACCATACGACCTTGCAGCATCTCAAAAACAGTACAATAAGGCTTCATTTGGAGCAGGGACTTAAACACATGATATTTGGAAGATACTTTGACATAAATTTGGCAAACGAAGCCAATGAAGAAGTGAGAAAAAAAATGAGGATCATAAGGGAACTACAGAAATTACAGTATATTCTTATCCTCTCTTGTTAGTTTTAGGGCTCCATATGAACTTTGTCAAATCAGAAGGTTAAATGTGAAAGAAAACTGTTAGCGTGGTGATTTTCTTCAGATTTTCCAGGGTCCTTAGTGCTGGAAAACTTTCATTCAGTATCACGAGAACGCTGATACTCAGCCTCCACTCATTAGTCTGGTTATCAATGTTAAATGTTTGAAAAACTGAATGAGTGGAGGTCAAAGAATTTGCAAATAGCTGCTTTACTAATTGTCTAAATGTGACATCAAATTATGCTGCAGTGCAGTTCTCAGGGGTAAATTATTTTAATAGAAGTCCTTCCTCTGATTTTCAAGATATTTAATTACAGATACAGCTAATTGGGCAAAGATCTTTATTATTAATGTTGAACAAAAAGCAACAGGTTAAGCATTTTCTTCTCCTCTAGCTCTTGATTGAAAACGATCTAAAAACTGTTAATTAAAGGAGCTTTCTGAGGAGTTATTTGCAGCAAAAGTGACAAGATAAAATAAATAATGCAAGAATCATGTATGTTGCATGTTTAAAATGCCGATCCAGAGAGACAGGGCTGTGTGTCTCCCTGTGTCTGTTAATCTCTGTGACTCTTTTATGTGCAACATATCTGTTCAAATGCTCAATATGTTCATAGAGGTCCCATTAGGATGCCTGGATTTAATTTATGGATCAGGTGCCTGTGGAGCTGGGTGAATACATTGAATTCTCCCTGATGGAGATGGAGATGAATGAAGGAGGGTGGTGAGCGGGCGAGGGGGGGGTCATGACAGTGAGAGGGGCAGGGTAATTTGCTCATGTCCATTCATTACCTTCATTAAAGTCTGAGAGGCAGACACATGCTCACTGTCTGATTTATTCTGTCAATCACAGCAATGATAGGGCAGTCTATTACTCTTCCTCCTCCAATCAGAATGGAGTTCATGGTTTCATTATGCTGCATGTGTTAACATCAAAAATATTCAGAGGAGATGGACGGCATGCTGCACTGAAGATGACGCATACAGGACTCATCTGTTTTTCAAATGAATCACTGACCAGCTTAACATCTTCTGACTTGTTAAATAACAGTGACAGCCACAATGAATGCTTATCTGTGAAAAAAATCACCATAATCTTTGTTTTACCACAAGTTTAAAAAAAAACTATTTCTGACATTCCTGTGTGTGTGACTGAGACGTTCAGTAAATATTACAAGGTATGTCTGACATTGTGAATATCATAACCAGATTAACCAGCAAAATACAAAGATATAAAACATCTATTAATAAAGATTTATAATGTATCAATCAATGACTCAATTAATGGTTAGTAAATAATTTACTAAAGCTTTATAAACTTATTATAAGACATCTTTTACACCCTGGGCAGCTGGAAGGTTCTTATGATTGGTTTAGTATTTTTAAAGCATTAATAAAGCCATTATTTTAATCTTGAACCTAAACACATCATGCCCTTCTCCAAATTATATAGAAAAGTAAATAGTTTGTCCTCTAGAACAACACACAGAAATGTTTTCTGATCAGTAAGATGACATCATTTATCTGCACCTTTCAAAACTGTTACAAATCAAAATTAAAAAATAAATAGTTTCTTTTAATTTTCATTGTAAAGAGTTTGTTAATTTTTGGCACAAAATCAACATGGTCAGGTTTTGTCACAGTCTCAATTCTTTGCTTTTACACTGTACATTATACAGACAGAGATTCAATGCAGGGCTTAAGTATGAGCAGATATAGGAGATTTCACATGTGCTAACTATAAACTACCTGTTTGTTTTTAATTGTTTAAGTAGTTTAAAATGTTGTGGTTGTAGTAGTTGCACATACTTCTACGACAACAGAAACTAATGCCTCAGAGAGTAGCTCAACAGTGAACCTGTGGCAGAGACTCTCGTCTCTTTGTCACTCTCCTATTTGAAGGATCAAATAGGATCAGGGACCACTTTTTGGTTGATGTTGCTTCGACCAACGATGATACTAGCAAGAATATGTTATTGTTAACATTCACAAATTATAGATATAGTACAATAGTGCTGCTGACTGCCTTGAGGCTGAACTGGATGTCGGGCTGAGGAAGGCAGAGCTTGATTGGAATTAAGACTCTGCTGGTGGAAGACCCAGCAGTGATGGCCACAGGAGGCTAATTGGTCTTTGGCATTTAGCACATTGTCGATCAAGGTGAATGGACACATTTCCCCCTGTGCTTTGACTGCCAGGTTTGTATAAAAGAGCAGAAAGCAGCGTGAGAGGACACTGTATTTTCATATTTCCCTATCAGTGCAATCAGATGACACTGTGCATGTGCATATATACTAGACCTTATTAAGCAACTTTTTGTTACCTTCTGATGAACAGATCAAAAAAGGTTAAATATTTCTAACCAAATGCTACTCAAACAGGCGTAAATAGTGTATTTGATGGGCATTATTTTCAGCTGCAGACTTATGGAGCCAGCTCAAAATAAACTGTGGTGGCTGTACTCATTGTAATGAAAGAACATGTCATTGACTGATATCTGAAACTACTGTTTTCAGTAGTTTGACAATGGAGGAAGTCTACGACACAGAAGAACAACCTCACATATTATGCTATAGCCTCATAAACAATTCTTGTTGTCTCCATCAGTTAATTGCTCAACAGAAATACAAACAGCCTAGTTCAGTCTACAGCAGTACCCCGTGTTCATCTCTGTCACTGCACAAAGTAAAAGCAGCAAACAGCCTGCATGTAGTATACATTATTTCACAATGCACATATCACACATGGGATTTCAGAGCTGTTTTGCTTTGACCTGCTGGCATTTCTGGAGGCAGAGCAGAATAGATCCACTCTCCCCTCAGCCTCCCTGCTGGGCAACAAGGATCTCACTGAGTCGTGTGTGTATGTGTATGAACTATAGTTTCCCTCACTGCCACCGGTTTCCACAGTTTCTGTCATCCTCAATCAGCTCACGGCAACTGAGATCATTAAATGCGACCGGCCTCTAGTGCCATAGATCAGGTAACAAATTTCAAATTATGTTCAAGTAAACTGTCTGCAATGATTCAACTATACATGTCAGAGTATAAAGAAAATATACCATGTTTTTTCTCTGCCTCTGGCTACGATTTAATAATTCACAACCTCTCCTGGTGTGTTACCTCAAACCTCTACTATGCTGTGCAGCAACGCACTGTGACTGTAATGAATAACATATGCTAAACAAAACCAATATTGAAAATTGGAACAATATTATGTCTTGTTCGTGTGTTATTCTGATGCACATTTCCTAACACTGTGGCAAACAACCATGGATGTGATCATGATTCCCATGTCTTCTATCATGTATGGAGTGTTACACTGTATAGAAATAGCGAGGATATGTGTTATTTTTTAATGCTTCATGCATTTTTTTGTTTTATTTAAATCGAATATGCCTGCTTTTGTTGTTTAAACTAATATATCAGCTATTGCAGTGAAGAAGCACTGATTCATGAATCTTAAAAAGTGATTTAACTTCAATCCTCCACACCCCTTGCGCACTATTTCATCTACTGTTGCCTTATTTCATCACAATTATTGTCAATAAACCTGTTGAGACTGTTTCTAAAGCCTTTCATCGTTTCATCACTTAATCTAAAAATCACATGAATCAGTCAGTCCCCATGAGACATGGTTGTTGAGCTCCAGATTCACAGACGTCACCAGTAAGTGTTTTTATGTTGTGTTTTGTTCGCAGCTATTTCATTAAGGTAGCATCACATGCTCTAAGAGATATTTAGGCTTCAAATTGTAAAACTTTTTTGTTTCATTAGATTTTTTTTTCATCAAAAAAGGCAGCTCTCACAGACACCAAAAATACTTTGTTTTAGAGTGTGATGCTGACATATATCTTGATAATAAAACAGGACATTTCCTAAAGTACAAATTGCTCCATTTGGTTATAAAAAGTCTGTGCTGGAAGACGCACAGCATCTCATTATGTGTGAGGAGGAAATGACGAGTTCAACTGGACATCAGCCTGTTCTCTTAAAATACAAAAGTTCAAATGTCACTGTCTTTAATTAATTGATCATGCTATTTGGATGGAAACGCAAGAGCCTGGAGATGAATGCTCATCTATAAAAACTGGCTTGCATCACACCACTGTAAAACCTGTTTAAAAGCTTCACAGAATAGTTAAATGCCATTCAGAAAGGCAAAAGGAGAAGAAAATAACATTCGGATAGAAAGTTGCAAAGGTCCATATTGCTGCAGTACTTGTCTGCTTTGGATTACAGTTATATAACCAGTCACAGAGTTATAGATGAATTACAAAGAAGTGGTGCAAAACTCTACAACTACTTTTTTCCTTTTAATCTTTATATATTATTATATGTATTTTGAGTTCCATTGGGTCTCTTGGTTATTAGCTTTTTTCCCCTGTTGAAATGAGTTGACCTTTGCTGTAAAAGTAATTAGAAATAGCCTCTTCCAAAGACATTTTGGCTAAACATTCAAACAAAGTCAAAGTCAAACACCAAAGGTCGTACAACAGCATGAACTTTTATTGGAGTATTTTAAGTATAAATGGATAGAAACACATCTCCCTTCTAATCATTAGCAATCACATTAAAATGCAGTTCTCTTGTGATCATTAATGCTTCCCTTGGTCAAGTATTTTGTTTCATTAAGCCAGGTCCACCTGCCACATTTTCTACCTCATTAGCAGCTTGCTACTTCAACCTGCTACTTAAGCTTGCAGTAAACGTAACACGATGGCCTCATGGGAGAATAGGTGACCAGTGTGGCTCTGCAAAGGATGTGTTGTTGCTTACAGATGAATACCAATGAGCGTATAGGTGCATCCTTTCCATGTTAAACATGAAATCTGAGGAAAGATGGTTGAAAAAAAAAAAACCCAGAACAAACCAGAAGACAACACATTCAAGTATCTATAAGAGATAAATATTTATATTTGTGTTCAAGAACAAATTTATAGCTTAGCAGTGACCACACCAATATACACTTTTAATATCTAGCATTACTATTCCTGCCTTTTTCCAAGCTGCCTTACCTCTTAGTTATGTGTCAGGCATGGCCATGAGATTCAACACTTCACGTCACTCAGAGAAGACATAAGCAACCAATGAGTAAGTAAGTAGATGGCAATGATTTATATGAAGACTGGGCTTTAAAATAAAAGAAGATGCATCACAGTCAATTAACATGATGTACTGACAGCATCATACCGCTAAACCCACACATACTCATCCATTCAGTCAAGGCCGACCATTCACTATTGATTTGATTGTGCATTATGTGCTTTCACCATTATTTATTTCAGTGTAATGAATGTATTGCAGCAACAAACTACAGAAAAAACATAAAGTGAAAAGAAGTATGTAGGAGGTGATACTAGAGTCTGTCAATGTCCACACAGGAATTGCTTTGAATGAATGAAGAAACATTGTCCTACAAAGCCAAAACACGGTGACTACACTGTGAATCTGACTTTGTATGAAAAAAAAGTGTATATAGAATAAAAAAATATCCAACTATATAAGTAAAAAAAAGTGTAGTGGAAAAGTTCTGTGAAAACAATATGTACCATGTACCATGGACCGTACAAAGCTGTGTGAAAAACAAAGCACTAACGAAACTCAAGTGAGCTTGGATAAAGTTAAGCTAACTTGTAAAATAAGGCTAGCATTTTAATAGTAGTTGATTTTTTCCTCTGTAATTAAAAAATATCAATTTTGATTGACTGATTTTAATTAATGAATTATCTGGTTATGATTCTAAATAAATGAGTTTGTTGCTAAATTCAGTCATGATACAGAGACCAAGCTAATCTGGAGAGCTAACTCTGCTAACAGTAACTGGTGAGACAAGGTTAGCTTTTTAATAGTTATTGATTTTTCTCTTATAGCTGTTATCTGTTGTCAAAAAATATCAACACATCAGTTTGTGATTCCAATAATATTCCAATGAGACAATTGTTAAATTCAGTCTTGATGCAGAAACCCAGCTAATCCTGTAAGCTAACAACAACCAGCTCGCTTATTCTCAGTTATTGACAGATACTGGAATTTATGCACAAAACTACAAATATATCAAGAGTACTTAAATGTATTTAGTTGTTTTTGAAATAGTAGATGGACAGACAGGCTCCCAATAATAAAGCATTACAACCTTTTATTGGTCTTGCAGTTTGCTGGCCAGTCTGAAAACTTTAAACCCTAGTTTTTACCCATGAGAGATCATGACTGTGCATTTCCACTTTGGAACTACAGTGAAGCAATGAAGAGAAAAGAATAAAGATAGTAATGTATCCCCACATGCACTATAAGCCACTTTAAATCTATATGGGAAAGATTTTGTTGTGTGGCTAAAATATTGTGTGACATAATTATTAAGGAGCTTGTTTACACTTTATTATATCTTTGCCCTCTTCTCTGTGCTCCTCCATATATTCTGCATGGACCAAACTTAAGCTGATTGTGAATCATTTTTTTTCTACAAATGTTTTCCAATTGGAGACAGAATTGGGTAGCCAAATAGGGACACGGGTTCATTAATTAACAGAGCAAATGTGGACCGACTGAACAAAATATAAAAAATTCGAGTTGAGGGTTCATGTCAATTACATTTTGTGTAACATATTAGGCTGTATGTGAAGAGACTTTGGAGTAGACATAATTGATGTGATCAGAAGGGGCTGATTATTGGTTTATTATTATTATGGATTATTATAAATTGGTGTTTTTGGAGTCTTTAAATGAAATTGGATGATCAGTGTGATGGAGCTCAGGTGTGTTTAGTGAGGATTAAACAGCAACAGCTGAGCTCCCTGATCAAGGCCAGGGCTGCAGCGAATTCTCATGCTGTCCTGTTCCCTGTGTTTGGCTGCACTTGAATCTGATCAGCAGTATCTACCTGCCAGGTTAATATCACCTGAAGTTTTTTTGGGGGGGAGTTTGACTGTCAATATCACACTCCAAACTTATTCATAAAAGTATGAAGTTGTGGTTTCTTTGACTGCTATTATTCATCTTCCTAATAATAAAACATTGAACGCGAAACAATAGGCTTGAATACCAACAGTCGACACCAAAACAATGCATCAAGCAGAACTGAATAGAAATCATATAAAGCTGGCAAAACATGACTCAGCCCAAATCAATAGAAACTCAAGGTCAGCCTTTGTCAGGTATTGTTGTAAATGGAAAAATGTCAGTGTGCATATATTGTGGTCTTCAGAAATAAGGCTCCCAACAGATTTGAATGCAGGATTGAATTCATCAAATCTAACTGTGTTACTGCAGACAAATGGACAGGAGGATACAACCTCAGAAATAGAAAGATGACTGTGCATCTTCTAAATTACTGATACAGACTACTGAACTTTTGTAATCTACGATACACAATATGTAATGCAGTATGAACAGGACACGGTTTGCAGGTGGCATGTCTTCTCAGAGAATGATAACTTGAGTCTAATCCTAAAGAAAACGAGAGATTAATTTTTAGCTATAGTTATTTGCATTACTGACACAATACAGTATTTTAAGGGAATGGTTTAACAGACAATATACTGTCTCTTTATTTTATCTTAAAAAAGATAGAGTTCTACATTGTTGGACAATGACAGACAAATTTGGGCCACTGGCAAACAGCAAGCCATCCTAACAGTGCTGACCTTTGAGGGAACGGAGAGCCACAGAGTCCAAAATAAAGCTTTCGTACCTTGTTAATTGTGTTAGTTGACAATATGCCAGTAAATCCAATACACGTGTGGCATCATTAAAACCAGGAAGCAGGGTAATTAATAGCAAGCTTACTTGTTTCTTCTGTTTGGGAAGAGAAACAGTGACATATTCCACTCCATACCTTAAATTATTGATAATGCTGCTTTCAAAAACAATTGTGCTTTTTTTAAAAAACAAGATTTTCAAGACCTTTAATTAGATTTAGGTGTTAATGAACAGGCTGCTTGTTAGTGCTTGCCACAATGACACAATGAGCCTGTGGTGTACTGAGAGGAATATCTCCAGCAAAGACACAACCTACCTTCGCTTTATCTGGAAGTATTGACGTGTTTCCATAGCAACTCTGAGCTACTTTCTGCAGAAATGAAAACATTTCTGAGAACAGACATAATGCCTTAATGAAGCCCTTCACACTTAAAGAGAAGCTATAACCCTCACAATTGTTCAAGGACTATTCTTCTCGTACTTGATGGTGGAGGTAAAATTTGGGCTATTCACATCATCACTTCTGGCACCATCCTCATCATCATACGTTATTGTGTATAAACTGAGGCTGTCAAAGTTAACACTTTCTCACGTAGTGTTAAAAATGATGACACTCTTTTAGTCACCTCAATTCCATTTTTCATTTTCATGTTACTTGGCACCTCTCCCGTCTTTTGAGGAAAGTGTCCCTCCAAGAACAACAGCATCAGTGGTTTAAGAAGGTGCCCTGAGTCAACAAGTTTACGCTGAATTTACAAAGCCCTCCAGTGGCTGTAGTAATTATGACAGGAGACAGGAGGTTGTTAGGGAATGATTTATAAAGTGACAAAGTCCACATAGGAAGGAAGTCAGGGTGGATGTTTTTTTTTTTTTTTTAAGAACAACCACAATTTTCCCATAACCTTAAACGACGGTAATGCTAAACTAAACAAAGCTGTAATTTTAACCAAAACTATGGTCTTTCCCTAAACCTAACCAAATAGTTTTTGTGACTAAAGCTATACAAACCTTATCTATGTTAACTGTGATTTGAAACAAGTAAACGTAGTAAATGTAATGTCTTGATTCAATATATGTCAGTTTCTATGCTCCTCTACTGATGACTGCCCACATCACATTTATCTCCAGCATGTCAATCTAGAATCATAGATGTGACCAAGGGCCAATAATCTGACCTCCACCTGAATATTTTGTACTTATTTGTGTTTCCTCTTTGATGGCTTTAAAGAGATTTGTTGAGGGAACGCCTGTCATGCATTATTCACTATTCCACGTCAAAGTCACCATCACTACTCCCTCAGCTTCAGCTGTCACACAGTCTTTATTGTAAGGGTGAGAATAAGTGCTCTCACCAATCTCACAGAGCTGAAAACTTCTGCAAATCCATTGTGTGTTACCTGCTTAGCACTAAGTGGCACACAGATACAGTTATTGGCTATCTGGTGAAAATTTAGATTTTTTTCCCTCTTGGTTTGGTAGAGACCAAAAACAGAGCTAAAAGAGAGTGAAAAGTGGACTTAAACTAGGTAGACAACTCCTAATGGTAGCAACATTTTACAAATACGTTCACTGAATCACGTTCAGGTGGCGATACGTCATTGTCATGTTCACAAGTTGTTTCTGCAACCTCCATGTGGCACAAAAAATATATCATCATTGCACATTTAAACTTAGTCTTAAATTTGGACAATATATTTATCCAAGTTAAAATCTATGAGATTTTTTTCTCAGTTGCTAAAAGGTCAACATGCTGTACAATATTTATCTAGAAGATAATAAATGTTTGTTCACGATCCTAAAACCTTCTTAAATCCAGAAATAATTCTGCATAGGAATGAGATGGTACCTTTATGTTGTCAAATAGAGTGAAAGGAATCACAGAACCTCTTTTGCTCTTTCCCACCCTAACAGCGACACTAACAACAGCTCTGCAATTGGCCCTGACAGTATGGTGGTCACATATTCATCCAGTTACAGTGAATGCAGTCATAACAGTATCATCGACCGCCTATGGCTTGGCTAATTGGCAAAGACTTGAGTCCTTGAATATTTCATATCAGACATTAGATTACGATCAAATGAGTCTCTATTTTCCCATAATGACCCCTAAAAGGTTAAGGATTGGCTCACTACTGAGGCACTCTCTGTGCAGCAAGGGAGTACTTACATGGCTAATGACATTCACAAGTCCATCAGCAGCAAAACACAGCGGTTAGAAGAAACTCTCGAGAAGAAAACTTTATTGATTATTTTTTTTCTAAAAGACTAAATCAGGCAAGTGAGTGAAACGCATTGTCTGTTATTTGTCATATTTAAGTTTCAGCCACAATGGCCAGTAGTGGAAGTGGTACTGTAATGGAAATACCACAAGGTCAAAAATACTCTAACTAACTAAACTAAACTAAAATTCTTATTCACAAAATGCAACATAGAATCAAAAGTTGGTTGGTGTCCAAAATTAGCAACACTAGAAAGTAACATAACTATCACTGTTTGAAATCGAATGTTTGAAATCGGCTCATCACTACATCATTGACAATACTGCTGTCACTCGTAAAATGCTGTTCATCATATGTTGTGCCAATCTCCGAACAGAAACTCTTGGATCACCCAACCCAACTGGCTGGTCAGTTGCAAATGAATCCCTTAAAACCCCTTTCACCTGAAAAAAACAAAACAAAACAAAACAAAACAGAATTATGGGCCAGAATAATCAACCCATCATTGTGGTTTTTTTTTTCCAAAAGCACAAAATTATGTAATGTTGGTCTGGCAGAAACTCCTTTGTGAGATATCTGGCTCTTAAGCTGCTAAAGGTTACAGCTATTTGGTAACTTTTTTCTGTGTTTTGCTGCTTGGTGGGTGGCGCACATTTATCAAATTTTGAAACCAACAAACAAACTGTAGGCCTGGGTGGACCTTCTACTAGTTTATCACTTTATCAGTTATTCAATTCATTGTTCATATGAAAATATTGATCACAGTGGCTATAAGTATAGTGTATAATTAAATGTTGTATTAAATGTATGTACAAATGTATTTACTTTTAACTATTGTTGAGTTGTATGCTTATGCAGGTGATCAAATAAGCAAATATATCCTTAGTTAATTGGGCTTTCAATGACTCTCAAACAAGCCAGAAAGAGTGTACAGCATATTGTAAATTTATTACAAACAGGAAATTTGAAAGACTTCTCTTGTTTGCTTAAATTTGCTCACCTAAATTAGGCAAACATTGTGTGGCTGTAATATAAATGTAATTGCTGCTATTAGTGTCACAGTGAAATATGAATACAGCTAAGAGGACAGAAAACTTCATCAGTTATTATGGTAGGTAGAAGGTCACAGGTGATTTATTTCACTTCATTGTAGGGATTTCTTGGACATTTCTGACTGAACAACAAGCAACACAACAAAACAACTTCCTCATATTTGTACATACATTCTTTTCTGTGATCCACAAGTTCAAGTCAAGTATAAACTCTTTATGCGTTATTCACATCCAAATATAGTTTACACAAATACTCAGTCATAAAAACAAAGTATCCTGTCAGTGTTGCCTCTGGCATTTCAAAGGAGATGAAAGAGCCACATGGCAGATATGTCAATGTTTATTAAATATTTGATCTATTTGACGTGACCACTGAATAGTCATGTAGTGGGTATAATCTCTCAGGAGTGAAATGCAGGACCAAATTAGCAGTTTAATTTCCATATCAAAAGCCATCGTAGTTTCACAGATCAGGACTTGGGTGGGGTTGGAAACAGTACAGGCAAATGGGGCAAATGCAAGGCTGTGTGTTGTTTCTATGGGATTGATATGCAGCGTGAATATCCTGTGCTGACATGAATTTAAACCCTGTTGTTGTCACTTCACCTCTAACATGTGACATCCTGGAAAATTGTGAATGAAACAGGTTTTATATTAAAATGAATGCATTGTGTATCACACCTGTCTCTGGCTTTGCATAGACACTAATCAATTCCTCACTTCTTCAGAAGTTTGAATCCATTTTGTGTCTTTAAATATGTGTTTTTGGGAGAATTTGGCATGTTTCTTATTGTGTTTTTTAATTATTAAATTTGCAGTAGTTGTGCTGAAATCAGTGTGAGTTCTAACAAATACAATCAATGTATTTCAGCCAACAACACATCTTTCTGAAAAGTTTGATGTATGTAATATTTACAACACCTTTACAGTTTTCTTCCCTGCACAGTTTGGTTTCATTTTTATGAACTTGTCCACCATCTTATTTCCTTTGCAATAAAATGTTCAAGACCGATTTTATATGAGTCATTGCAATATTAACAGTCATTGAAACTTTTGATGTCTGGGCAATAGAGAATTTCATATTTGTCACTTAAAATAGTAATCAACTGAGCTCAGCTCAATTTAATGGCATGTAGTCACTGAAAGCTTTATAAATACTTAATAAGTGGGGTTAGTGACCATGGGTCATGAAGCATTACCGTCACAGTATTGATTTCTAATGGTCTTGTTGGCTGAGTGATTATCAGACGCTGTCAAAACAGTAATTTTCAATACCAGGTAACTGGGAATTCAATACATATTGATTTCATATTAAAGTGTATAATAAGTTCCACCTGTAGCACAGAGAGTGGACACTAACTTACACAGTGTCAGTTCTTTAAATCACAGTTTTAGGTTTCTCTCTGCAAAGAATTTCCTCAAGTCAAATTTATTTGGAATAGTAATTAAAGCTTTTGCACAAAAAAAATGTTCTTGATTAAAATCCAAAACAGTTATTGATTAAAATCCAAAACAGTTTTTCAGCTTATAATTCTCATGAATGAATCTTAATAATTTCTGTTACTTTATTTTCATTCTCTAATTGTCTTCTTTCCTGCTTTAACACTCTTGGTGTTACAGTTTTATTATGCTGTGTAGCCCTTGAGCTATAGTTCTCCATGCAACTGAACTTGAAAATCCACTGGGAAACACCAGGAAAACAGGTGATTAGTGCAAAATAAAAAAATAATAATAAATAAATTTACAGGGAAATTTAACACCACATTAGCCTGAACATGCCCCTTCACATAGTCAAATAATGTATTAATATTCAGGCATTCACAACCCACCCAGTTTTCAGCCTTGACAAAATAGTGACTGTATCAATAAGCTACTGATATATTACTGCTTCTTTTGATTGTACACTTTCTAAATGACAGCTCCAAACTCTCAACAGCAGCATGAGGATGATTGTGATGTTACCATGTACTTTGAGGTGTGGTGTGAAAGGCAATGTCACAGACTTCTTCTTTTCCCCCTAATCATTTCACAGATATTTCAAATATTGCCAAAAGTGTTTTTTTTTTTTTTTTTTTAACAAGGTAGAACATTTTCAATTCTACCAGCATGAGGAGTGTGTGTATGTGTGTGCAGATTATAAGAGCAGCCATTGATTGCTGACACATTGTGCAAACAGAGGACAGAGCCAGGCCAAAGGAGAAAAAGCTGAGTTAAAGTCTGAGCACAGGCTGCCGGTGAGCAGAGCTGACCTTACAGCAGGGAAACCTGCAGAGAAAGTGAAGCAGCCTCTGCAGCTCTTTGTTCAGGAGCGTGATTGTAGCTGGGAGGCTGGGAGAGTTATATTTGTTTGTTTTTCGTGTCAGGAACCACCCAGGGATGCAACTGAGCGTGCTTGTTTTTAATTGCACTCACCATCTTAGTGATTTAATTATTTTATTGTGAAAGTTTATTGTGCTGGTTTGTTGCTTCATCTTTTAGGGATGTTGGATTCAAAGATATGCTAATGTCATTGTCAGGTTTAAAATAAAGCCCAGGTTACTCGCCCCAGTCTCATGAATAAAAATGTTCACTAAATGGCCTAGTTATCCCACAGACTTGGGACAATAGTGTTAGCATTTTTATAGCATTTTTATTCATGAAGTCAAACATGTTACATCTTTACTACTACTTTCTTGTTTTGAGTCTGCTCACGACTTTGACTTAATACTTTTACACAGAGTGAGGAGTGAAAGCCTGCACATGTATCCAAGTGTCCCTCTTAGCAACCTCTCCACAATGCTCTCCAAAGACGGACCATCTCAAATTTCATAATCCCACTGTTTGCATGTATGAGCATGCCCGTGACCAAGCACGCGAGAGAGCCAGCGTTCACCGGATCTCAGTGATTGTCCACAAGACTCTCAAAGAAAAGGCAATTTAGTTTTTTGATATTCCGGACATGATTAATGACGTGTGTTGAGAAATATGAAGTTTTGATTAAGACAGATGAAATTATGATTCATGATGTGTCTGTGAGTATAAAATTGTAGATCAGGCTAGTCGGATAAGATTTTTGAAATACTTTTGAGATGGAGCAGGCTGCACATATTTTACTCTGTGGTCTTTTTATTATTAAAGAAAGTTATTCCTTTGGACAAATAACATGCAAAATCAAAGCATGTGTACATTTATTTGACTGCCTGGTGGATTTGGAGATTTAATACAGATGAAATCCATAACTTGCTTGAGGGTGTTGTCTCAAAGATACTGAAGGTTTCGTTAATATGATTCAAAGATACACAAAAATAAAAACCAAGAGAAATCAATGACGCACAAAATTGAAAACACTGAGACAACGCTGTATTTCGGTCAGCATCAGTTCTTTTGAGAGGAGGAAAAGCAAAACTTCACCACAATATAAACTCGAAGAACTCAAAGACACATGATGTGATTTGGTTCATGCATTATATCACAGCTGTTAATAACTACAACATCTCAATAGGATGAAACAGTAAATTATCAACTTTTTTAGACAGAGTGACTATTATTTACAATATAATACAGAATTGTAAATTTTAAACTTAAACTAGACTTGCTCCTGACCGGTTTTCAGATGGTTTTGTAGGGGATCTCCTCCCAGACCTGGATCAGGGCATCAGTGAGTTCCTGAACAATCAGTGATGGTACCTGGCAGTGTTGGATGCACTGTTACATATTGTCCCATAGGTGCTCAATTTGATTTAGATCAGGAGAATGTGAGGACCAGTCAATGGCATCAATGTCTTTATCATCCAGGAACTGCCTCTCCACTGTGGCCACATGAGTATGGGAATTGTCCTGCACCAGGAGAAACCCAGGGCCCACTGCACCAGTGTAAGGTTTGACAGTTGCTCTGAGGATTTCATCCCAATACCTAACAGCATGGCACCGGTGGCTATGACGTGGAGGTCTCTGTGACTCTCCAAGGATATGGCTCCACAGACCATCACTGACCCACCACCAAACCGGTCATGCTGGATGATGTTACAGGCAGCACAACGTTCACCTGACTCTTTCACACCTGTCACATGTGCTCAGTGTGAACCCGCTCTCATCTGTGAAAAGAATGGGGCGGACCTGCCAAGTCCAGTGTTCTCTGGCGAATGCCAATCGAGCTGCTGTGCTGTGAGCACAGGTCCCACTAGAGGATGTTGGGCCCTCATGCCACCCTCATGGAGTCTCTTTCTGACAGTTTGGTCAGAAACATGCACACCAGTAGCCTGCTGGAGGTCATTTTGTCAGGCTCTGACAGTGCTCCTCCTGTTCCTCCTCACACAAAGCAGCAGGTCCTGCTGCCAGGTTGAAGCCCTTCTACGGCCCTGTCCAGCTCTCCTCGTGTAACGGCCGGTCTCCTGGTATCTCCTGCATGCTGCTGAGACTGTGCTGGGAGACACAGCAAACCTTCTTGCGACGACACATATGGGGGAGCTGGATTACCTGTGCAACCTGACTGGGCTGCAGGTATCGCCTCATGCTACCAGTGGTGACAATGACACTGACAAAACACAAAACTAGAGAAGAATCGGTCAAGAAGGATGAAGAGAGAACAATTGTCCGTGACCACAACATGCAAGACCATTCCCCCTTTGTCTTGCTTTTGCCTCTTGTCGCTCATTGTCACTTTAACTTGCACCAAATGAAATTGATTCACAATCACTTGTGCTTCCTTAATGGACAGATTTATATCCCTGAAGTTCAATGGAAAGTAAAAGCATGTGTAATCAGGGTGTTGTGGTCAGGATGACCCTAGTTCTAACTATTTTATATGATGTTTCAGCGTAATCAGGACAGGATAGCCTAATATTAATTTGTGAAGATGATAGATGAAGCTGAAGCAGAAGCAGAGAGCAGAGAGAGAGCACATGTACACTTTGTTTTCCCATCATCCTGTTTGTTGTAGTTGAAGTTGGTCAACACTTTGTTTCTCTGCTGCATTAGCTAACCATGTGTTTAATTGCTGATATGAGATTCACACTTGCACATGCATTTGTTTGCTTTTCCTCCATGTGGTGGTGTGTAGGTGGAAAATGCAAATGTCACCAGTGATATGGTGTAGCTCAGATAGCACTGAACACACACACACACACACACACACACAGGCTTATACTGTACATATGCAGTGATATCACATCAAGTGGCAAGTGATGAACAAGACCCACCATTCAATTCAATCTTGACCATGTATTCTTGACATGCTGTACTTTGTCTCATGGTGTGACACCTTTAAAGCACCCTTCACCTGCCAATTTCTCTTCTGATTTTCTGGCATTGTGGCTGTTAAAATACACAAGCACAGGAATGAACCTGGTGGAGGAGAGAGGAGATGGGATTAATGTGGCTTCAAGCCTGGTGTTGACCTCAAGCTTGACATTCAGAACACGTGAAATGAGAAAGAAAGCCTCAGACCTAACCGTGAAAAGAGGGCTGCTGGAAGAAGCAGCAAAGAAACACTCTCAAACTTTGTCAAAAGCATTTCAAATTTGTATTAATTTTCTTAATTTCCTCTTCTGCTTGGGTTTATACATTGCCTTAGACTAAAATCCATATCAAGACAGCTGATTCTGAAAATAGAAAAAAGCTGTTGCACCGAGTTGGACCCAGCTTCATCCAGTAACAGAGATAGTTATATAAAGAAGAGAAAATTGAGAAATATTGAAAGAGTTCAGCTAACCTCCACATACCTGACTAATTGCTGCATGAGGTAGGAATGAATGTCAGATTGTCAGCTTTGAAAAGTGCAATTCCAACACTGGAAAAATTAGGCTGGTTAGAGACTCTGACTGTCTGACAAGCATTTTGTTTGCTATCTTTGACCATAGTTTGGCATTATGATCTTTCCCAAACAGGCACTGGGCACAAAAACCATGCATTTTGAAGGATTGTCCTTTTCTGGTAATGGGGCTGCTACAGTGGATGAAAACATTTTTAGTTGAAAACAACAATGTAAACCTGGTTGGTGGCTGTGTAGCTATAAAGGTAAGAAGACAAATTTCTGTTGCCTGTGAATACTGAGGGATTTGACATTTAGAGTACACATATTTGCTGAATCAGTATCTGACTGCCAGACAAACAGATTGATACCAATGAATAATGAAGATACACTCTGCAAACATAGGAACATAGGAAAACCAAAGTATAAATAACGAGAAATTGCAGCTTCACATAGTTATGTGAAGAAATATTTTAAGGATTGACATATTATTGAAATTACCACTAGTCTTGTGTATCTGTTGGTAAATTTGTTTATCTCAGTCAAAGCCTCTCTTTGAACATGGACATCTTTAAGTATCTTACTTCACACGTGTCCTCCACCTCTTTTTGAACCTCCTGCTCTCCTCCCACATCTTTAACTCTCTTTGTTGTGGCACAGTCACCCTGCTGCCGTTCGCTCCTCTCCTTGCCATGATGAGTGCTTTTCTATCCATCCCCTGCTAAACCTCCAGATGCCACAACAAGACACAGACAGCTGTTCTTGTCTGTACAAATATTAATGCCAAGCCAAATGCGCCAAGAACCAACATTAATAGCCATTTTGTCAAAGTAGCTGAATTTTGGTGACATTGTTTTTCAAGCACACTTTCTTTATGTTCACTTATTCATTGAGTTTATTGGTCATTCACATCATTTGCGCATTCATAATGTTGCTGACAACTGCGTTGTGTGAGCTGAAGCTAAATTTAGAGTGTTAATTAACCAAGCTCTCACTCCTGCTCTGGTTTGATCTTGCAGTTTGATTTGTTTGTGTGACTCGGCGTAGACACCTCTCTCATGCTCTACTGGCGATCGTGTTGAGCATTTGAATATTTGAACATCTGTAAAATAATAGGATTTTGTAAGGTTAAAATAGATCTAGTTCATAATGATGATGAGTCCACAATCAGAGAAATCAACAGCAACTTTTGATCATTTCATTTGTACATATATTTTATTTTAAGTACAGAAGATAATATAACTTTAGCCACAAATGAATATCTCAAAAGATTATTATCATGATTTTTTTTTCATCTTTGTATGGGGGTATATTCATTAATGGTTGCTAAACAACATTGTGTCCTAGTCATCTTGTGACTAACCACTTTTTTAGTGTCCCATCAAAGCCTGAACTTAGTAAACAAACTTTAACAAATATTCCACTAAACTATCAGTTTACTGTACTGTTTGTTAAAATTGTAGGCACCATGTGGGCCCATGGGGTTAATACATTTGTTACATATAATATTGAATTTCGTTTTCATGGGGTCTTTTTTAACATTGCCCCTGGTGTTATTTAGTTATTTTCTACAATGGTTTGTAATTGCTATTTCATATTTGATTAGTACTTAGTGGTTATACGTTGTTTTTACTGTCATTTCACTTTATGTGCTTATTGTGTTGACATTAAGTAAAGTTCTATGGGATCAAAATTAGACATCCACATTAATTGTTTAAAGGCCCTGCACACTAATCACACCTCAGTATCTCCTCTGCTCTGTTTGAAGGTGGATTGTGCTTTGCTAATGATCACATGAGGTCAATGAACTATACTAACAGGGACGATGAAGGTGGAATTTGCCTTAAAAAGCACAACAAAGCTAACAGAGGAGTGAGTGTCAATCACACAGGGCCTGTACATGCTCACAGTCTTAAGGTCTAATCAGCCAAAACAATTAAAGTCACCTTTGTGAGTTTACCATGGATGTGCCATTACTTTCCTCCCTGATATCCAGGACTCACTGCAGTTTGGCTCAGCACCAGAATGATGAATATACAAAAAAATTACAAATTCATTTAGGAAGTTCTTTTGAGGATTTTTCTCCCTCCTTTTGTGATTCCATGTAATGCACTTTTTGTATCTACAGTAGATGCTCAGTATTATTACTACCACAATGCTAATTCACACCAAGAATAAAGAAATTTCAGGTTTTGTGCTGCTGCTGTTCTTACAATGGATAGATATAGTTGCTATTAAATTAATGCTATCACACCTTCATTCTGTGCACTTTAATTATTTTTTCAGTAAGGCCCTTTCACAGTAAGCATCTCTCTCTCTTTCTCCCACCATCCCTGCTCTTATGACTACACAACAGTAAGTTGCAAGATGTGCTTCGCTGCTACTTGATCTCCTTTTCCTCCCAGGAGATATTGAACAGATAGAGCAATGTCTGTCTCCATCTCTGTGTGCATGTCAAAGGCATCTGTTCCATCTCTCCTGGTTTATTGGTAGATGAATAAACAAACACTCACCAGATTTGTCTTGGCTGTATAATGTTGATGACAAATATGGCAATCCCCCCCCCTCACCCCCCCAGACGCTTGTTCTCAACTCCAACAATTGTGAATTGTTATGGAGACCATTCATTCAACCCCATAGATTGATAGGGGGTTGATTGTGCATTTACTTTACTGTAAGGAGCCCTTTTTTCTCTGATAAGTTCATTTGACAGTGTAGGCAGTGATAGAGTGAAATTTACTGGAGCTAAATTTCAAATCCAGCAGAAATTAATACTACCGTTATAGTTAGTAGTTATACTTTGCTCATGATACTGAGTTTGCATAAGGTTTTAAAACTTTTGTCAGGTTGTGAATTTACAGAATTTACTTTTTTTTGTATCACAGTTTATTCGGGTTGTTTTGTGACAAACCAATACGTTTTAGCAGTTTTAGCTGAAAAACATGACAACTGTGCCACAGACAAGGAGTACAGTGCCTTACATGGACTGATTTACCTGAGATCAGATAAAGTATAATTCATGCTATATTCCTCATCTTTAAATGTGTCACATACTTTGTCGCAACTTTTCACTCAACTGAAGAGAAATAGAGGTTGAAATCTTACAGGTTTATTCTTGTTGTATTTTTAGCTCTCAGTGTAATAAATATAGGGCTGGCATGCTGGTGCACTGGTTCACACTTTCACGTCACAAGACTGAGCCACTGATATTTTAATATTACAATATGAAGCAATCATATGTTCTGTTGTTTGGTTTGTACATTACATTTATGATGACATGTGTCTTAATGTCCCCATGTTTCAACTGCATTTACAATCTCTTGAAAGGACAAGCCATGTGCACACTCCTTTGCCCATTAACAGGAGTCGACAGCTGCAAGTGATGCAACACCTATGCTATTATATCTTAAAACTACACACAGTGTACACTAATTTGCAGTTTGAGATGTTTAGAAACATCTTAAACAAGGACTGTTACAGTGAGCCAGGTCAAGTAAACATCTGTCCCCCAACCAACCACTACACACACAGAGAAACACGCCCACATATTAATAATGTGTTATTTATGGACTAATAATATATATTTACTCACCTCTTTGTCTTCATCTCAATCCTCCTGAGGCTGAGGGTGTTTCACTGTTCTGGCAGTTTTGTCCTGTTAATAGATGTTCATTAAAATCAAATTGCTATGTTTTGATGTGTTTTTGTTTTCTGCATCTAACAAGCACAATTAAAATGTATTCAGTGATTCAGTGCTATTGTCTCTCTGGACCTTTAAAGCGTTTTGGCCAAAAACACTAATTAGTGTCAGATTTCCACTGTAGATTAATTTACTCTCTTTTTCCACACACACAGACAAGCTCTGGTCTCTCTAATGAGGCCTGTCTAGGTCTGGAGGAGGAGAGCGGAGAGGAAGTACAGGTGGCAGCTCTCTAATTATGTCCCTAGTGGATGACTACATTACCCAGGTACCCCAGGCCTCTGACAGGTGGGTGGATGGATTGGAAATGGACCATCACTGGGATGAATGACAGTCCTAATGAATCATTTCCTCATTTATTCCATTAGGGAAGGGAGTGGGCCAGTGTCTCTCCACTGTTAATCTCAATAGAGGTTTCATCAGGATGATGCACTTATATTGTCTCTGCAAGCTATAACTGAAATCACTGGAAAGATGTCCATTCCACATTATCCCTGAGGCTTAACATTTTTCTGCTGTCAAAATGCCCCTGTGGTTTCTCCAAGGGACCTGGATTTTTGGGTCTGACTGGTAATATGGAAACAATGTGGCACTTAAGCCAAATAACTGATGTTGTTAGCTGTTTTGATTTGATCACTCCCTACATTATGACTCAGTAGCCTAAAACTCCCTGTTGCTATGAATATTGATAGTCTGGATACAACTGGCCCCAATTAAAAAAAAGTGTGACAAATACAGGATAATGTTACATGGCTACCATAACATAATAATAAGTGTTTAGAAATGAACTTACAGTGGAATACAAAAGACAGACTGACAGTCGTTATATAATGAATTGAAAAAGAGAGAGTAAAGCATTATGTATCTATGTTAACAGGCTTCACAGGCAACAATGAGTATTTAGTGCACCACAGGGTATTAGCACGCTAATTAGCCTAGTTTGTTAGTGTCCACTTTCTGAATCAGCCCCAAAGTGAACTCCCAAATGTTGAAAGGACAGACAGTCTAAACTGATATACTCCTATATAACCATAACTATGTTATGCACATTTTGTATCAACCATTGTTGCCTGTTCAGAGGCATCATGTGGGTTTCTCAGGGTTTCTATAAATGTATCTAAAACTGCTTTTATCCTCTTTTTATCATTAGCTGTGTCATATTTCCTTAGACCTTCTTGGTTAATGTCAACTTTACATGTATTTTTCCTTAACTAGACTGTAATGTCTCAATTCTTCTACATTCCCCTCATTCCCTCATCCCTGTACTCTCCTCTTGTTTGAGTAAACAGTAGTTGTCATTTTGAAATGGTCACAGGAGCAGACTGAGGCCTCCTTGGCAGTGATATGTGTGGAGAGAGTCAGGTCCCATCTGTTCCTTGTCCATGGGGGATGTTGGGTTAGCCAGCCAGTCTCCACCACCACAACCTTCCCCTCCCCTCTCTACTCCTCCTTAACACCCAGAGAGAGGATAATGAGAACAGGGAGAGGGTGCACCACACATCACCGGGCACCATGCGTGTCTGAGATCCCGCTTTGTCCGTCTTGTCCCCTGCGCCCTGTCATAGCATTGCGCTATGACACTGGTCCTCAGCTGGTCGCATGTGATCAGAGCAGCCAAGAACAATTCCTCCGATGCAGATGAGCTGCTTGACATATGTTTCAGTGACAGTGATGCTGATGGTAGCATTCGTGCCTTTTAGGAATATGTGTGTATTTACCCTGAAATGAGCCTGTCAAGATAATCTGCTGCAACTCTGTTTTTCTTTGCTTGTATTTCAAGTGCCATATTTCAAGCTGCATATCTCTTATTCCTATCTCTTTGGATATTTTGGTTTGCTTCCTGTTGTCACTGTGAAACATTCAGTGGTGTAAATGCAGGCAGGCCAAAACACAGCTTGAATTATTTAATTAAAATATTTAATCAAAAGGAAAATCTGGCAGAAGAAGCAGCTCCTGAATTTAGTCCTTTTTTTTTTTTTTGTTATTTTTACCCACTTTCTTCAGAGCCATTGAAACAGAGCAAGATGTCAAACTCACTTGTCTATAACAGAAACTATCAATTGTTTCTCCCCTGCAAGCAGCTTGGACAAGCCTTTTTGTAAACACTGTCTGACTTGTGACTAAGAGGCCACCATGATTTGTCTTTCGCCCCTCCCAGATGACGTCTTTCGCTTTGTCCCTGCACCTTTCGACCCACAGAACAATGATAAATGTTAATTCTTAATTCAGAGTTAGACTGAACACTAAGTCATTTATTTCAGCCCATTAAAGCAAACATGTTGGAAGCTCTCATTGTCTGGCATGGTTGCAGTCAGATCCAGCTAGGGACCAGTGGCTTAAAATTTCACAACTTAACAGTGTGACCAGATGTTCCGGTGACTGCCACACATTTGCACTGTAACAGATGAGCTCTGGTATCGCACTCTCTGCTGGCCAGAAGACGCTGAGACACACTGAGGGACACACCCACACAAGCAGAGGAAAACTCCTGATGGGCTCTCTGAAAATGAAATTCCCCTCACTCCTGCTGCAGAACACAATGTGCTGAGATTTGCATGTGTGAATGAAAGTGTTTTTACTCCGTATGCCTCCTGAATACTCAGTAATATTGTATTCTTATTCCTTTCACCCTCTGGAAGATTAGTGTTGCACAAAAAACACAAGAGTCAACATACATACATTTGTGTAATTTTTAAATATTTCATTTGGTGCTGCTTGACATTTATGTTTGCAAAGTTTGTTTGATTGCTCATCCTCGCATAATTATAATAAATAATAATCATAATCATTAAGCAAAAAGAAAAACAGCCAGAAAATGAAATTAGAGTGCAGCGTAGAGTGTATAGTCCTTTTGGGACCTGGGTCAGACTGTTATTAGAATATTGATTTAGACAGAAAATGGACTCAGGTCAACATGGCACCGAGATTCATTGCAGGATATTATTTCACAAAAAACTGCATGTGTGAGTTCAGAGCAGGATTTCAGTTTTAATTTGCGGAAGTAGCGTAGCTCACAAATTCAGATATCAGAGGTAAAAGAAAAATCATCCCACATCTCATTTACCACAACTCATACGTATCCATACACTTTTTGAAGTTTGGCCTGCCCTCAGCCCTTCCTGATGTTCCCCAGTCACCTGACCATCACTGGCCTGCATATCTGCCCTTTGATGCCCCTAATTAACCACTTTGTGTCTCTTTGTCATTTTTTTTTTTTTTTTAAGGACGTCACAGAGTATCTGCCAGTTTTTAGGTTTTGGCTTCCTGGCTACCTGCTTCTATTTTTTTATAGTTTTCTATAGTTTACTTTATAAAACAATTGTTTATCAAATAGATAATTGTCTTTTTATTCCACTTTTATTCTTGTTCAAATCTTGCCTATATCACCCAGGAGTATCAATCACTGCATTGTCAAGCAGCATCTGAAACTCATGATGCTTCATGGGTTAAAATGATATGGCCCATTTAAAAAGATTTAAATTATGTCTTTCTGCCAAAATAATTTTAGTTTTTTACAGCTACACTACAACACCCCTTTTATGTATTGTTTATGTCCAAAGTCCATTGAGCGTTTCTACGAAATTTGCGCATTGATTCCGTATTGACTGAATGCTCAAAATTAAGTGGTGTATTATGTTTTTAAATGGGATTGTCTTCAGTATGTAACAGTAAAATCTGTCCTTTACCGAATTTGATAAAACACATAAAAGCCTCCTGTTCAGATTTTAATTATGCTTCATGAATCTCGCCCATAAAAATAAAGTACATTCAGTAGAAAGTGTCTGGAGTTATGTAAATTGCAGCATTAAAAGCTCCTTCATGTTCACTATCCTTATGCTTTTCTTTTATGTGAGAAGTTCATGAATTATGCAACTGGGTCAGTGTGAAAGAGGTGTAAATTTGTTTTTTCTGTTAGTGTGAGAGCTGCTCAGGGTTAATTCATTTACACTCGTTTGTATTTCACCACCAAATCTCCCTGGTTGTCACACACACTTGCATCTACTGACCAACTCACCTACACACACAGTATAGGATGTAAACAAGCCCAGAGGTCAGAGGGGCAGTGGAGACACAGAAGAAATGGAGTGAAGCTTTGAGTCACTCTCCACCTCCAGTCTCTCAGTGTCCTGCTGCTCCTTCATACCTGATGGGGACACCTGACTGTTTGATGTGTGTGACAGCAGTACAGAGAACACCACACCCTGCAGTTCTGATCTGGTCTAATCATGGACCCACCTCCGCGCTCTCCCACCGATCTGCATCCTGTCACCTGCAGGGGAAAAGGTCAATCCAGGTAACATCACAGCTCACAAAGCAGGTAACTCACGATTATTTGTATCGTCCCAAACAAACATGGCTGCAGCAGCCCTCTACGCTACTTCCCTCTCTCTTTTTTCAAATCCACATCTTTACACAGAGCTGGAGCCACAGGCTTGAGGCCAAGAGGCCACCAATTATGAGTGCATACAGTTTCTACAGTGGCATTGAGAAGCTCATCTGTGGTGCAGCACATTTCAGGCTGAAGAAAGATTTTAGAGTGGGAGCTGTTTGACTTCTTTAGAGAAACCGTAATCTGCATAGAGAAGAAATCCACTGTAAAGTTCTCCAAAATAAATTAGATAAATGCAAACTAAAGTATGAAAATGAAATATATAAGGTATAGTCCGAAATGGATGCTACCATTGGATTGTTGTTTTTAAGACAATTTTAGCATTTAGCATGTATAATACAATAGATATAATCCAATTAACCACATTCATATGTGACTAGTTTGACTAGTTTTACTAGTCAGGTGGCTTACATCTCAATAATTTGGTGAAAGTATGTTTATAGTTATGTCTTTATACTCAATGTTCATGTTCATGACTATAAAACTATTTTCAGTTATTTAAGTTTGGACACTGTAATAGTCATATCCAGTGTGTCACATTCTTCCTTCCCTTTTCCCTGCACAGAAGATTATGTATTGTATGTTAATTAAATACAGATTAGTATAAATTTTCTTCCACCTATCCATCCTTGATTTAGTCAATTTTCCAGATCAGATTTTCAGTGGAAACAGGACAAACTCAACAGCTTCACATCCTTCATCTCTTGTTGGGGATGTTCAGGTGGTTCCAAGTAAGTTGTTGAGAGATGTGTTGTGCCCTGGGACCATTATTTGTCATTCCTGGAACGCCTCCAAAACAGGCGAATGAAAATCCTAACAGGTGCTTGGACAGTAAGGTCCTTTCAAAATGCTGAACTCTTCACCTTATCATGCAGACTGAGGTAAACAGGCATGAGCTGGGGCAAACATTTCGCTGTACATGCAGAGCAGTTCTTTTCACCATCCCAGTCTGACCAAAGGGCTGCATCTGTCATGAATAGTGCACTAAATGTATAATATTGACAATTTAAATTTAACGTCTGAATTAAAAAGGCATGTTTGATGTGGTCTAGTCATCAAAAAATATATATATTTGATTTTTGTAATTGTAAAATGTAATTTAAATTTTATTTTTATCAAAACCTCACACACTCTGACTTCATTCCTCATATGCATAGTTCATTGAGTAACTGATATCTTTAAACTAGAAACCTGTTCACAACATTGACCATGTGATCATGTGATTCTCAATATAATACCACATCAAGTACTTTACTCATACACGGAGATGTCTCCAAAAACCAAGTCACACTGGTTTTGTCTCTTCATTTGTCTATTCTACACTGTAATCATTTGCTATTTCTGCTCCATTGTCCTTTGGTATCATCCTTAATGTCTTCACAATTAAAGTTAATAGCACAATTGTTGCACTGATCAAGGAGGTGCTTGTGTTTCTAATGCAGGTCCTATTGTCAAATACATGAAATAAAATGTCTTTTTCCTTCCCTGTGAGCTGTTTTTTGATAAAAGAACTCTAAGTTAAGCACCTGGCACCAGGACTATAGTGATCCAGAGAACAACATGAAAATGTCTGCTTTCTGCAATCGCACTTCCTCCTCCGTGTGTGTGTGTGTGTGTGTGTGTTGTGTTTGAGTGGACAGAGCTGTAAAGTAAACCCATCTCAGGATAAGAGGATGCTGCTTCTGAGCATCAATTCAACCAAGGTGCACGAAAAGAAGTTCTTTAGGTTACATGTTTAAAGCTGAAGAATAGTCATGGATATGGTAACAATACCAATGATCATAAGTCAGGAAGTGCTCAATATGTGCTTGGCCACCAGTGTGGATTAGCTTAATGTAGAGTTAATGTAACACCTAAGGTCACTAATCTCTGGACAAAAACTCACACAGCTAACCTAATATGAAAGGCAATACTTCTCAAACACGTAATCTACAAGGTGCTTGATTGGAAACCCTCATTTACAGGAAAGCAAAACAATAAGGCACATTATTAAACAATAAATATGCAAATTTTTGCACGCGCAAGGAATTAAAATAGCTGGGAGTATATTTTTAATGCCTAGTGAACAATCATGGTTCAATCCCCGAGGTTACTGAGAGGAGTGTGAAGGCATCTAGACTGAGACTGAGGGTGTAAAATGGTCTTAAACGGGGGGGGGGGGGGGGGGGATTTGTCCAATGGGAATGAGGCTATTAATACCGTTGTGGTTCTCTCCGAGGAAATAGTACAAGAGGTTTTATTCGCAGAGCCTCCTTATGATCAAGAGATTGAAACTGCGAGAGTTGGAGAAAATGAGACACCTAGGATAAAATCCAAATATGCCTGTAGTGAGTCTGCCACTGAGGAGTGTGAGATTTAGTTGCTATTTTGTGAAGCTTGACAATTAAATCCTTCATTTTGATGTTTAAAGTTGCTGAGCACCTTTAGTGCAACTGAATTTAAAGAGACAGATAATAATGATTATGCAATAAGTTTTATTTTGTTTTCCACTCCCTTAAGGAAAAAAAAAATCTTATAACGTGCTTCAAAACCACATTTGAGTCCCAAATTAATGCTGTTAATGAACCCAACATATTTGCATTATAATAAGGTTGTATAATGTTTTTTTATTGCTATCAAACAACCAACCTTATCGATGTCTGTTTGATGATCTCCATTGAGGTCGCTTTAATGATCTCCTTGCTATAAGCTGTCTGTCAAAATTCAATTAATTTGTCAGAGGTTATTGGCCTGTCAGTGCTCCGCATTTTAATAAAGCTGAAGGGCTTTGATAAGACCTCACTTTAATTGACAGCAAGGAAGAGATAAAGCCAGCTTTATTTATTTCTTCCTTTTTATTTTGTCTCATACAGTCGAGGATTCTCACTGCAGACGGATCGGTGTATTAAGGACACGTCCTTCAAAACCGTCTTGAAATTGTATCTAGAGTTTTCAGTGAGTACTTTTATTTGAACTCCGCTATGGGTTTTGGAGACAGTGGCATCCCAACATTGGGGCCGGTCTTCCCTCGTATATATCGTCTCTGTCATGCCGGTATCCTGAGCTGACACGTCCCTTTTCCATCAAAGTGGCACATCTGGCCCTCCTGGAGCTGTAGTCAAATGTCATCCAGAGCTACCCACAGAGTGATGCCAGCCCTGTGTAGGGTTACACCACCAGATATTGAAGCATTTGAGTGTCATTCTTGTGTCGCTGCCCACTGTGATGCCCATGGGTTATTGTCTCATTGTCCCTTTTAAGAAATGTTATAGATATACTTTTATTTATCCCCCGAGGGAAACTAAGTAATTAATGTAATTAATATAACAATTTAACAGGCTATCAGGTTTTTCTGTTTTTCTGTTCTGATATTATATTTTCTGAATTCTGAATCAATTTTGAGTTATCAGTAAAAAAATATTCAGCCTCAGAGTCTGCACTGATAACATAGTGAGTTTACAATGTGTACTGAACATGAAATGTGCAAATATGGCTACATGGCAATATGTCTTTGTCTTGACCATTTACTGTGCATCATCACCTTCATGGCAAATTAAAAGGCGACACATATGTGTCATTATGTCATTGGCTTTCAGATGGATATTATATGACATAAACCCGTCCACACATCTGTTACATGGATTCAAAGCACATGTATGTATGAACTTTCTTTATACAGCATCAACTCTCTGACCCCGGAATAAATATTAAAATGATGCAATATTAAAAGTTCATGAATACAATTTGTAGTTACAGCATATATAGGGCTGTTCGCAGCCCAAGATTTATTACCACGTGCTGGCAAACATGTCATCAGGAGAGAGCAGAGTTTCAACGTAGCATAAATACACAACAATTGTGCCTACAGGCAAATGTAACCTATCATAAGCAGACATTGCATCATTTTAAAAGAAAGATCAATAGATTTTACAACCACACCAAGACTGCTTTACTATTTATGACAAGCACTAGTCAGACTTAACAGCTGTATAATGTCCTCAGTAACCCGAAATATATCACCCCAATGATGTCATCAAGTGTTATCAGAAATAGTTCAATGTGTTTTTGCTTGACCCATACTAGGGGCTAAAAGTCAGGATATCTTAGTCTCCTCTTCTTTGACTTTGGTGCAGCTGTGTCTCAGGAGGTAGAGCAGGTCATCCACTAATTATAAGGTCGGTGGTTCAAACCCCAACTCCTCCAATCTGCATGAGAAAGTGCCCTTGGACAAGCTAAAACTGCCTCAGATGGCTTTTCCATCAGTGTAAGAGAGCTGGTATGTGTGGTAGAGGCGCTGTGTGAATATGGCTTCCATTGTATAACTGTGAGTGGTTGATAAGACTAGAAAATTGCTATATGCATCATGAAATAACTGGGGGATCTTTAGACTGTGACAACAATATCTTACTTATATTTCAGTCCCAAAAGAGAGAAAGACATGAGCTGTATTTAACTCCATAAAATGTCAATGGGTTATTAGAGTCACATGTTACAGGCCTTTGTTGCTCTTTTACGGAGATTCTTCATATCAAAGGGATACCCTCGAAACATTACAGTTTTCCATAAATAACCACTCGGCAGCCATGCACAGACATCATCCACACACATTTCCCAGGGGTGCAGCTATTCTGAGAAACCTTCCTCTCCTTTTCTCTTTTTCTTTTCTGTTTTATCATCAGTCACAGCAGAGGTGGGCTCAGTATCGGATCTATTTGTCATTTATGTTGCTGTTCAGGCAGCTCATTTCTGCAAAGCTCTGAAGAAACGGTCAACGTGAAGAGCTTGTACGCCTAGATGGATACTGAGCTACGTGTTCTGGAGCAAGACTGGTAAATGCCTTAGGATAAAAATACACCCAAGCCCTTTCATCCCCTCAATGTTTCATTCACCTCTGCACTCTTGTCTTTTTTTTTCTTTTTTTTTTTTTACACCCATAGAGGCCTGATTGAGTAGTTGTCAGACTGGCCTTGACAGGTTAAGTAGGGCACGAGACGCAGCTCTCTGCAGGTCCCGGCCCGCTGCTAACTCACATTACCACATACATCTGTTTGAGGACTTTTCTTTAAAGGCCGATAAGTCATGTTGTCACGGGCACTTTTCCCTGAGTGGGGTCTCATTTTGTGCACAGAAGATCATGGAGGACTTTCGTTGCAGTGTTTGCAAATTGGTTTGGAGCTGGACAACTTGTTCTCCGTTCTCCAAATCGACTCTGGCATGTTTGCTTATCAAATGCCTCATTTTGGGATTGATGATAACTTAACATATTATGAAATCCCACGCAGGGCTGTGGTTCTTCCTCTGGGCTAATCATCTAATCACTTGATGCAGGAGGCCCCTGTCCTGTTTAGACATCTAATAGATGAAAAAAATGTAATGTGCTATATTTTCAAGGACATGCAGTAATGCTGCATAAAATACTATATATGTAATGAAGCTTCTAATATTTTTATACTTTCTGTGACTAGAAGCAAACACTTATTAGTTTCATTCATTTTGTATAATAAACTGGACACTCAATATGTATGTATGACAGTTTTCTTTTCACTTAAGATTGTGTGTTTGATCAGCTAAATGTTCTTAAGTACCGATGCAGTATCTCATTCAATACTTCAGTCAGTACACACACGTGGTAAACTGGGAACAGTGAGCGCACAATGGCAACGTGCATTCACTGGAAATAGCCACTGCAACCTGTGATTACCTACCAAAATATTGACTAGCTGCTTTGCTCACTAGAGTTTAAAATGAATGCATCATGCAAGATGGAAATATATGCTACTATTGGGTAGTAACACATTACTTAGTAAAGCATAACAGTAATGATAATTGCCTTTTTCACTGAGAAATAAAAATTATGATTCAGTTACTATGTTACAGTTACCATACCAGTAATTCCCTGTTACTTTGAAAACCTGATTTTGCTGTTCAATTGTTAAGTAATTAAATTACTCAATGAGTAACATGCATGAAGTATCAATTCAGTTTTGAAGTTTCTTGTGTCAATGTTTTAATCTTAATCCATAACTAAGATGTACTGTAGAGATGTACAAGAATGAAATTGGCCCCCAATATAAATATTTATTTATTATGTTTGAAGATTTAAATAAATTCAAACAGTAGTCGAAACGTCGTTCATGAAGACTCAAAAATAGCCTCGGTAATAATAACTAGCTTAGGGTCACATTCAACAAGCACAGACAGATGGAGGAATTAGTTAAGCATTAATGCAGGGACACTACACCCAGATCCCTTATTGGTCTAAGCGGAAATGAAGAGCTCTATCCCATCAGCTTGTAAAATCGGTTCAGAGTGGATTCAGACCTGACTGTCTAGAGGATAAAAAAGAGAAAGGTGTTGAAAATGTGTTTGTGTGTGTATCTACAGGTGCATGTGGAGGTTTGGGGCAGTTGATCCTGCTGGTCAAGATTTTATTTAAGGTGAGAGTAAATGCCAAAGTAGCTTGTCTAATTAAGCTGTTTGCTGGCTGTCGAGGGAGCTTAGTTGTATATTTGCCTTTCACGTTGTCTCTTCCTTGTTGAGTGAACAGGCCTGTAATCATTAACGAAGTGTTATGGATGTGTCCCAGAGGAAAATTCTATGTTTGCACACTCATCAATCACTTATTGACTGAGTAAATCCGAAGACGAGGGCCGCGCTACAACATGTGAGTGGAATATCTGCGTTTTTGGACCAAAGTGGCTGCCCCTGTCTTTACTTTATAACAAGCAGTCCAAAGTGTCTGTGCTATTAAAGGCTTTCTGTCTGACTTTACCTGTCACTGTCTGCTGTGTATCAAACTCAACCAATGACATTCGAAAAAGGCTGTAGTCAGAGCTGACAGTGTTGTACTTGACAGAAAGATGTTGGAAATATCTCCCACTCGTCTGTCTCCCTCTAGCTTCCAGGGACTTGGATGTGCAGCTAATTAACATTTGCATAGGTTGAACAGGTTCAGGCACTCACGCAGTCATCATTTAGTCCTCATTTGTGGACTGTTACGCGCAATGAAATACAAGATGAGAAATGTATCTATATCCTACTCAGTAGAGGAGAATTATTGCAATTTTAATTTACTAATAAACCAAAAATATCCTTAAAATAGAGGTGAAAATGTAGCCCAACTGTTTTCTGGTAGAAATGTTGTACACAATGATGATTGCAGTTACTGTTTTCTCTAGTTAGCGTGGATGTAGGGCTTCGAATTTAAAACTTCATTTACTTCATATCCATTTTTCCATATGATGTGGTTTCATGCAACAGGTTCTGCCCTCCATAAAGTTTCCCTGGCACCTCTGGAGACTCTACTGGCTATGTGAATCCCCACATCAAAGGAAATATAAAAAAACTCTCCAAAACGATAACAAGCTATTAATCCTCAGTGGAATTTTTGATTATAAAATAGGAGCTGAATACTGAAACAACTGAAGCCAAGACCTGAACCTGTTAGCTGTTTTCAAATCAGACAAGGAGGCAATCTCTAAGGTCAAGACATTTGACTTGCACGACTGCCTGTGCGTGCAGTTGTTCAGCTTGTAGTTTCCAGATATCACTGGTTAGGATGGTTTATATTATTCTTAACTATTATCATATTGAATATATAATTTTATCTATAATTTAAATATAGAAATTATAGAGTGTATGTAAAAGCAACATTATCTTATCCATGTGCTTCAACAGTGAATTAAACTGCATTAACTGCTTGATATTTTGCCAGGAGTCATCATCGTGCTTAATGTGGTGCCAGCTATTTGCTCAGTCAGAATTTGTAAGCTTCTTAAACTGAAAATGAACTTGATTAGGTGATATTAAACTTGCAATACAATGAGGAAATTCACTTCCTTCTTATTCCCAGAAGCCTGGATCTGAGACAGCTCCTGTTTGACTCTTGTTCACGACTACTGCTGACAGATTTGTTTTATATCATTAACCAGCGGAGTCAACAGTTGTCTGTAAGCATTTTAATGTCATTATGTTTTCAAGTATTTCTGGCAATTTGTGAGCTTATAAAAAATTCTCATTGTGGTTCTTTGAGAGAGAAAAACAAAAAAGGCAAATCTATGTGATATCTACAATACCATCATCTGCATGGGAATTAACTGCACAAGATATATTAAGTACTATTGATTGAGTAATTGCTACATTACAAATGAACAACGTTTGATCTGACAAGTATATAACAAGTAATAAAACATATCTGTCATTGCCATCCACAATAACAGGTTTAGTCATTCTCTAATCTGCACATCTACAAACCATTTTCTGATCTTACACAGCAATAGATGAGATTTTGTTAAGTCTATAAGCACAAAAATTACTTATTTCTACAAATCATCTGTTAAGTTTAATGGACGTTGTGTATATATGGGTTCAAAGTGCTCAGGGTGAGCCAGTTGCTGGTTCGATTCCCAGCCGACCGGACTCTTTCTTGCATGTCATCCCCCTTCACTCTGTTCCATTTTCTGTCTTTTCACGCTGTCCTTTCAAAATAATAAGGGCAGAAAAAAAAAACTTTCTATAAATTATACTAATCACATGGTAAAGATTAGTGAATGGCTACAGTCATGAAGCTAATGTTGTATGTAATATAACAAACAGTGAACCATCCATCTGCCATATTCATCCGTCCTCTAAGTGGCTCTATGATAATGTCACACACTTCCCCTTTGCTCTCAAAGGACAAGAGCCATAATTACTACAGTGGCTTGACGGCTTTGACCCTGCAACCTAAGTAAATGACGTTTTTGGATAGTTGCTGAAATGACTGATGCAGTAATTTTTCTCAGAGGGAAAATGCTACTACTGTTTGGTCACGATGACACAATTGAACTTTTTTCACTTTACATCATCTGTATTTACAAAGCTCACAGTTTTGAAGGAGAAAAAAAGGCAACGATATTTTTCTATATCCCTTTGTCCTCCCTTGTCTTTCTCACACTTAGTTTTCACAAAAGTCCCTACTCTCTACTCTAAAATAGAGCTCCAGAGCCCTGGAGAGAGGATGCTGAAGTGACGGCATGTCATCGCTGTCCCACATCAGTGACTCACTGAGGCCTGTGTGCCCCAGCCTGTCACCAGCCTGTCGCTCTCTCTTGCTGGGCTGGATGGCAGCACAATGTCTCACCACCTTGGCGTTGTTAAGGCCAGCTTCAGAAATCCCTCCCTCACCCTATGAGGAGTGTCACAAGAGGGAGCACCTCTAAAATACCTGTCTCTGTCATGTCCCTCTGCAGCATGTCTTCAACACAAACCTATAACTTCAGCATAAAACAAAAGACTAGGGACATTGTTCATACTAGTCTCTCTGGAGGACCTGAATAATACTGATGGTTTATTTTACCCCCCTATGCCAGAGGGCAGAGTAATTACAAATGTCTTCCCCTAAACTGCTAGAAACATTATATTATGTCATTAGAGGAGACGTATATATATTGCCAGACTTCTGAGCTGTCAGGAAGAAGAGCAATAAGGAAGGAAGTGATATACTGTGGACTTAACTTAAAGTTAAAGAATTAAAGGTTTATGTGGCATGGCAGCTGCTTCGGGGCATCGGGTCCCCTGTACTGAGCAAAATATCTAAAATTGTAATTTGTGGGTTAATCAAACACAATATGTGAGTTGAGGGTGTGGCTGTATTTCTTTTTTTTTCCAAAACACAGAGGGATAATATTTTATAACCTCTGCCATGGATTGCCATGGGCTTGTTTGAAGAAATATGAAGTGGAATTAAGTCATATGTATGATTAGTCTCCAGTATAGCTCAACTTTAAAACCTTTATCTTCTTGTGTAAGGGCCATTTACCCAGTGAAATCATTTATCACTCATTTATTGCATTTTTAAGTAGGTTTTTAGGGGTCTCTGAGTTACAAATTGTGAGAGGCTTTTCCTGGACTACTATCACTCTCAAAGCTAAATCATAAAACCAAAAAGGGGCTCAAATTACAAAGACATATAACACCAGCCATAGATTATTAAGAACTTGGCTTTTTGTGATTAATTAAACTTAAAATTAATTGAAAAAAGATGTGAGCCCCTCACTCTACCATTGTAGGCTACTGTTATTTGACCTGAAATTCATTATAGTTAGGTCAGTTTCCATCACAACCACTCAGCATTAAAGGTGAACCTCATTAATCTTTCGTGAGAACTTCTCCACCTTGTTAGAGAAGGGTTTTGGGCAGGACCGATCTCAAGATAACTGTCAAGAAAAGAACCTGAAAAACTTGCCAGCAATGTTAATTATTGAAGGACTAAAAGCATGATATCGGTGCTCAGAAAATTTGGAAGATATGTTTAAATATGAACATTTTTTCTGTTATCATGCAATTAGATGGTTTCACTTGATCAAATGTGGTTTATGAGCAAGGAATTGACTGCTCACCCATGCAAATTTTCAATCACTTTCTTGCACGTCTCAGTTTGCATTTGCTCACCACTTGAAATTCTTAGTTATTGTGTCCAAAAGTTCTGACAAATCAGATTTATAATTTGTAACCAATGCCTGTTATTTTTTTTATTTTTATTTTTTTCTGGCTAAAATAACTGCTGCTGGTCGATTCTATCAGCTGAAGCTAACGAGCTTTTTAGTTTTCTCAAGTGATTTTAATTTTATCTTCCAATGATCAGAAATGGATTTGCTCATTTTGACACTGACATTGAGTCCTCAATGTGTCTCTTTACAGCACACTTTTTTCATTTGCTTTTAACTTGCTTTTGAACATTAATACAATTCACTGAATGCTACTTTGACTTGATTTCTCTTCTCTGACGCTCATCTTAATAGCTGATTACTAACCAAGAGATGCTGAGTCAATAGCCCCCTTCTGGTGGATTTATTTACACAGTGATTCATTAAATTGAAGCAATTTTGAGTGTTTATAAGTAATGTAAGTGCCATTTATCTTGCCTCTGATCTGCTCTGTTCACACACTCCTGTAAGGTCAAGGTAAGAAAAATAAAGGTTGTTGTGGCTGTGCTGCAGAGGTGGGAGTTCAGACAGGCGTAGACAAACCACTGGGGCTGTGATTGATGGAAACCCCTCTGAATGACTGGGTTGCTGACTCTTACTGGCAGCAATCTGCCAACCCTGTCTCCTCATTAACACAAACCCACATCCTACAGTCATGGATTTACTCTCTTTCACATGAGGCCACTGCTACGACGACAGCCATGCTCATTACTCTGATATCCTGTTAATACTTCATGGCTGTAACAAATCACTGGTCCTCAGATGATCTGCTTCCAGTCTATTTTTAACCCCCGTGAAGACAGAATCCAGGTGTGGTCTCATCTGGCTTTTCCTTGGCTGTATGCATGGGTATCCAATTCAGTATATCAGTGGGCCCGATGGACAGCACTCATACCAACATTTGCATTACCCTGTTTTGCATTACCCTGTTCTGCAGAAATAACTGAAAGATTAAAATAATAATAATAATAAAAAAAATAAAAATTAACCATAAACTTTTTTTTTTTGTTTGTTTGTTTTTTAACTTTGTCCCACTTACCTGCTTCACCTACCTCATCTCACATGGTATCAGCCTAACAGATGGTGTTGAACAGTTGGATTAAAGCAGTGGTTAAAGCAAAGGATCAAAGCAGACAGTCACAGTTTGCTGCCTCATGCCATGTTTCTGGTCTGCATACTGTGGTTATTGCATCTTATATGGTGTAGAGCTGGAGTAAGCCATTTAAAAATGGCCTAAATTCCCTCTTGGTAGCAACATTCATCCTCAATATATACCCAGCAGCCACTTTATTAGGTGAAACTGTAAAAATGTAAATTCAATGCAATCCAGTATCATAACTCAGCCATACATTCAACATACAATTGCTAACAATCTCCAGTTTTGATTGACACTGCCAGAGAGGTATTACTTTAACTGTGTTTATTATTTAGGTTGAGGTTTGCAGTGTTGTTGACCTGCATTGCATTATACAGAGAGGTGTTTTTTTAAATGCCTGGTATAAAACCGATAGAAATGCCTCTGTGTATACAAAGCACTGAATGAATAAACTTTGTCTTGCCTCATGAAAAATTCACTCCCAAAACTACATGTTTTGTGGCTGCTCATCAGCATAATATGAAAATATTCTAAAAGTTCTCTGCAACATGTCGTACATATTTACCCAAAATTCAGCCTGACACAATTGGTATTTTTAGAAACTTTGCGGTCTTCTCCAGAATTGAAAATCAGTCTTTGTTTAGCTGTGCCACATGAGTTTGTATAGTCATTACACATTCTGTTCAGTCACATTAACAACTAAAAATTGTGTATCAACTGTTGGTGATTTTCGATGCCCTTCTCCAAATTGTTCTGGATAATCTACTGAGTCTGCTGATATTTAAAAAATCCTACAAATCCCAACAAAGGAAAAAAGGCTCTTACAAAGTAGCATGTTGAGAGGATGAATGGTCCAGGTACTAGTGTCGTGCTGAGCTTCGGAGCACTACTGCCCTTTGCTCAGTAGAGAAGGTGGGATTGTTATTCTCCAGCTGAATTTGACAACATGCTTGTGCAGTTGCTCCAGAAACCCATGATGGTTCTCAAGCCAAGCATGCATGTAGTCCCAGCTGTACAAATCCTGGCCTGTTGTTGAGCAGAAACTACGGCACTGAGGATAAAAAGGGCGAGCCAGTGTAACTATATAGTCCCTATAATGGCACAGGTGAAATCTGGTTAAATCCAATAAACTTAATGAGGTGAGGAAAAGCACAAAATGAATGAAAGCAGTTCAGTGTGACTATGAGACAGACAAATAAAAAACCCATACTGTCAGGAAATGACAAGTAGTAGTTTTGCAACAACCTTTAGTTTTACACAAGGACGTAGCTTATATCCTCATGTTACTCTATGGACCAGGATCCTAATGCCTGTTGAAAGATACATCTCTGTCAACACGGTCCAAAGAGGAAACTGTGTATAAATAGAAAAAAACATAACTTTCTACTGTTTGGACCACAAGCGGAGTTATGGCAGAGTTTCCTGCCATTGATTTGCTCAGAAACCAAAGACACCTATTTTAAATATCACAATAAAACACTTAATTTAAAGCATGAAAAAAACTTCAGACTTCATCTAAAATCGCCTGTCAATCTAAAACCTATTGTATATCCTTGAGCAAGCCAGCTTCTTCCCAACATATTCCCTCTGTTGCAGAATAACATCATTATATTAGTGCTGACAGACTCTGTGGAACTATTCATGTGTGGCAATCAAAGAGTAATACAATTTCTACTTTTAACCACTCAGATGCCATTTCACAAAGGGGTTTTTGACTGCAATCTGTATTAAACAGCAGCCTTTGGCATTTTATTCATTTGCATAGATTCATTTTCATCCCACAGAATTAAAAACACCCACACTTTTGTTTACTCTGAATACCCTGGAGCAACACATCCACTGTGATGCAACTTGACCCATTGTGGTCTCCGAAATGACATTTAAGAGGAAGCTTCCTGAGCGAAAATAATGAGCTGTCTTCCAAACAAAGCAGGCAAATAGAGGTATTTTGTGGGTCTTTACTGAGGGATGGCAGGGTATTGCCTTTTAAAGCTGCCATGACTCTTTATATTTAACAAAGCCGAAAGATTTGTAAATCTGGCAGAGTGATTCCCTGCCTGCTGCCATCTACCTGTCAGCCATTTTGACACCCAAGCTGCTAATATCCCTCTATCTATCTCCTTCAACGACTATTTTGGACTCACTGCTCATGTTTGGATGTTCAAAGAGTCCTTCTTTCTCTCTCTGACACATTTTCATTGACTCACTGACACATGCTGCTTACTGACAGACAGATCTGTACATGGGAGACATGAGGTATCCTGTGAATGAATATGGATGGAGTCGTCCATCTGTCCATCTGCCATTAGGCTTTGCTGACACTGAATGCTGATGGGGCCCAGCAAGAGGCTGAAAAGAAATGAGAAAGCTCAATGTGAATGAACCTTGTAATGTGAGTGCAGAGAAGTAAGTAAGTATTTTCAGGCATTTCCATTGAGCTGGAGCCCGGCCCAGCAGACACTGGGCTGAGGGCAGTAGGGTACCCTGGAGAGCAGGTTGCCACTTACAAGACAAAATATACTAACGCTCACATTCAGACCAGTGGGACATTGGGAGACGCCATTCCACCTGACATTCATGTCTTTGAATATGTTGCGGGAGGGCAACAGGATGAAGCAAAGTCCACACAGGGACAGGGGGGACTGATTAACATTAATCAAATTAACACTGAGGACATGATAAGATGTAAATAGATAATTACAGCACACCATCTGTTATTCAGCGAAAAAAAAGTAATAGAAAATCAAATCACTGAACAAGAAATCTGTGTCTTTACTGTCCGAGGCTGGAAGATGAAGCCAACATGGAAGTGCAGTTCTTCAAATGGCTGCTTGAGGCTGGCTCCAAAAGTGAGTTAATCCCAATAGACAGCAGAAGTAAACATGTTTACAGCCTGGTATAAAAAAAATGTTTTTGGTCTCTATAGCTAGTTTCTTTTATCAGGACTGTATGGTGTGTGAATTTTTATATAACTTACCCTTTAAATTTCATTAAGGCTTAAAGTTCTGCATAACTGATGGCGTACCACTGTGAGTGACAGGCCAATGAGCGTATGTTTGCCACAAGCTGGGATGCACCAAAGCAATGACTCCACACACCCCCCTCCTCTTTGGCCGTTTTTATATTAGCACAGGGGTTGGCAGAGTCAGGCATTAACAAAGACGGTGGAGGAGCCCACCTTGAGAAACCTGTGGGTGGTGTTACAAAGGCTACGTGCATCTTTATTCTCAGTCGATGGTCTTTCATCTGGTACAGTGTTTGTATGTGTCATGGCTTCTCAGCTTGTTGGTGTGCCACCTTATAAGGTTGCACTGTGAACGTCAAAGGTATCAACTGCCTTTTGACACAGAACAACATTGGTATTCATATTGAGTTGTGCTTCTGACCACCTGCTAAATCCAGGTTTAATACTCACCCTGTTTGTAGCTTTGGTTTTCATCTGCACCAACTCCCGAGGGAAACATCTGACTGAGGTCGACACCTTTCACATTAAACTTTACATTCTGACCCATTTTTGATATAAAAGCATTGATTAGTGCTGCTTTAAGGATCCAACAAACCTACTTGGCCTTTCGTGTACCATCTCCTCTGCAGACTCGTTGTGTAGTGTGTACAAAAATGATGTGTACATGCTGCTGTGGTGTGAGCCGCAATTGTGTTTTCACTTGGGTTTAAGATACCTGTGGCATAAAGAGCACAGCCAAACTTTTAAAATTGACCATTTTAACATTATTCAAGTTTGATCCATGTGTTATTTGACTTTACTATCCATTAACTTTATTGGAACCACTTGTGATGTTCCCATTGTGTATGTTACACATAGGTCCAGATAAAGTGGCTGCTCAGCACCAAATCCTGCTCTGGGTTAAAGTGAGAAATCTCTGAGCTACAGTGTCTTCTTGTAAAATTACAAGCTCTGCAGCGTCTCGATTTAGCACTGAAACACTCTCTTCACTTGTATATTTAATGACAGCCAGATATATCTTGTCCCTTGGGTGACTTTGAAACATTTCATAAAGTACATGGCACGATGTTAAATTAGATTATATCACATTTGACATCCTCATAAATACATTTAAGAAAGCTTTTTCTTTGATTCCTCCAAGAGGTAAATGAATCCTTAGATGAAATGAAATGATCATTTGAATGTGTATCAGAAAAGTAATAAAAACTTACCACACTGCCATAAGATTTCTGCTGAACACAAAAGCGGTCTGAGTATGAAGCTCCTGTCTGTGATAAATAATAACTAAACTAAATAATAATAAAGAATTTTAACATTTTTAATAGTTGTTTTAAAAGAAAAATATCAACCTGTGGTTTTTCTTTTTACCACGAAACTCTTTAAATTGCAACAACATACTGCAGATGCCACGATGAACATGAATTTTGTGGTAATAAATTTATACCTTGGGAATTGTTTCAACGTCTGAACTTCAGATTTCATATTCTCTCTGATGATGCTAGCTGACAAAACTACTAAGTGTTGCTGGTTGTTCATTGCAGTTTCTACTTTTTAGAAGTTTGAGCTGTGTGTGTGTGTGTGTGTGTGTGTGTGTGTGTGTGTGTGTGTGTGTGCGTGTGTGCACGTACGTGTGTCTAGCAAAGATGACGCAGAGGACAGGGCCCTGGGATTGGGACAGATGAGAAGATGCAGCTCCTCTTAGGAAATAGTTATCTCTCTCAAGCCCCATGCACGCAGCGTCCCATGGGGGATCCGGCTGTGATGGCTGCCAGTTTGCTGCACGGCTGTGTCTTAACCAAAGGCTTTGCTTTTCCCTTTGTGAGTGCAGTTGTTGACAAAGCTTCTACAATTTGCAGCAACATTTTCTCCAAATCTATTGCAATGTCTCTTGCAGTTAACCATTGGCAATACTGGATATTCTCATGTGATTGACTACACACTTGAGCAGCTGCACAAAATCATTCATTATCACCAAAGTATCTGATCTGATCAAAGGATGTCAAAACAACTTCTGAAGACGTGACACATTTCTTTTTACTCACTGCCCTCCTGCAAAATAAGGACGAGTAATGAATTTTAAAGGGGCACACCACCAATTTTAGAAGCCAAAGTCAGTCACGAGGTGAAGCTTCAGCCTGAGGAAACAAATGTATAATGTCTTCTGTTGCTCTGGAGCTGATCTGAAGATCTAAAGCAGAGTTACACACTGGGTATAGAACGCAGGCTTTGCAAGTTTCTCTATGGTGATGCAACATTAAAGGCCAGGACAGAACAGACTGATTTGCACCAAACTTGATGGGCCAGGGAAGAACCGATCAAATTATGATGTGCATCCAGTTAAAGCGGTAGATCCACTTTTTTTTTTTTTTTTTAACACTTTCCTTTACATTGAGAGATTGAGGTTTTTTCACAGTAAAACATTTGAACATTTTCATCAGTTTCTCAGGAAATAATGTATGAGTTTGTACAATTTGTTGAAGATCTATCTAATAATCTGTACCTGCTAGGGGAAAAACGCTGAATCTGCGTTCTGAAGTTTTACTTATTATTAATAATACATAGCAGAACATATGACTCCAGGAACATGTGGGAATGCTTACATAGGTATTTCATTCAATGTGCAGCTAATAAAATGACAATTCATATATCTGCAAGGCTGTTTGAATAAGTGCTGATGTCGTCATTTCACACAACAGGTAATAAAAACATTCACTTGTCTCGCTCAATAATTAAAGGCAATAAAAAAGACATGTACAAAAGACATGTAGGATTATTTGACCTTGGTGGAGGTACGCTTTCTGCTAAGGGCCATTCAATTTTCTTACTTCTGTAACAGAATCTGCTTCAAGTTTTCACTTCAGCTCCCAATAAAGCAGATTATATATCATATTATATATATTATAGTTGTATAATATTTTTGTTTTTTTACATCATGACCTTCTCCTTCAATGCTTTTGTTGGAACTTGGCTCTTATTTGCTGTTGACGATGTTAATTGATTTCAGTGGTTGTGTCAATTACAGGCCATCAGCCTTCAAGAGGGTTGAGGGTTAATGATGTTCTTAGTGGTTTCCATTAGAGGTTGAGAGAAATCATACATACATTACTTTAGGGTGGAAAATTAGGTAGGTTGAAGGAAAACAGATGTATGAATGCTCGTAGCTCTCCACCTCCTCAAACTACTACCCATAAAAATCTGAGCTGAGGTTGTTCTGCTTCTGGTTTGAGCTGCAAATCTAACAGGGAAGACAAACAGCACAGCTGTGGTTACAAATAAAAAGACAACTCATGCAACCTCACTCGAGGAGTGGGAGGAAGAAGGGATGACTGTCTTCTCTATGGTGCTTTATCTGAAGTTTCAGAGGATCTTTCTTTTGCTATAAGTCAGAAACAAGAACCCTGATGGCCACAGTGACATCATTCTGCATAATGTTGTGGGCTTTTAGGCTCTGTTGTTATTTCATCTTATTTATTTGTAATTTATCTTAAAAACTATTACACTGCATTTCACAGAAATATATACAGAAGAGGAAAGTAACCTCACAGGTTGTCTAAACTTCAACACAACATACAGTACAAGGAAGAATTGAGTTTGCGAAAGACTGATTACTTGTGTGTCTTTACCAGCTTTGATCACCTTGATGGATGAGCAAAATGGAAGACATCACTGAAACGGCAATGGCTATGAAATCAAAATGCAAGTGTAGTAAATAATTTCTGGCAGGTTTCATAAAGTCTGAGACATTCAAGGATGGACGCTGAACCTTTCTTTGATAATGCCTTTCATTTCTGTGGGAATGCAAACAATAACGTTAAACCCTTGGCGACCTCATTGTCACACTTGACAAGACCTCTCTGCTGCCACCTCACAGAAGATGTTTTATCATTTTGACATTTGACCTGTAGCAGTTAAATAACCTCTCCTATAATAATTAACAGTAACCTTTAGCCATACCAATGTATATTCTGTCCTTCTGTTTAAACTTTGAGTGGGTAAAAGAGGCATGTGTCCTTAATTACATTAAAAGAAAGCAAAGCAACTGTATGAGTGATATGAATTTCTTGAGCTGCAATTTGTCTAAATATAAACTCACAGGACATCAGAACTTGCCTGAGAATCATATTATTGAGTTTTCATGAAAACAAATATGGAGGGAAAAAGTTTTAACCCTCAGCTAATTAACTGGCAAGATTATACTTCTTGTTTGTCTACCAAAACATAGTGGGAGTGTATTTCCAAAACCCACCAAGCTCTATTTATATCTGTTAACATTAGCTTTTTCATGCAGCACTGTCAATACTTTTGTGGCATTAGACGGGGGTGCTGAGAGGAGTGAAGAGACTCAAATTCAAATTAACATTTTTGCTAGCTTCGAGAGAGAGAGAGAGAGAGAGAGAGAGAGAGAGAGAGAGAGAGAGAGACAAGGTAATGTGTAAGTGATCCTGCCGGAGTCACACTCTGGCTTCATTAGCTGTGATGTGTACTGTGCTGCAGTGGCTGTAACTCATCCTCATCTGCCTCAAAGACAGTCCTGCTCATCCCCCACAACACTGCCACACCACCTCCTTTCTCTGGACACATACTCATTAAAAAGGCTCCACCAAGAAGGAAAAGGCAGGCTATGGGCTACACTGACAGTAAAGGAAGAGTGTGACTTTCAGACCAAACAAGGAAAATTCACAGACAAATCATAAGAGGATAGTACTGGGTGTCCTTGACAGTGTCATAGCTGAGTAGTGTTGTTCAAGTGAAAAACCTTAACATAAAAACATACAAGCAAATCAAAATGCATTTAGTATGAAATTTTATTTCACTAGGATTGAGAAACAACAAATTCAGTTCAAAAACAGCACAAAATGAATACAAATACAAAGAAATACTTTGATCATCTTTAAGACACATTTTGTAAAGATTACACGAAAGGCAAATATAAAAAACCTTGTGTTGTTTATCTGATTGCAATGTGGTAAAATAGCTGAACAGAAATGCACTTTCATCTCTCCAACTGCATCATCAGCCCTGTGATTCACTACCTTAAAAATGTACGCAGACTCAGAGGGAAATCAGAAATCCCACATGCATTAGAAATACAGATCAAAAGGAACTGGTATAGAAATGTTTCAGTGTTAAATCTTTATTAAAAACAAAGTGAGCTGAAGATGAGTCATTAATCCACAGTGGTGGGCAAGTGATAAGGGGAAGATCTTCTAGGTGAGTTGGATGCTGATGTGAATGTGCGTTTGTCTGTGCAGATTTCATCTTTGCAGATGTCAACGGGATCATCACCTGCAGGTGTCACAGTGAAATAGCTTGAGTGCTGAAATTTAAGGACTTCATTCCCCCAACTGGTCCATCCGGGTTGTAGACTTCGAGCAAACAGCTCCAGGCACATGGCTTCATCTCCAACATACAGCTTCAACACTTCTACAGAAAGGAAGAAATGAGGAAGAGGAATGATCTTGGGTGTATTAACTCACTGCAGCGCCTGACAAAATTAAACTACTAGGCCTAATGTTCCAGAAATGCAACAGAACTGGACCAATATGTGTGTCTGTTTACAGCACAGCCAAACTAACTATGGACAGAGAATCCTCATCATGTCATGTTGCTTTAATAAAGCCTCAATAACACAGTCATCATGGTTGTGTAATGTGCTGATAAAATTGTCATAAAATGTAATTTTCTGTATTATACTGTGTCCTGGGAATCTGACAGTAACAACTAAATCTACCGGATTATGTTTTCTATAACTGTAACTAGGAAACGTTGTTAATGTATGTATCTTGTCTTACTAACGTTAATACTTAACAAAACATTAATGTATATACAATATATTTGTTTTTCATTAAAATATCCTATCTTGCTCTACAATACACACTAGTGAACACAGAATTATTACACTTTTGGTTATATTTAGACAGCACTTACTACTGGTAAGGGAAAGTTCACATGCAGGTTTAATCTGGTAAACGTGCAAGATAAATGTTCATTTGTATTTCACCACAACCATGATCTTTCCTTATTCCTTACCAAACATTTCCTCTGACCATTATGTCACCAGCATATTTACTGTTGCTTTGTAGTTTTACAGAAATGTAATATCTAGGAGACAGGATGGCATGAGGACACACATGTACACACACATGCCTGTGAGTGCTGTGGTACATGTTATTGCCAATGGTTTGTGGAGGTAATATGCCAAGCCCAGCAATATGGCAGCAATAGCTGGAAAGAAGAAGACTGCCAGAGAGCAAACAACAGCGATTTTTAACTTTTCAGAAAAACTGTTTTGCAAATGTTTTTTAAACAGGGAAATACATTTAGCAAGTTTGTTGGACCTCAAGGATACACACAATGGCTTTCAGGTGCCAGGTATGTTTGCCCACTTGGTAATTCAACCTTGGGGATGACAAGGTAGATAATAAATTCAATTGGATATTTTAATGAATTGAAAGTTGGGTTGTAAAATTACTGCACTGCAACCATTTCTAATGGGAGCACTTTGCTTGTTACTCTGTAATAGAGGACAGCTCTGGCAACTGCCCAACTCCATCACACCACAGCACAGGGTTTTCTATGTGGACTGGCAGTGACCTTGAGTCTATAAGTGATGATATTCCAGCAGCAGCAGCATACCTGACAGATACGTTTCACTTCCTCCCCTGTGCTACTCTGTCTGCTCTTGTGCAGGCTCAAACCACCCTGACACTCAACTCAGCCAACACTTGGGGAGTTAATGAGCTCAAAAGCCTGATCCCCTAACCGATCTAACCTGCAGAATGCGGTGTCCTGCCTCCCGTTTTCTCTTCCTATGCATGTCAGAGAGACAGAGTCACGGAGTGGAAAGGCCAAACATGCAGCTCTCCAACTAATTCAGCCCCAACCGGTGAGTCAGCTCTCAAAGTTGAACAGAGAATAAAAGGTCTAATTATCCTCTAAACTCTGAAATGGGACAACATATGAAACCTCTACCAAGAAAGGCAAAGGAAGGTGTTACTTAACTGCTGTCTAGACAAGTAACATTTTGCAAGCTTCTCATATTCTCTCCAGAACTGATCCAGGATTATCCAAGGCAGAGAACTAATTATGCTGTCCAGAACTGCTCTGTTTGTCCAATTGCAGTACAGTGATTAATTTCATGGTTTCTATTTTTCCTTAATATACTGCTAATATAATTTGTGTGTCTCTATATCAAATTTAAATATAAAATCTGCAATCATGCAATAACCATGACATTGATCATTATTACCATGGTTGGGTGTGCAATAGATTTTGATATTGATTTTTTAAGGCACATCTTATCAAGACAATTGATTTCAGTCAATATAATCAATGACTTTGATTCTCAGCACAAATGTGGAGTGCCACAGGGTTTGGTTCTGGGCACTATGTTTATAGTTTTTAGCATCACAAACTCCATTATACCAATTCCCAATATATTAATATTAGTTATGTACAAAGCAGTTAAGGCAGCTGTTCAGTCTTGTATCTTTCAACAGAACAATATTTCTCAGTGAATTAATATAGTTTAAATATCATTTTCATCTGCAGTTTGCCTAAAAAACACAAATAAGGTTTGTGATGTCCTTTGTGTTGACAGATTCAAGTCTGGATTTAACAGAAATCATGTCATTCAGATGTAGTGTCGACAATGATAGTATGCGGTAACCAGTTGTGCATGACACTGTGAGTCACATTATCAGCCTGGATATAGTTACTCTTTAAAACTGCTCTATTCAATATTTATATTAATGGATGAAATGATTATGTTTAATCTGAATGGGGTATTGAAAACCCACAGAATCATCACTTGGCTCTGTAGTTCCCCTTGACTTTGCAAGATGTTTTAATAAGTTATTCTTTAAGCACAAGACAAGAACTTTTTATGGTGAGAGCACTGCAGCATTTAGTACCTACATAGCCAGATATTTCATTCAGAAGCAGTTGAGAACAAAAAAGTGAATGTTATTGGGTTAAATTTGCCACATCGACGACATAAAATGATGACGATAAATTGATGTTATGCTTGCGCTGCTGCCCCCATGTGGCCAAAGGAGCTCAGGGTGTTTCTGAAAAAAGAAAAGAAAATATGGACACACATAATCTAGCCTAAACTTAGCACTCTCAAAATTTGTGAAGTAGATTTCACAGATTATATTTACAGCAAAGAGGGGACCACATCATTTACATCTACAAGCAGCCTTTTGTGGCATTGTTGCTCCTCACACCTCAACTGGACCAAAGTATTTGAACCATCTGACATACTACTATAATATTTAAGTCACCAAGTAAAAAAATTGAATAGTTGACAAAGAAAGCTAAATGGTGTAGTGGCCAGTGAAACGTACTGGTGCATAGATCACATTCACAAATAATTTCAACATATCAACTTAATAATAAAAATAATATCAAATAATATCAACAGTGATGCAACCCACACCACTGGAAGTGTGCCTCTTTCTAAGATGAATATTAGAAACAGCCGCTAATTAAAATACCAAGTTGGGAAGTGACTGGATTTTTCACAATTTCTAAAGTTGCAGCGATAATTAATAAAAACCACAGCTTGACCATCTGGCAAGGATGTGTATCCATAGTGGACTAACGGGGTCCCTTATCTCTCCATAGCAACCACAACAGTGACAGGAGCCCCATCCGAGAGGGGAACAGAAGTGGGTCAGGGTTTCTCAACGCTGCAGGTCTGAGGGTTGTGGCTTCACACTGTCAAGGCTGCCCACTGGCTTGAGCAGACCTGACATGCTTGACATAAACACAAAGTGCAGCCAAGTAATGGATGATAGTTGGTAATAAAGGTCCTGTGACTTTAAATTAAATATCTAAAATTTCTACCACTTGCATAATCTAAAAAAAAAACAAAAAACAAAAGAAATAAAATCATGCGACACTGCAATTTCCAACTATTACACTTGCAGATTTGAGCCACACCCTCTGCCAGCAGAGATTAAAAAGAATAATAATAATATATAATAGAATAACAAAAGAGTGACAGCAACTGGAGTTGAAACACAGTTATAGATGCCGTTCATTCTGGCCATTGAGTAGTGCATTTTATTTTGAATGCAATGAAAAAGCACCACAAATAGATGACTTTCTACTATTTTGTATTTCATTTTATGTCCAATGGAGTCCAATGGAGCAAAACTGCTGAGAGGCTTTGCAATGAACAAAGAATCATACATGGAGATTGGGCACAATCTGTATACTAATCTACTTGATCTCTATGATATCACAGCTCCACAATAGCATCTTTATGATTTAAATCAATGTATCTGAACAATAACCAGCCAATTCCATGAGGCGGAGGCTTTTCTGTGCTTCTGAAAGGGCACTGGCAAAAACTGGCCATGTTTTGCTCTCCATACTGCACAATAAATCTCATTCCCCAGAGAGGGAAGGATATGACGTCAAGTCTCTTTTATTCAGAGTCTCTGCATATTCATTGTCAAGGTCTTCCATTGATTCTGAGTAGCAGTGTCCACTTTGGAGTCAAGTCCTACCACATCGTACACAGTGCAAAAGAATTTGAAATATCTGAGCAGCAGAAAATCGAGCTCTGACAAATCCAACCTGTCATGGGTTTGGAGATTTAGGTACAGTCATGGATTTTGTCTTTGAGCAGTGCTCTCTCCTTCAACATGACCCTCTATAACCACTGTTCACATTTATAACCACCTAACTCTTTGGCTATTTCACATGGAAAAAGTGTGATGTTTTACTTAAATAGTGTAATAAGTCAAGTATTTTTTACATTAACATGTTAATCTCTCATACAAAAACACATTGCGGTCATTATTTAGTATGTAGTAACTACTGTCGTCCTATGAACTGGAGAAAAATCAAGATGGTTTTGGAAAAAAGTCATCAGTCATGCAAACCTGAAGAACTGCCTCAGGTCTATCTCAATTGCTTTTGCGTCTATGCAGGTTGTGGTAGGAGTCAGAGCTATCGCTGAAGCAGTTAACAATCACTGCTGTTGCAGCATTGCCCTCTGCTGGCACAGTAAAACACAACAGTATTGTACTTGTACTGTAAATGCATTTGAACATATTTACCTGAGAGTGAGGGCTTCTGGGAATGGAGAGCTGATGGGACACTGACAATCAAACGGTGGTCCTCAACAGGAACCTCTGACCTCCCTGAGGAGCTAAATGTGGTCAAACAAGTCTGAGACTAAATGTGATTTAGATGTACTCAATCTAAGGATGATGAACATTATTGAAGACAACACACTGAAGTCAAAGATTTTACACCTTATGGGGGGATCTGCTGAGGGACGATATCGGCCCAGAACCAGCACTTCATATGGCTTCTTGTGCGGTGAATCCAGAGGAAACACAAACTGTCCAGATGCAGTGACCTGAAGCAAAAGAGCAACCCCTTAAAACGCAAATACACCAACAGGTCAGATTTGAGAGCTATCCATTCAAAGTTTTTGTACCTTGACCCAGAACCATTCGGCTATGACCTCTATCCTCCAGTGTGGATACAGCTCATCACGGACAAAACGCAGGTGGCTGGGCCGGTTTGTGACCCAGGTGACAACTAAACAGTTTGTAGACGCCAGTTGGGGTATAGGGAGTCGTTTCAGCTGTGATGAGGGCAAAGAACTGTATCTTTGTTGGGAAGAAATAAATAGAAATAGAAAATATATAATGAATTTTTAAAAAATGTATTCAGTGTTACTAGAACTTCAGTGAGATTCTTAAGATGTCTCTACATGGCCTTATGTACAGTAAAATTGGTGCTAATGAATGTAAGACTGAAGTATTAGAATATTTATTTTGCACAGAGTTGGGGGCTGGGGCCCCTCCAGCACTTCCCAAAACAAATCTAAAGGATCACATGGTACAGGGTCAGATTGAATTATCTTAGATCTTTACTGTGGATTCCTTTAGCACCACCAGCAGGTTAAAATTTACACAAATTTAATGAAATATCACAATATCTACTGGATGAATTAGAACAAAATGTAGGAGTCATATGTGTCATTGTGACTTTGGTCATCCCTTGACATGTGATTTTGACTGTTGGATAGATTCCCAATAGTACAAACATTCATGTTCCTCTCAATATTCATTTAAATACAGACAGTAGTTCTTGAACTTTTCGTCTTGTAATTTCATCAGGTCAAAACTTAAATTTATTCACCTTTGCTTCATGACCCACTGTTAGCAAAACTAATGACATTCCCATCAACTTTAGCTGTACTTAGAGGTTAGAGCTAATTAGCAAACATTAGCTTGTTAACACACTAGGCTAAGATGGCGAACAAGGTGAGTGTACCTACCAATGTGAAGATAAAACATGTATGTATGCATTCATTAAGTTAGCATTGGTGGGCACGTTAGCATTTTGTTTCTAGCATTTACCTAGTACAGCCTAACAGAGCTGGTAGCATGGCTGTAGCAAAGCCTTGTAGCTTTGTCTCTTGTAAAACACTGCATACTTCAGATAAGACAAATTACACACTAGGGCAATAATCTATGAAAAGGGGTCTCAAGTAGCGTTGCTTCATTTTAAGGGGTCACAAACCAGAAAGAATGTGGTTTCTTTTAATGTGTAAATGTAATCACTAGTGAGCAATAAAGTCTTATCTTCCTTTCAGCTTCTAAAATGCTTTAATGTCAAATTACCTGCGACTCCTTTTCACAGACTTGTTTTCCCAAGGTGGATCCATTACTATTAAGTCAAACTTTTTTCCATCTGTAAAGGAAATAAGCAGCTTTATAAAACAGACTAGGCTGAGAATTTAAAGAAACACAGAGTCACACTAGAATTATTTACAACGCTAAATTCAGATTATGCCTCATGCAGCTGGAAGGCATTTTGATATATTTCAAGCCAAATGTATGCAATTTTTCTCATTTCATGTTTCTAAATGATTCAGATGCACTGTTTCACACGTTGTACTTACAGTGGACTAACGGCTGTATTCGTGTAAAATCAGACAGCAGGAAGGTTGTGTGCGGTGGTATTACATATTCCTCTCCCATCAATGTAACCACTGTGGCCCAGTTCGCCCTGCTCTCCGTCACCCGAGAGAACAAGTCAACATGTGACGTGCAGCCATCCTCAGCAACAAGCAACTGACCACACGCCTCCTGCTCCTCATTGTCCACTAGAGGAAGCTCTTTAGCCATTTCACAAAGAGCGGCAAGGCTGCACTCCTGGTAAGGAAGAGGCTCTGAAGCCTTGTCTGTTGCTCCATTCAGATATCCAAGAAGTTGGGCAGAATCAACCAAAGACTTGGTTCCCTCCAGGATCACAGACCTGATCTGCATTAGCACACATTACAGAGATTATTGTGACTGGGTGGTGTGATAAACTAAAAATACAAGGATTTGAAATTTGCGAGGCTGTATTTAAAATGTGTGAAACCAAAATGTAAAGCTTATCTGTGGTGGATAGTAACTCATTTACCCAGGTTTTGGCATTTTTGTACAGCACTGAGTTACTTGAGTACTTTCATTTTTGGCTACAATTTACTTCTACTCCACTACACCTCAGGCATTACTACCTGCTAGAAATGCTGCCATATATCTGACTTTTATCTATTTTTATGCCATTTTACATTACACTTTTAAGCTCTTTTGTGTTTTTAACCGCATCTTTTAACTAGATGAAAGGTTGGCCAAGGTGACTAAGATACCATGTCCCCTGGGTGAGATGCAGGCCTTAGAGGCCTGGTGAACTCACCTCTTTCTAACTCCACACCATTCACTTTGTAATCAACAGCCCCAGCCACCTAAATAAGAAAGTTAGATTTCCCCTAATCCAGTTGTTCTCTCTGTGACACATTAATGTCAGTGGTTTAACACAATCCAAAAAAGAAATGTGCAGCTAAGACTTAAATTAAGTGAATGAGAATCAACCTACCTTCTCGTGGAAAAGCTGTGAATCAATTTCCCCCTGGTTGAGCTCACTGTGTTTTCGTTTCCTTTTCTGAAAACCAAATTATTACATGTTATTAGATACTGAACAGCACAAACAAAATAACTTCCATTTTTTACTAGAGAATAAAAACAACATATAACAATACTGAAATACACTAATCACCATCTTAGTTTTGCCTTTTAAGTAAGCCTATGTCCCTATGACCTGATTTAATCTTAACATGTGTGCTAGTCTCATTTGAATAATTCAAATGTATTGTTTTGCTTGGAGAATCAAAAGATAATTCATTTTGGATTACGCAATATGTTACTCAATAAACGGCTCTTTAATTTCAGATCTGAAGCAATTGTTCAGTGTATAAAATACCAGAAAAAAAGAGCAATTTGGCCTTTAACATTGATCACAAGACACTTAGTTTATCATTAGTTTTTCTTAGCTTTAATGACAGTTTTATGGGTGCACATTAATCCGGCCATTTGTCCCAGTGTTGAATCTTAACGGTAATTTTGTGGCTCAGGTTTTTACCTTTGATGGTTTGTTTATTCTCTGCAACATATCTGTGTTTCCTCCATCCACAGCAGCTCCGGCATTCACACTATAATGGCTGTTTAAAATCTGAAAACACTGCTTTTTGAAACGACACCTGACTTGTGACTCTCGACCATCTCTCCATCGGATGCAATGCGAATAGCTCTGATCGATGAGTGAGCATGGGTCCAAAACCCAGCCTCGGCTGCTCTGAACCACCACGGCCATTATGAAACTGGTTGACTTTAACCGCAGGGGTGAATTATTTCACATAGCTGGACATGAACCAGCACAACGAACCACCCCACCTCACCGAGGCGAATCTTTCGTGGTGTGAAGTAAACGAAACTAGAGGCTTGTGCCGACAGGTTTAACGTGATGATTTAGCGGAAATGGAAACATTGGTCCCAGGCTTCCGTAGAAACTCTGCTGCTGCGTTCAATGAACATTGGCAGAGTGGGAAGAACCGGTGAAAACGCCCATTATTCAGACATCGGAGGGTCCACGCTGTATTTCAGAGCGGTTTGTCGTTTTATATGGCCGAGGGGAACTGACTGAATTTTTTTTTATCCTTGTTTTAACTTTTATACTACTATACTTACTTTTATAATTCTTTCAAGCAAGTGGGAAGACACGGTGGGTCGTGATTGCAGTTTAAACTAAATTTATGAACGCAACACGGGATTTGGGAGGAGGAGCGAAATACAAGAAATGAAACATATTCGGAGCCTTGAGATTTTTCAGTATTAGATCTGATACGAAATCGAAAAAGGGATTTACACTTTGATGTTCACGTCGCTCGGAAAATGTTCAGCATGGACGCTCAGCGTCAAAGTGCCGCGTTTTCCCGGTCAGCAGGAATAAAACGGAGACGGGTGCATGTTTATGACTGCCGCTACGAAAACAACAATAACAACAATATCTGTGTTGAAACAAGTGGTTTGGACTTCAATGCCTTTCTTCAGATTCTGCACAAGGTGGTGTCTTTTGACTTTACTTCGCTTTGAGTGTCTGTTTTAGCATTTAAATTGTTAAATTAAGTAATGTCATTAATAATCTTATGTCAAAAATAAATAAATGAATTAATAACACTAAAAACTAATTTATTTCAACTTAATTGATTTTTTTCCCACTTATATTTTGGTTAAAGACAAGTTAAAAGAGGTTTCTCAAGTACTGTTATTTCCTAGTTTGTACTTGAATATTTTTATTTTATGCTACTTTGTTCTCCAACTTCACTACATTTTATCATTGTACTTTTTCCATTCAACTGAAAGCTGCACTATATTTTACTACTACTATATTTAAGTAGAGCTGATTAATCAATTAGCTGAAAATAATCATGCAGAAGTGGCATGGTCCCATCTTCTCAAATGAGAAAAAGGGAACTTGTTTTCTAAAAGATTAATTAACAGTTTAGATTTATTTTAATAATGTTGAGGTTTGGACTAATGTTGGACACAACAACAAATCTCAAATTGTCACTTTTATGGATTTTCTTATCATTTAATGACCTATTATGTCTATAAAACACCAGAAAACAATCAAAACTGTTGGAACTGTTCAAGTGATCTCATTAAATGTGTTTTTTGAGGTTTGCCCAAACCCCCGGAAATATTTTTTTTACTGCCGTGCAAGACCAAGAAAAGTGCCAGTGTCTGTTTTCTAGTTGATAATTTGAAATGATTTTTGAGTGAACAGTTTCAGAGAGGTGATGCAACTCCTTTGTCTTACTTCCAGTCTAATTCAGTGTAATGACCACAAGACAAAACCACTCATAAGATGTTTCACAGGAAGTGAACACCACAAAGGTTGGGCATATGCGTTATGCCTCTTCATTTCAATAAAGGAAACCAAATATGGTTTATGGCTACACGAATGAGTGTTTTGGCCAAGTTCCTCCTCTGTTTTGCAAGTCAAATGTATCACCTGCAAATCTGGATGCCATTTGAATGCACATATGAATTCATTGCAATCTTCGATTTAAATCAGAGATACCTCTAAATTTTTAATAAATGTCTAGATTTTTTTAAAGAAACTTATAATTCTAATATGATATACATAGATAGATAGTTATTGCATGAAAATATGGACCGACTTTCTAGCGGCACATTAGGGACATATGATTTCTATCCCTGTCAAACTCACTTTTTCTGATGTCACCACCCTCCTTTACTCTTTCTTACAGATCTGTTTATCTTGTCGGGTACAAATAACAATTATTCTGATTGGGTCTGTTGTAAAATGTATAAATAGAATGTCAGAAATAGTGAAAAATTGGTCTGATCCAACAGCTCAGGCTGTTAGAGCACCACCTCGTAGATCTTAGTATGTAGATTTAATTCTTGGTGTTGCAGTGCTGCAGTGTTGCCTCACAGAAGGCTGTGAGCTGGGTTTGAGCCCTGGGGCCTTTCTGAGTTTGCATGTTCTAACTGAGCCTACTCCACCTTCCTCCAAAAGTCATGCAGTTTGCTGTTACTCAATGACTATTTAATTCATTGACTGATTGTTTCAGCTTTAACCATGAACAAACACAAAAAATAACAACTAGCACTCAATTGAGACTTTTTTTTTTTTTTCACAGAAATTTGCAATCCCTTCACATGAAGTATTTGTGGTGGCCACAACCGACAGAACGGTCCTGGATTTTGACCAATTTAGTAAGTAAATCAGTCCTTGTTGGTGCTTCCATTAAATATTATATTTAATTTTTACTGCAAATGTCATCTTGTAAACCAACATTTGTTCAGAATTTGCTTTGATTTTGACTTTGATTAAATCTTATTACTTGACTGTCAGATCATTTCTTGTCAATTTTCTTAATTGTAGAGGAGCTTCAGGATGGCAGTACCCTCTACATTCTGCAAAGGGAGGACCAAGCCCTTCCACGGGCAATGAAGGAGCAGATCATGTTTAGACCTCATTTTGATACGTTGATCAAGTGTGGCATGTACGAGTACTACTCCAGTGAGGGCCGTAATTCATTATGTAAGTGCTTACGTGATTTAAACATAAGTGATTAACTCCTCAAGTCAGTACACTTGACATGGACAGATAGATTAAGATGCATAAAGTCACTCACAGCTTTTTGTTTTTTCTTTTCCAGCTTACGCACTTGCTGAGTTGATCGACAATGCTCTGTCAGCCACAGCTAAAAACACAGAAATAAGGACAATTGAGTTACGAATGGTTGGTTGTGCAGTTGTTTATAATTTATTAACATATTATCCTAACCTTTTGCATATTTGTTTACTATTAGTGTCATGTCCAGTTCAAAGAGAGTTCAAAAGGTCAGTGCCTATGTTTGGAGATATTTATTAATAGTGACTAACCTCCACTTTCTGTTTTCCAGCTTTTTGATGAAAGTCTTGGGAAGCCAGCAGTGGTCATTTTAGATAACGGGTGTGGGATGATGTCGAAGCAGCTCAATAACTGGGCAGTGTTCAGGCTCTCTAAATTTACCAGGGAAAACAGCACATTTGCAAGGTTCGTGTACTTTACTTTACAAATATTCAGATTACATTGGATTATCTGTCTATTTTTCTGCTTCTGTGCCAGCGACTGCCAGGGATGAGGCATTATGTTTTTGGGTGGGCATCCCATTCTCGTGAGTACAATAGTTCATCAATGCTGTGAGGAAATTTCATCCAATTTAGTACATTCACTTCGACTCAATGGCAAACTGTTTAGATTTTAAATGTATTAATTTTCAAAAAATACATTTCATACAAATGGTTGATATTTTAGATAAACAGGGATGTAACCTGAAACTAGTCTGTGCGGCAGAGGCATACAATCGCAAAGCTCTAATTCAAATTTTTGTTCTGTTTTTACAACAGTAAGCAAAAGGGGTATGTTCGGCCTGATCCTGTCCCACGTAGTCTCAACAGTGATATATCCTATTTTGGAGTTGGAGGAAAACAGGCTGTTTTCTTCATTGGAAACTCAACCAGGGTAGGCACTGCCATTTTTAAATTGTCATTAAATAATCATTACAGTGTTGTCTTATATCTGTTCAGTCGACCCATTGCAATTCATGAGGGAGCAACGTTTTTTTGCTCTTGTCTATCTGAATGAGACCTTAGCAAGTATAATAACTTATACTGCAAAAATTGACTAGATGATCAGCAAACCAGTGGGCTCCCCAGACGTTCATGAGCTGGTTTTGTCTGAGGAGGATTTTCAGAGAAAAGAGAACAACAAAGAGGATGTCTACAGTGGAACCATCACAAACAGGAAGGTAAGTGCTCTGTTTTAAAAGCTTCTTTTCATTTGAAGCAAATGTGTTTGTAGTTGTAACTTTAAATTGAGGTGATCATGATTTTTACCAGGTAATGTGGGGTTGTCTGTGTTAACATCTCTGCTGTCCGTCCTCTATGTGATGTTTCATCTTCCTTCTGCAGCCCGGTGACTCTTCACACGTGAATGGAAACGAGCGCTTCCTCCATGAATTAATCGCGGAGGAATATGGAAAGGAAAGCTTCACAGCCGTGGTCATCACGGGAGTCAAACCTGAGCATATCACATTTTTCAAAGAGAATTTCACAGAGTGGACCAGAGAGCTGGCGTAAATTAATTCACCCACACCATCATATAATCCAAAGTTATTACAGGCCCCAAGCCGACTAATATAAAAAATTATTTTTTTGTCCATATTTCAGTCACATATATCACTATTACATCCACGGAGTCAATGGGAATGATGGGAGTCACAACCATACAAATGCAGATCAAAGCCCTAAAATAGAAATTCAGGTGAGGCTGTTGGTTTGAAACAGCTTGAATAATAATGATAATAAGTGACTTCTGTATCTCCACATCCTGTTTGTGGCACATTTGACTCTTTTAATCTCTCTCTCTCTTTTTTAAATTAGATCACCATGCGGGAAAGACCTCCTAAGCTTTCCTGTGTGTTGAATCTCAGGGAAGTCGATGATGACATGCAGACTCAGTACATAAATGCTACAGAAGACACATTTGAGTTCAAGGCCACCACTGGACCAGACAGTGGCAAAGTGGAGGGAGTCATACGGTATCATCCCTTCCTTTATGACAGGGAGACTTACCCTCCTGACCCATATGCTTTGCAAGGTATTCAAGCTTCTTGATATTAAAAATACCTTGTGAGATATTTCAGTGTTGGATCAAATTGTGGATTTTATTTTTGACTTTTGTAAATAGCACCTCCTAATGATGAAGATGATAATGAGTGTGGAGCCCTGCAACAGGCCAGAGGAAAGAGGCCGATCTTTGAGTGTTTCTGGAATGGACGGCTCATACCTTACACCAGAGTGGATGAGTAAATATTTTTGCCATTTTAATTACTTAATTCAGAGATTGTACAATTTTATAATACTTCATTATTCTTAATGTTAGAATTAGAAAACTCAGTATTACGGCAGGACCAGTTGGTTGGTCCACCACTTGGTTCAGACTGAAAAATCTTTAGAAAACATTTAGATACCAAATGCCAATGCCATGAAATTATTGGAGCTCCAGATCCTTATTATGTGTAAAAATGTGTGAGTGGTACTGATGCTCTCATTTAACTGCGGACAAAATGTAAATTTGATCTCATTAAGCATTACATTATGCAAGCTAGTGCTAACAAGAGAAGCAAACTACTCCTACCCCTCCCTCACACTGCTGTCTATTTGTTTGTTGGTCTTCTCATGTCTTGTTGTCCATTTGTTACAGTTTTGACTGGTGTACCTGGCCCATTAAAGGAGCAAAGGTACCTGAAGAATGTTACAGTCGATTTTCAGGGGTGCTCTTCACTGATGACAGATTCAGGGTCACCACGAACAAGCTCACCTTCATGGATCTGGAGGTTAAAATCAAGAGCAAGGACACTATCTTCACACGTGTTGTAAATGGACAGGTGATCATGCACATATATACTACATACCAATTAATCATTTGATGCTATCAAAAGAGAGAGTGACTTTTTGAGTTGTATGGGCAGGACCTAGATAAAGTGGCTCCACTGCCCAATATCTACTATGCAGGTTCTGGCTCCAAGTGACGTTACCAGTGCAAGAAGGCCACGCCTTTATTTAAGTATTTTGGCTTCATTTTTCTACAGTCTGAGAAAACGGTGATGTTAATTTTTAGTTATTGGTGACAATCTTAAAAATTTGCTTAAAAAAGTATATTGTGGACATCAAGATCGATCACAATATAAAATCATCAGATATTCCTCCCTTAATTGGAGGAGTAGAGGGTAGAAAACAAGGTGCTTAAACAACCACATATGTTGGTAGAATTTGGGGACATAAAAGCCACATGAAGGAATAATTTTGATATTTACCTTGAATGAATGACTTGCCAAAGTTCAGCTAAAAGCCATTTCTTTGAGTTAAAGAGTTTCTAAAACTTTCTACAGGTACAAAGACGTAACATTCATAAGGAGTTCACGGAGTGGCTAAAAAACTGTCATGAGAAATTGGACAAGCAAGTGAAGTTTATTGGCTTCAAGAAGACCATAACACGAACAGATGTGGCCACTAAGAAAATGCAGCACCCCTGGGCAACCTTCTCCTCCATCGAATGGGATGGCAAAATATACAAAGCAGGCCAACTTGTGAGCATCTCTTTGTTTTCTGAATGTCCAGTATATGTGTCCATACGTGTGTTTATGATTATTCTGTATTCCACTGTAAAGTGATGCCTACCTGCTTCTTCATACAGGTGAAATCTCAGAAAACGCAGCGCATTCATCATGGAACTGTGGTTCGGTTTTTGCTGTATGGATATTATGAGAAAGATGTCTTTGCCACAGGAGGACAGGTTGAAGTGGCCCTGGTAAGAAAGTAATTATGGAGTTTGTGTTTGTTATAAAATATGCATGTCTGTCTCAGGGGGTTTTCTTGCAGGTCAGACCTTTCTGTTTCTTTATCGCACTGTCTCTTCAGACCAGGTAACAGTCAGTTTAATAAAGGCAAAACTGCCAAATATCAAAGTCCTTGCAAAAATACATTTTAAACTGGAGTTTATTGCTTGGGGACTTAATTACTCTGAAATTATGTCCTGTAGTTAAACTTCTTGTAAAATAAGAATCAAGGATTTCTTGGCTTTCAGAGGAACAGAGATGTTATTAAGTCTGTCTTATATACTTAAGATTGACCTGAATGAGTTGCAAAGTAAAAAAAAAAAAAAAAGCCAAAAGTGCAGCTTCTTATACATGGCTTCTTTCTGAGAAACCATATTGTGAGAACACACCTGCCTACATTGCCTACAATAATCTATTGGTTTACTGTTAGTGTCCCCCATCCTGTTATTGGCCTGGATGAGACATATTAATTTGCCTCCCTAACATTTACTTATCCATGATTTAGTTTTCAGCTGTAATGAAAACTTACTGGTAAAAAGTAATATATGCTACTTAAGCACATATAACAATAATAATAATTTAATAATAATATAGTATTTTGTTTTTCCCCTCATCTTCTTCTTAGGAACCCAAAGAACTTTATGGCATAACCAAGATCATGCCCATTTCCAAGATCGACAGGACCGTCACTGACGAAGCCATCAAGAAAAACATTGACAATGACCTCGCCAAGTGAGTTAGCAGTTACGGGAAATGCTCTGGTCCACAGTGAATTAATAACATGAAGCAACACCATTATATGCACCGCTGCACAGAACATCAGTATTTTTTTAGATGTAATTCTGTGGTTATTATTGTGTTTTCACTTGGGAATTTACCATATCTATTTCCCTGTTGAGGTGTTGTAGTTTAAACCTGATGACATTTTATCAATTCAAGTAAATTATATTTGGTTCTTCCAGGCTTCCAGACAGACTAAACGTGGCCTGGCCAGACAGTAACCCCTGGCCAGAGAATGCTGTTCGCAGAGCTGGGACTCCATTAGGTAAAATGGTGCATTGTCTGTACACCACACCAGTTCATATACCGTCATCGGTTTACATCTAAATGTGGTAATAGTGAAAAATTTCCTTTTTCATTGCGCCAAACTTTGTTCTGTATGTTTTGTGTTTTACTTACTTACATTTTAGGGGCCGCTCAAAATCGACATTCTGAACAAGAAGGAAGAGTCGATTTCCAGGATGCCATCAACAGGCCAGTCGACAGTGACAAAACTGTGTATTAAGATGACAATAGGTCATGGTAAGATCATCTGTGGCGGCAGTTTGCTGAAGACTAAATCACATTTTAATTTGTAAAAGTGCAATGTTGCATTTTACTTTTTAGCCTTAAAGTCATTAACACTAGTAAGTCAAGAAATTGATATACCTTTGACAACAGGAAAAAAATCTATATATTTATATTTATTTACTTTTAATGGCTTATGGTTTACATCGTAAAAAACTGTAAAAACTAGTCAATATAATAGAGAATAAACTCACTAATAATAATAATAATAAAATACACAATAAAGGTGTAATCTTAAGAGAGCTCAGAATGATGCCATTACACTGGAAAAAATGTGTAAAAGTAAAAATATACAGAAAAATCTCATTCACAGCTTTAAGAGTTGTGTTTTTTTAAATAATTTTTTCCCTTTTTTTTTTTTTTTTTACCAGGAGTCTAAAACTTCAAAATACAGTTAGATAACAAATAAAACCACCAATCCACATTTGTAAAGCTGAAAAATTTGACTTTTGTCCATTTTTACTTGAAATGACTAAGATATTTGTTTGTTCTTGCCCTTCTTTATATTTATTTGGTGTTGGGCTTCTTCGTATGAAGTTTGTACCACTGTTTGTTTCCTCTGAATGAAGTAAGTTGTTTTATTTGCCTTTCATCTGTACAGATGATCCTGAAACAAATGAAGAGGACATCAGTTTTGTAGCCCAGCATTCAGCAAAGTGGGGTTTCTGGTTCAGAAAACATGGTATGTTTCTTTAATTATCATTTTGTAATTTTTATCTGCTAAAAGATCATTGGTTTACAAACATTTCACCTTTGGCAGAGAAACTGACCAAACCAGGGAAGTATACACTGTCTCTCACGACCATGATAAATGAAACTCATGACACCAAGTTTGGAGGCAGAGAACTCCCAAGCTACATACTCAACTTCACCATTAAAGGTAAAGAGGACTAGAGCAGCAAGAGTTTACTGTCAGTTTATTCCCCTCCTATTCTGAACATCTTAATCAAACACTTCTGCTTCCTTTCTCCTTCTCAGCGGGTAATGCTAAGAGTTTCGTTTTGGGTACAGACAACTCCACTCTTCGTGTTGGGGCTCCATTTGACATTACCCTGCAGCTAAAAGATCAATATGGCAACTTGACAATGGATCTTCCCACAGTTCAGCCTGTACTCCAATGCAGGTGAGTCACTACTTTATTTGTGACAGCACATATATCTAACTGAGCTTAAGTAAACATTTTTCATTCACCAGCTCCAAACATTTATCAAAAATCTTATCATCATGTCTTTAATTTGCAGATGTGATAGTTGCTGTAACATTATCATTTCATTATTTAGTGACCTGGGTCTTAGCTATGTGGGGGTGGACAACAGTGGGACCAAATACATCATAAGAGGTGTCAAAGCAAGAGGAAAAGTCTTGAATTACCAACAATCCAAGGTTAGGAAAAACATGCGCTCCTCTCAGAAGACATGACTTTGCCTGGAAGTTTCAAGGCTGGAAGCGTGAAAGTAGTTTATTATCTTTTTTTCAGTGGGTTTACTCACAGCCTGCTCACATGGACTAATTTTGGTGTAAAAAAGATTACTTAAATTTTCTGAACGTAGAATCACAACGTACAATCAACTCGTATTACATAAAAAGTTACAAAAATGAAATATAACTTGTCATCAGCTGGTTGTCCCCCCTTATTTTTGTATATATTATTTTGCAGAGATATGACCTGAAGGTGACTCTGCCTGGCCTGAAAAAAGACACAGAGACGATCAAGATCAGTCTTCTCCCTGGTAAGAAAGTATTTATTAATTTAGAATAATAAATGAGCTTCACAGACTATTCACTATGAGGACATCAGAGAGAGAGAATTGTCTTGATGCAGGAAGTGATAAGAGATCATAAGCAAAAACCAGATTTCTGTCTTCTAGAGCTGAAATGATCTTCAGAAATGTAAAGTAACTTTTAGACCTAAATACCAAAGATTTGATGGTATCAAATACACTGATCAGCCATTACATTATGACCGCTTAAGGAATAATATTGATTATCTCTTTACAATGGCACCTGTCAGTGGGTGGGATATATTAGGCAGCAAGTGAACATTTAATCCTTGAAGTTGATGTATTGGAAGCAGGAAAGAATAGACAAGAGCAAGGATGTCAGCGACTTTAACGAGGACCAATCTGTGATGTCTAGACAACTGGGTCAGAGCATCTCCAACACTGCAGCACTGTGGGACGTTCCCTGTCTGCAGTGGTCAGTACCTACCAAAAGTGGTCCAAGGAAGGACAACTGGTGAACCGGTGATAGGGTTATGGACGGACAAGGCTCGTTCACGTGTTCAGTGCTGGGAGAAAAGGTTGGCCCTTGTGGTCTGATCCAACAGAAGAGCTACAGTAGCTCAAACTGCTGCAAAAGTTAATACTGGTTCTACTAGAAAGGTGTCAGAACACTCAGAGCATCACAGTTTGTTGCAATGGAAGAAGGTGGTGCTCTGATGGATCAGGTTTTCTTTTACATCATGTGGATGGCTGGGTGTGTGTGCGTTGCTTGCCTGGAGAAGACATAGCACCAGGGAGCATTTTGGGAACATGGCATTATTCATTCTCAGAGAAAAACTAATCATGGAGAAAATGGTGTCCTTGCTGCATAGTCCAAGGGAACAGTTAGGACTGTTCAGTTTGCTGAATTGAAACCTAATATAGATTACATCCCACACAGAAGTCTGTGTGTTTATTTGTGGTGATGAATCGTGCAGCTGGTCAAGATTTCACTCCCGCACGGTCAACATCTTCTCCGATGTGTAATATTTTTTTTTCAGGTCATCCACACTCCCTTCATGTGAAGGAAGAAGACAACCCAATCATAGTCGAGAATGGAAACCCTGTCAAGTTTAATGTTGAAATTCATGATGAAGCTGGAAACATCACTGCTTACCTCAAACAGACACTACAAGTGCACTGCAAGGTGTGTGTGTGTGTGTGTGTGTGTGTGTGTGTGTGTGTGTGTGTGTGTGTGTGAGAGAGAAACCTTTATTTTGGCAAGGTGTATTTTATAGCACATTTGACGCACAAACATGATCCAAATTCTTACACATAGTGTATGAAACCGCATTATGAGCATAAAACATTCAAATGTTAAGTTAAAGTAAATGGAAATGGTTTAGATCAGGGACATGAATGCAGGATAGGAGGAGGGTGAGCTGGTTAATGATGAGTGTTTAAGTTTCAGTCATAACAAACATTTTTAACAAGAGGTCAAACGAACAAGTTGAATGTTTGTGAATGAGCTGAAGAAGTCTGAGGCTTTTTAGAGAGACTGTTTTAGTAATCTAACCTCATGTAAATTAAAGCATGGATTAGTTTGTTCTGCCTGGATATGAATCTCTCTCTGTCCATATTTTGGAAATGGTAGAGTGCAGACTTTGTAATTGATTTGACGTGGTTGTCAAATTTTTAACTTCACTAAAGATTACTAAAGGGACAGAGAGTTGAGACACAGTGCTCCTAGCCTCAGACAAATCCAATCACTGATTTGTTCAGGGCCCATGCAGGCAGAATGTATGAGGCTGTAATTGGTTGGTGATACATGTGAATTTGGCTGTAAACTGCAAAGTTATGTTAGTTAATATGGATGTTCTGTGTAATGCAGTCTAATAGAAGCATGTAAATGTTTCATAGAAGAGATAGAGGACAGAGAAGCCTTGGGGGAACTCAGATGAATTACTACCATCCATCCATTATCTATACCACTTATCTGTCTTGGTCGCAGGGGGGTTAGAGCCAATCCCAGCTGACATTGGTTGGGGGGGGGTTACACCCTGGACAGGTCACTAGTCTATCGCAGGGCCAACACATAGAGACATACAGAGACAAACAACCATTCATGCTCACATTCACGCCTAAGGGACAATTTACAGTCACAAATTAACCTAAACGTGCAACGTCTTTGAATGCATTACTACCATTTACCCAAGATTATATAATGTGCCAGTCTCATGGGCTTCTAATCATAATATTTTAACTTTCTAACTTTGGTTAAACTTGAATGAATTATTTTATTGTTGTATTATCCTTATACCTTCCTGTGCGGATTCCAGATCAAGGGGCTTCCGCCAGCAGTGATTGACTGCAGCACCACAGGAGCAGGGCAGCTTTTGACGGGGCCCATAAACCTGAAAATAATCAGGGGAGAACCACAAAACCTCAAAGTTCAATTCGAGGTTCCTGTAAGTAGAAAATAGACAACACTTTCTGTCTGATGAAAAATTCTTTGGTTAAAACTCTCCATTTCTTCTTTGTTCTACCAGAATCACAAGAGCATAGCATCGGTTGTGAGGGAGCTGCAGGTGATGCCCAGCACAAGAGTTTCTCTGATTAAACTCTTTAGTCAAGATGACGAGTCGCTGGTGCTGAAGAACAATGACAAAATTGAATGGCCGGCCGGAGGCTCACTGGAGTGTCTGTTCTTTAAGCTGTATGATGAGGCTGGCAAAGTGATACCGCTCACTGCTGAAATAGCTTCCATGATCAAGGTGTCTGACATAAATGCATGTCTTTCAGACCTGTGGTTTGGGTGTGTGGTGAAGGAAAGAATGTCATTGCAATAAATCAGGAGTTATTGTATCTAAACACTGCCCAGCCTATCACTGACTTTTCAATGCTTTGTGTTGAAGGTGAACTGGAAAGATGAACAAAAGCTGCAAGATTTGGTGCAAGGGAAGCTGCCAGATATAAAAGTTCCCACGCAGTTGCATGAAAAACGCTTCTACCAGGTGTCCTACAAAGACCAGAATGTGTCTGTGTCCTTTACTATAATGTAAGTCACATACCCAACTAAAAGTTCATTTTGGGAAACATATTTATTTGCTTTTTGCTAAGAGTTTGATTAAAAGATGGATGCCACTCTCATGTCTGTACACTAAATATAAAGCTACAGCAGCGTAGCCAGATAGTTTAGCTGAGCATAAAGTTCAGAGATGGAGGGTTTCTGATCTTTACGCCAAGCTGTGGTAACTGTCCCCTGGGTGTAGCATCATTAGGACAGATATGTGAGTGGTGGCTGTTTCCACGTCTAATTCTTGCCAAGAAGGTTGAAAGTCAACATTGCTGCTTGTTTTGTATGTAGACCTCGTCCACTGGAACCAGATCAACTAAAAGCAACTCTGCACCAAAATACAGTGAAGCTGGGTGAAATCCTTTCTGGAACCATCTGTGAGTACACAAACCACAAAAACACAAAAATCACAGTTTTCAAAAAATATTCTCACGTTGGTGACACACAACTTTTTCCTCATACAGATTTGGAGCTTGTGGACGAGTATGACAATGCAACCAACATGCTAATTTCCACCTCTGTGAACCAAATTACTGTGAAAGCTGAGGGTCTGGACAAATCAGACATTGCCTTTAATTGGCAGGTAGGGACAGAGATAATCACATTTCAATGTAAACTACACTTAAAATTCACTTTTTTTTTTAGATTTCTTTACTTACATTATGTCTTATAATGAGTTTTCTAAAAGTTTTACAGCCAGTTGTGGGTCCAAATGTCTATGTATTTTCCATTGCATGACAAAAGTGGTTGTGAGTGCATTCATTGGAAGACAATATCATATCTAAAATATCTCTATCAACTGGGAAGTTTGTTTGGCCTCATTAAAACTAAGCAACGTAGCAAACAAGTGGCTCTCCTGAGATACCTCAAGCGCACCAGGATGAGCAGTGTTTTAAAAAACACAATACATTCACACCAACCCTCCCAGTTTTGTAATAACAATACCTTGGCTGAGTCACAGAGACTTAGTGTGGCTGAGGAAGGGAGCGAGGGAGACAGAAAAAAAATGAATGTGACTTCATTAAATGTCGGGTTTTGTCTGACGAAAACCCCAAAATATTCAGTTAATCATAAAAAGATGCAATGACAATACGACAATACATAACTATAATGTAGGACAAGAAAAGAAAGCAACATTTGAGAATGTAAAACATCAAATATTTTGGTCTTTTATTCAACTAGTCAAAATAGTTGAAAATGTATTTTCTTCTTAAAATACAATTGATTGCTAAACAGTAATTTAAAAAAATTATGATAATATCCTATAATAATGATTTTTATGAAAGTAAAAGATCTGAATACCACTTCCATTGCTGTGTTAATGTTAACGTTCCCACTCTGTCAAAATCAGGAGAAGAATGGTTCTATCGAGGTGACAGGGATACGTTTCCAGGGTGGGACTCCAGGCTGGAGAGACATGTGCTTCACTTACCTAAGATATGTGGCGCATGTCAAAGTTCAAGTGACCGCTGGAAACCCAGCAAATCTGAAACTAGTCAGTATGCCGGAGCAGGTACGAAAGGCTTTTCATGTTCTTAGCTCACAGCTGTGTATACACTATTTATTAATTTTTTATTCAACAGACCCAGATGATTGTTAAAGCACATTTTGTTTTATGCACTTTTGCAGCCTTTGCAGGTGTTAAATGGCCACAGCATCCCCACGCCATTTCTTGTCCAATTGTCAGACAAGTGGGGTAACCCCTCTTCAGACCAGAGGGTTGTGGTGGAATTGAGGCCCTCACCATCAACATTGAAGGTTAGCTTGACAAGGAATACAAATCCAGGCCCTGTATATTTACATTTAATAAAAAAGTCACTGATGGTCAGCACGTTATGAGGTGGACCTGGAGAAATATCAAGAGATCTTCTTGTTGTTTTAGGTGATGACAGCTGTTACCTCTCAACCAGTAGACACAGAGGGGAATGCCTCCTTCGAGGTCACCAGTGTGAGCGGACCACCGTCAGTGTCTTCTTTTCAAATAATAAAAACAATAATATTATCATTACAAATAAGTCATTACTTAAATCAGTTGATTGCTGAAATTAGGTGTTTATAATGTCTTAGCAGTTACCAGTGACAATGTTATTGCCCTGTTGTTCCACTAGGGGGGGGGGCTATCAGCTCCAGTTTAAAGGTTCCCTCAACAACACACCCATCCCTGGGCCATCAGTGAATCTCACTGTTATACCTGATCCCAACAAACCTGTCAGCCTGTCGGTGGAGTATGACAGCACTGCCGTGTTTCCTGCCGGTGGCTCATTCCCAGGTTCACACTTGTATCTTTGTATATTTCTTCTCTCACACAAACCTAAATTGTTTCATGCAACTGGTTTGGTCTCTGTCACAGCCCACTAAGAGCAGCTCTGTGTCTGTTCAGTGTTCTCAGTGATCGTGGTGTCTGATGACGGTAGTCCAATGACAATTTTTAACCCAGCTGCTGCATCCATGTGGCTGTGGGAAGGGGTGTCATCAGGAGAAACACCTCCACAAACGGTGAGTGATTTAATAACAGAGAGAGGGATTGGTTATTATTTGCTCTTCTATTAATTGATATTTGTTGTTATCTTCTAATTCCCTCTAGGCAACTGAGATGAAGTGTAGTAAGCCCATGGCGAATGAAAGGAAGGACTGTTTTCACTTCAGGTAAGATGCTTGCAAATTCTTTTTCTGTTAGTTGTTGCAGGATATTTAAATGAATATTTTGACATTTTAGGTGATGCACTTTTTAATTTTCTACATAGAGTTAGCTGAGAAGATCAAGATCACTTAAATGTCTGAATGGCAAATATGTCAGTGTTTTTTTGTGTGTTTCACTGCAGAGATAAAGAAATCCCACAACGCGCTGGAAAGCACATCATCCAGTTTTCCCTGCATATCAATGAAACAAACGTCCTGTTCAGTGATCAGGTTGATTGAGCCTAAAATCTGTAAAAAATTACTTCCAGACAGTCAACACTCAAAGCAAATACACGGGTTTGTTAACAGCATTGTTTCCTTTCTCCTAGATTTCTGTAAATGTGGTGGCCAATCAGCCGATCAAACTGGCACCCGACTCGCCTCCAGCAGCCCCAGTTGTTTCCTGCTGTGCGAACATTGCAAACCGAATTTTGGTGCAGAACATGACTCTGAGGATAATGGTGAGCCGACCAGGAGCTTGTCAGTCTTCTCATCACTCATGCTTATTTATCGCAAGAGGCGGAGTCTATCCGCTGTTACATGTAGCCTGACTTGACTGAAACTGAGTTGCTTTGATTGATTCCAGGACTCATATGGAAACCCAGCAGGGCAGAACCTGTCCGGAAAGGTGGTCGTTTCTATAACAAGCTCTACCAACACAAACCTCCCCCTTTTTGAAGGCAAAAGCAACAGATACTATATTAATTTGGAAGAAGGGAAGGCTCACATCACTGTGAGTGACCATTTTTCGTAAGACTAGATTTATTCTGGCATTTCAGGGCCTCACATATGATAATTGTACTCTCGCTTCTCAGAGGTTGGCTATCATGGAGAATAGCCCTGGTGAGGACGGTAGCGCATACACCCTCCGCTTCGAACCTGAAGTGTCAATGGTTCAGTTTCCCCTGGCTTATTTTGAGCTCCACTTCCATTATTACAATGGTATGATATAAAAACTTTAGTCTTTCTCTCAAAGTCCTGAGGCTGACATTGGTGATGACTATGAGATCTGACACTGAGGTTTTAATTTAAATATGTGCAGCCTAGTTTTCATTGAAATAAAGTCAAAATGTATCATATTTTCTCACTTATCCTTAGTGGGGTTTTTTTTATTTGTTCAGCTATAGATATACATCCCTTAAGTAAATGTCAATGCCCTAATACAATGGAGGTGAATAAAATTTTGTTCACTGATTTGAACTCAGAGAACAGAGGATTAAATAAAAATAAGGAACATGTACTTTAACCAGCTCAATTCTGAAATTTAAAATTTCAATGACATCTTAAAATTCAAAAAAGGAGAAGGAGACAGGTCATATCCAATGTTTATCATTATGCTACAACCTGACTGACAGTGAAAGACCTCCGCACACACACACACACACACACACACACTTTTTTTCTTAAGTTGAGATTTGATGCTTTAGCAACATTTGATTCCCAATTGTTTTATTTAACCTTCTTGTCTTTTCCATTTTAGATGCAGCGAACCAGCAGCAAATGACTGCGTTGTTAAAGAAAAAGACAGAACTCACTGCGTTTGTTACTACACAGAAAAAAGTGATTGCCGATTACAATCAGCTCTTTACTATGCTCTCAGGTAGGATTTCATCTTCTCTGTCTTTTGTTATGCTATTTATTGATGCTATTTTATTATTCTCTAATTGAAAGTGTTTCTTCCACATCAGAGCGATGCCTGACTGCACGTGGCAAAGAGGCTGAATGTAGAAATATACTGGTCAAAAATAACATGGACATAGCACAACTCACATCTGTAAGATGTCAATTTTATCCACATACTTATGTGCACATAGAAGCTCTGATTTATTTATGATTTGTGTTTATTCATTGGAGGATGATATTTCTATATTTTTAAATCTTTATAGATCACAGACACTGACAGACTTCTAAAAGAGATGAGTGCAGAATGTGAAAGGATTATGAATATGCCCAGAAGAGTCTGCTCCATCCGTGACAACTTCAAGGGGCAGCAGGATGTTTTGGGAGTGGTAATGTCATAGGAAAGATACTTTTTCTGTTAGCTTAGGTCCTTTGCTGATGTGAGTCATTTCAGGAAACAGTGACCTCCACGCAGACATGTCCAAACCACGTTTAGGCTAATATGTCGGTTTGAGTTGTTTGCGGCTAGATAAGGGTACAACAAAGAGCTGTGTGTTTTTAATAGGGGTGTAACAGTACGATACATAGCATTTTCCATGTTTCCGATATGATTCAAGAATGATATTTTGCTCATCTGAAAAAATACAATTCAATGACTTGAAACTGATACAGTATCATTTTTATTTTGCCAAAACATTCAACCATGTGACTGTGAAATAAATACCTGGAGAATCAGGGATAAACAAATTAAAGATATAAACAAGTAAACACAATGATTAATTAATGGCAAATACATTCACCGTTTATTAAAAGCGCAACCAACATTTTTCAGGTTGATAAACACTCGTTGAACCTGCTGCTATTGTTCTTATTTTCAGTATAAAAGAAGTGCAATAATATGAACAAAAATAAAGTGCAACCAACATTTCTTTAGGTTGAATGAACAGTAAGTTAACCTGCTACTTCTATTCTCACACGCCAGACCTCTCTTTGGCGCTGTAGGTTTATGTCAAAGACGTCACACACAGGGAGTCAATCGGAGTAAGGTTTAACATTTCTTTACTAAAAAATACATTCATAAAAAGTTTTTCATGCTCAAATACAATTTGCAAATTCTTAGTATTGATACAATCTATTATTTACCTTGCAAATAAATTTTAGATCAATATATGTCACTTTCAATCTACATACGCCTATAGATGTAGTTGGATCGTAGGAATATAAATTGAGACATTGATGTAGTCGATGAATCGTTACACACTAAGTTTTTAACCTTTGCCTTTTGAATGCAGTTTGGTCATTTGGCCTATGTGGAGGATGATGCTGCGGCCAGAGTCATCTCCTGGGCCGCAAGAGGTGCCATGGATTGTGTCATCACCAAAACATTAGAAGCAGCACAGAAGATCTATAGAGACACAGATGGCATGCAGCTGGTCATGCCCCTTGACAATGTGTTTGTGTCACAATGTAACAGGTACAAGTTGTATTTTTTGTTTATTTTCTCACGACATTTGTTAGATTTTTGTAACACTTGAGACTTCAGTTTGACAATTGGGTTCCAGAAATACAAAGCTGTATTTGTGGGTGTTCATCAAGCCTGACACCTTGTTCTAACTGTATTTTCATTCACCATCATTCATTTCAGTTTTGTTGTTGGCGTCTGAGTAGCTTTCCTGATGATTTTCTTTGATCATAGTCTACCCTGAGCCTTCCAACAACAGTAATTTAAAGATCTTGAGCAGCACCACATTGCTAAAAAAGCAGGGATAACTAGAGTGAAGTCCTGTTTTCATTCACCCAATTATATACATTTCAATCCAATGGAAATTTTATAGAGATTCATTTGTGCTTTAAAACTTGGGCAACAAGAAGTGTGAATTTAAGTTTTGTGTTATAATATAAAACCTAAAGTTTCTGTCTATCCTCTTGGTTTACTACACAAATAACTATAATTATTATTATCATATACTGTATAAGAGGGTGGAACAACTTCCTGCTGTTCTTTGTTGTGGTTTGTGTGCTGATGACAGTGACTTAAAGGATCACATGATGACAGACCATGCTGTACAGTTTAAGGTTTTAGATTTTATTTTTCTTGGTGTTAGCAGCATTTATTTTTGGTTTAAGTTTAGATTGATTTCAAATGCATGCAACCCATTATTGATATTCAGATTTTTAGTATTAATTGAATTATCTTTTGCTGATAAAATGTTGAACGTGCCCATCACAAAGTCTAATATAGTCTAAAATATGAAAGTAGTCGTCACATAACAAAAAAATAAAGGCAGCAAATTATGAGAAATTGAAATTAGATGTTTAGTATATTTGCTCAAAGAAAATCAAGCAGTTCTTAATAAATATTATAGTTAATCCCCTAAATGTTTTAGCTCAATGCCAAAATAATGTAATTAACAGGAAATGTTCTGTCAACCACTCTATGTATTGGATGAATTGTTTAAACAGAGATGAGCTTGTTCCTGCTGCTTTAATGTGATTTTCTGTTTCTCTATTTAATATCATAGTAAACCAAATATCTTTGAGCTCTCTGCTACTGGACGGACAAAACAAGACATTTGAAGACATTCTGTAGACTAAACAACTATTTCATTAATTCAAAAAATACTATTACTTAATAATGACAATAATCATTAGTTGCATCCCTAATGTAACTATGACTCAATGTTTTACAGTTATGAATCTCAAGAAAATATAGAATCTGAATGAATTTTCAATACATGTGAAACATGATTCTATACTGCTCGGGATTTTATTCTGTACCTGATTATTTGTTTAGGAGCTTTGTCTTTCAGCAACACTATTAGGGCCCTTTATAACAAAGCTGTGATTTTGCTTCTTTTAGTGCTTAATGTCAGATCATCTCTGCAGTGTCTCTGCTAAAATTTTAATTGCTTGCAGGACGCTGCCACACATAAGAAATGGCCAAATACTCTTTGATCCCCCTGGGAACCCAGTCTTTGCCATAGACCTTCTGATTTACTCTTGTTTACAAGAGAGCGCGAGCTGTGACAAAGGTGAGCTTTCAGAATCGATTTCTTGCACAGTGTAACATTGCCTATGTGTTGTTTTTTCTCATACCGGATTTATAGCACAGGTCCCTTTGCGTTTACTGTTGTTGGGGTATTTCCTTCAGCCCCCCCACTCATGTTGAGTCTTGGGTAAATGGTTCCACCTGGGATCCAACCATGGGATTCAAGTGGTCCCTCACATAAATTGGGCATCTTTTATCGCATTCAAACAGTTTGTATATTTCATGTTTTCTTTTTAATTAATTGGGTTATTTGTAGTTTAATGGAACAGATAAATATCGCAAAATGCATCAATACCCATCTTGTTCTTGCTAAGCAGAACTGAGTCTCCTAAAGTTTTCTGCTTGTCTTTACTCTGCAGCGTTTAAAAACATCCTTGGAGACACTATTGTGATGGATGACCTGAGGTCTGCAAACAAATACAGACAGGAGGTGAGTGATGCTTGCTGTCAGAGCAGTGCCATAAACTGACTGTCCGGTGGTGGTTATTGCTCTAAATGTGTTATTACTTACAGGTGGTGCTGAGAAGAATGCCTTGTCCCACCATACTGACCAAGGAGGGAGACCGTGTCTGTGCCAAGGGCATGTTTGGAGGCAAACAGAACAAAGCCCCACCAATTGACAGACTTCAAGTGTTTGGGGCCCCCCTCCCTAAGCACTTCTACACTGTTAAGAAACAAATAGGTGACATCTCTCACAGTCATGTTTTAAGTTTATTTCCCTGGTGGCGCATGGACAGTCAGATTGTGCTTTAATTTCTCTCTTATCTTTGATCAATAGAGCTGGTCACTGAGTACCAGACAGCCATGAAAAAGAGAGAGATGGCAGAAAAGGAGCGTGATGACCACGAAAGAGCCATGAACTCTCCTCACATGTTGAAAACACAAAAAGATATGGAGGAGAAAATGAAGCAGCTGGAGGAGACTGAAAGACTACTCAGTATGTTTGCTGACCTGGAAGAAAAGACAGTGAATAAATTAAAGGCTTTCTGCTTATTATTCCTTTAGTATTGTTAATTTCTAATTGATATCTGTTCTTCCTCTAGCGTCCAAATCCCCCAGACCAGTGAAACGGCGTCCAGTCGATGCTGGTGAGGCTTCTGACATCATTACAAAAAGGGCAAAATAGAGATCCACAAAAGAAGACGATTAGTCCAACTTCAGCTGAACCTCTTTGGCAGTTATTATTACTTTCATTTTCATTTTGTAGTTTTGCTTTTATGTTTTTTTTAATCTTTTATTTTTTTTGCAATAATTAATTCTACTCATCAAATTATGTGCATTGCATATTGCGTCTTAAAAAATATGAATTCTGACTTCTTTACATATAAAAATGTGTATGTGGTAAGAACTCTGTTTGCCTGCGTCTTTATTTCTGCTCAGAACTTATGTAAAACATAGGACTCATGATAAAAATAATATGAAACCTGTGCCGGCACATTGACAGGCGCGCACAATTTACGCACGAGTTAGTTTCGGTGCCGTTTGGAAGAAAGACCATCATCATCATCATCATCATCATTATCCAAACATAGGCGTCCGGAAATTATGTAGGTCGATGACATTGTGTTTTTGGATGCCGAATCTGGATCTGGACTTTGGTGAGTGTGTGTGTGTGTGTGTGTGTGTGTGTGATCTGAGAACACGGAAAAGCATTGGAGGGGTTCCCGAAACGTCACATCCAAGGACGCTGGAGGAGCTTGTTAAGGTCTGCGCACCACAGAGAGAGAACAATCCGAGGTGCCTTCACTGACCGCTGGACCACTGACATTCACTGCTTAGTGCAATCTGAAAATTGCAGTGCAGGGTTTTTTAATATTTAAACCATGAAGCGCGGACTCTGTGGGCTGCCTCTTATTCGCTTTCTAATCACTTTTCCTCTCATTACTGGATCTCCTTTCCAGTACAGCGTGTTTCAGAACAACGCGCATTCAGGCACCGAAACACGACAGAGAAATAAGTGAGTAAACTGGATTTCTTTACTTTAAGTCACGTTTGCACGTTAATCAAATGCGTAAATGGATCATTCAGTCACTTGAGTGATTAAGTGGCGCTTTTCTGCAGAAACTGGTGCGCCTATGTTGTGCACAAGAACGTGAGCTGTGCCGTCGTGGGAGGCACCGAGAGTTTTGTGCAGCCGGAGGCTTTACCGTGTCCCCCGGAGCTGCCAAACTGTGCGCAACAAGTGATGTAAGTTCCCAGAAGTCCTGGAAACTTCGTGGAGGGCTTTGCTTTTGTTAGTTTTTTTTTTTTTTTTAACAATGTTATCAATACATTAATTGTTCGTCTGGGCTAGTGAGTTTATTGTCTAAATTATTGTATTTTTTGTGTGGTATCAAATTTCAGTTCCTTCTCATTTATGTTTTAGTATGGATAGTCCCCCCCAACACAGACACACACACAAGGTACAGGATTGATTAATATTTTTGACATTAACATAACTATGACATTTATCGCTCTTCATAGGGGCCAATAGAAATTAGATTTATTCTTCAGCAAAAAACGCGAATATGCAGGTATCTGTTAAATCCTTATGAATGGCGAACACGGATTGTCATTTGAGCAACAAACACACACACTCTGAAATGTACTTCATGAGTGCAAGGCAGGGGCATATGGTCCAGCATTGTTCTCATGATGAAAGTCTGGAACTGCTTCCCTCTAACTGCATGATTAATTGTCTTGTTGTCAACTAATAGACTTTACGACATTGTTGTTCCAAGATTACATGATATATCTGAGCAGAATTGTGCCATTGTACAGTATCTGTGAGTCTTGAGATAGCAGGATAAAATGTCTGTATGTGTTAAATCTTTACAGATATCGAACACACTTCAGGCCTACGTATAAGATTGCATATAAGACTGTAACAGAGCTGGAGTGGAGGTGCTGCCCGGGCTACCAGGGCCACGACTGCAGGGAGGTGAAAAACCTAAAGCTACTCCAAGTAGAGCGTTTGCCTCATGCATCTTCTGCTGCCGGGCATATTCCTGTCCCACAAGGTGAAACACAGATGATTATAACTCAGGAAATTTACAATGAGAGTATGTGAAATAAAATTAAACAAATTCTGCCGTCGTGGACAAACACAAAAGCATTCACATTCCTGTTTCCTGACACTCTTTGTAATTTCTCGCCACAGCTCCAGAAAAGCGAACAGAGGGCCAAAGAAACCATCCATGGGGAGGGGAGGGGCAGTTTGGAGGTCAGACAGGTCAGAGGTCACCAGGGAGTCACGGAGGATCTCAAAGTGCAACACACCTGGAGGAAGAGGTGCAGCGACTGTCCCAGATGGTTCTTGACATGCAGGCCAGAATGACAGACATGTCCTCCAATCTGAGACTGGACTTTCAAGAGGATGCCAGTAAAATGCTGGTTACGCTGCTAAATAACTTCAGACAACCTGCAAGTGCACGAGGCGCAGAAACCCAAACCATTCAGGTGCAGGACTTCTCGCTTTACCATGACACGCCAATGGAGGAAGTAATGAACAAGATCAACCAGGTCACAGATGACCTAGAGTCCAAGACTAATACCCTGGATGACCTGCTGGGCCGTGTCAACCATCATGATGGACAGATTCGTCTGCTAATGGAGGCTGCCCAGAACCCGTTGTCCACACCTCATCCTGCTCCTTCACCTAGTGATACAGACCTGCGTGCCTACCTGGATGATAAGATCCATGCTCTGAGAGAGGAGTTGATGGAGGGCATGGAAATCAAACTGGCAGACTTGAAGAACTCTTGCTATTATAAAATCACATCAGTTCAGGAGCAGTGTGAGGGACAAGAGGCTAATTACCTCAGCCTGGCTGAGCTCATGGACTCAAAGGAAAGTGACCTTCGCAGTGAGATCGAGGACCTTAAGACCAAGTTGGTTGATCCAGAAAAGAAAGTATCTGAATCTGTTCTCATTCGTGTGGAAAACCTTGAGATGCGCCTGAACTCATCTGAGAGGGGTGTGGCAGGGCAGTGTCTCTCCATGGAGGAGAAACTGAAGAAAGAAAGGGAAGAGGCTATTAAAGTTTTGAGGGAGACTCTGGAGGACAAGTTGGCCTCTGTGGAAGATAGATTCACCACCCTCTTGGTTGATAAAGGTGCCAGCTCTCAATCTGGGGTTCGGCCAGAGAGTCAAGAGGTGTTGCAACGGGATGTAAACTCTCTACAAGGCTCTGTTCAAACTCTGGAGGATAGACTCAATGTCTTGGACCATTTGTGCTCAAAGGAGCACAAGGAAAATTTAAACCTCCAGCAAGACTTCCAGAGCTGCAAAACTGCTGTAGGTGCTATGGAGGCAAGTTTGAAAGCCCAGATAAATGGCCTTGGAGCCATTGAGGGGCAACTCCTCAACTACAGCACTAACATTGAGAATGTACACAGTGAACTCAGCTCCATGAAAGGCCAGGTGGGCAGATTAGAGGACTTGCTGTCAGATGTAGTCCACCAACAGTCTCAGACATTGCAGAGTTTCAACTCCACCTGGAGTCAGGTTAAAACAGGTGCCGAGCAGGAGGCCAAGGACCTTATGGAGCTCCACAGAAAACAGCATCGGGAGCTGAGACAGCAGCTGGATGAGCTGGGCAGGGAGGTGAAAGCCGAGGCCAGCCAGTGTAGGGAAAAAACCAAAGATGTTGAGCAGGAGGTTGCCCACATGGACAATCGTATTGTTAATGTGGAGAGTTTATGCGGCAAGCTGGATCCTATCTCCAGTAGCCTCCAGAGGATAAAAGAAGGGCTGAATAAACATGTCACTGGGTTGTGGACTTGTGTCAACCAGCTGAATGGCACAGTTAGAGCTCATGCCAACGATATTGGAGGGCTTAAGGGAACTTGCCTGAACCTCCAAAACCACATTGCTGACATAGCCAGACACCTCCAGGTGCCAACCGACAGCAACGCTGAGAAGACAGGTAAGCTGTCAGTGCTGTAATGCCAACATAAATCTGACTTTATGTTATTGTCTAATTGTGTAAGGCATTACTTTGTTTCAGTGACATTCTTCTTACAAATAAAAAGTTCAAAACCTCAGGAGTAAAACACTCTTGCTAAATTCAGTAGTCCAGGTTTTGCTGCTACAGCCTTGCATGGTCTGGTACGACCACTGGCCTATGATGGCTAGTGTTAGCTATTGTGTATTTACTGTATAACTCACACAAATTGCTACGATTATTTTCAACTTGTGCTGTTGCATTCAATTTTTGTTTTTACAATTATCCTGTGAATGTTACTTGCAGCTACCAAAGCTGCTGCTTTTTTTTTTATACCAGGCTAAATTTCTTATCCACACAAATTTCCATAGCAGAAGCTTCAGATGGGATTAAAATAAAAGTATGATTTTCCCAAACTTCTAGATCATTGATTGGACAAAACCCGATATTCGTAACAGAAAAAACAGTATTGTTTCCACCTTGTGCATGTGCATCATTAAGACAAAATTTGGTCCCGAAGACGCCTACTGTAGGTGGTTTTAAGTACTTTGGCAGGTGTAATATGTGTGTGGGCAGATTCATCACTATAATGTCACAACCGTGGCAATCACAAAACATCCCAGGCGTACAGTTGAAATCAAGATGAGGGCCAAATTCAAAGATGAATGTGGTCAGATCCAAATGTAGAAATGACTGTACTCACGGGTGGGAACATCAACTTGTTGAAAGGCGTTGCGGCTTGTGTGATCCCAGCCCAGTCTCTATTGGTGCGTATTTCAATGAGCGAGTGAGAGGGTGATTTTAATTTTACCATGTTCTCAGTTAAAGGAGGCAGAGATGATTGAATACACATGCTTGATTTAATAAATCCCATTTGTGTTGAGTAATGCCTTGGCTCAAAGAAATATCACTCACTTGGCTTTTTTTCTGCATCCAATTGTGTATACATGAGTGTGTTTGCCCATCATCTCTATACATACATGTCTAGTTTTTTTGGCTGTAAAATATTTGCGTTGCATTAAGTGGAAACATCAGCTGGCTCTCGTCCCCTGAGTTTAATCATATGGATGCGTTGCTTCTGACAATCATTAGTCCTGGATGTTATTGTAAAACCCACTTATTTTGCTGTCAGACTATATGAGAGCAAAGATATCCATATCAGTACATATGTTGCATATTTTGTGTATGAGTCTGCTCATTAATGACACCAATGAGACCAAGTTGGACTTCACTGAGTCTCACAGTTGTAAATGTGAACTAGAAACACGCCCATAATGTTTACGAGCGCAGTCTCTTCCTCTGGGGCCAGATAGTTTTCAGTTGCCGGTTTATGTGGCAGGTGACATAGCGTGTGATCCAGTCCAGTATCTCATGGGAGGTGAACTGGAGTAAAATAGTCCTGAATCTTGTTGTGGCTTTGCATCAAGATATGTTTTAGTTTTACCTCTGATTCAGCTATGTAGTGTGGAGATGCCAGATTTATTCATTTTTGCCAGATACTGAATCAGTTATGGCTGAGAAATATTGTCACCCCACCCCATGGTTTTTGTCATAATAGCATTTAATTCATCATTCTGTCATTGGGAAATTCTGCGCACAGTTATTCATGATTTCCACTCACTCTCAGTGATGTCAGGGGCCACTCGGTGCTTAGCTTTCTGTTTGTCTTAGCCCTGCCAGCTACCTTATCCCATTGTTTCCCCCCTGCTTATCTTAAGAGAGTGGAAAATGCGGGTTGGCGGAGTCATTACAGAGAGATCTGCTCACAGCTTATCAATGAGTCTTACATGAACCACTCGTGGGTGTCTTTATTTCATAGCCAAGAGCTTCTTTGTGCTTTGATTAAGTTCTACGAGATCAAAAATTATACCCCTCCTTTTCCTCTCAGTCTCTTCAGCACTGTCATGTTTTTGCTCTGTTGACTCTTGACTCCTATTTGTAGTTTTCTCAACTGCCATGGCCGAGTTCCTTTTCTGCTGAAATAAACAACGCAAAGCTCCACTGGGGTCTCAGGGGCCATTAGTCAGTGCATTTACCATGATGTCATACTGGTTGTTAACCCTAAATGTAAGGGTCAGGAAAGAGGTGAAGAGAGATGTAATATGTTCTTGAAATGTGGCTTTCAGTGCATATGAATCATGAGGTTCCTGCTTCAGTTTATTGTGGCTAGTTAAACGAAATTGTCGAGCAACTGAGATTTTGCTTCATGTTTCTAGTGAATGCACATATCAGCTGTATGTTTCTGCTGCAAGTTGGGGATGATACTGAGCACAAAAGTGAATTCTCATAAAAAGTGACTTATTATAAAGTTTGACAGAACAGCTTTTGATACATATAGGAGCCACTTACTAGCTTTCTCACTGTGCTTTCAACCACATATCATGCTTATAATCTTAATCAGCATTAGCCTTTTTTTGGGACATGTCACAGTTTTCATCCATTACAATTGAGCAAACTTCTTGAGAAGTTCCTCAGCAATTAAAGGTACAGTTTTTACCACAAGTAATGCTCTGGACCAGTGTTTACAGAAGAGGGTCCCTGTGCAGAGATATGTAGCAATGAACCCAGGAAGTGCAACTATAAATGTAAACAATGTTGTATTTCATTTTTTAAAAGATCTGTTTTGAAAATCTTTTGTTGTATTTATTGCACATCAATGATACACACCATGTGTTTTTTGTGGGAAACAGTGAAACCTTTGTTTGTTTAAAAGAAAACAGATGTGTGAGTCCCAGTTGTGGTGATTTGGTCTTTTACGTGTCATTGCATCATGTTCACACTTCCTCAGTTTGTAAGCATGCATATTAAAATGTGCAGGTCTCTTTACTTGTCTGAAACGACATCCCTCTCATTGCGTTTGACAAGGTGACTTCTTCAAACATCATTGTTCAGCTCTATTCTGAGGATGTTCTGAGATAATAAGACTTGCTTTTCTTGCTCCTTAGTGGTTAGGCTCATAGGTCAATGCCCTGTGAGAGATAAGGCAACTTGTAGGCTGAGACACTCTGTTCAGTGGCCAACCATGATAACCCCTAGAACCAAAAACAAGATGGGGCCTGACAGAAAGCCCCCAAGAACAATAAAGCCCTCTGCGTTTGTCTGCTGCTGTAACTGTGGCTACTCATTTGTCCTGACAGAGCGGGTGTTACATTATCTGACGTAAGACGTTTCAGTCTGCTTTTTCCAAGAGTTCTGCTTTGAGCACAAAATCCTGATTGATTCCTTCATCAAAGCCAAGTGTGTTTTGGCAAAGTCTGACCCATAAAGTCAACACGCACCAAATTGCTCTGCAGTCATTATAATCTGGTTTGTAATGCGGAAAGTGGCCATTCTTGTGACACAAGGGTCTGTTGTATCCCTGGAAATGAGGCTTTCCCCAAGCTGTTTCGGTGGATGGGTGCAAATTTGTGGTCGACAGCAGATCCAGCTGTGTTTGCTTACAGCTCACCTCTTTCATCATGACAAACACTCTCACATGACTACGTACATCCTGCATTTGCCTCTTTTATCCTCGTGGCACTAAGTATGAAATCAGTTTTGAATCTCCCCCATCAAAGCCCAAAGCTCTCACTGGAGCACATACCTCGCTTTATATGAGGAGCGACACGACCAACAAACGCAGGCCAGCAAAACACATGCACATGTGTGTATATACGCAGACTTACCCCCCTTCGCTGTTTTATGGTTACACACCGGTCTCTCTCCACATGTTGTGTTTAACAGGCCGACTTTTCTGGCTTCTATACTAAATGACCCTTTTCCCCGGGGTGAGGGGACAAGCTGTCTGGTGATAGAACATGTGGCTGGGCCTCGGTATGCTGCTGGTATGCCTTTTATGTGCTGGTTTCCCTTTTTGAACAGCAGAATTGGGGCCTGTAGCCCAGAGTCACAGCGACTATGTGCCCACAGCCAGGAGGCTTGATTTGTTGATAAACTCCAGGGTTCGTCTCAGCTGTGGTTCTCAGGAATGTTTAGAGCTGATCGCCATATGATGGGAGATGATGCAGCGGTCTGTCATTTTCTCTGTTTATGTCCATAATAACAGGCTCAGAGAATCACTCACTGTTTGGCTGTCAATAGGAGCCAACGGTAGTCTGACCATAAACATAAGCATAATGACATGTATCCTGATTGGTTATCATAAAGTGACAAGTACAGTGTCTTATATAATTGAATGTTATGCCTATGAGGTTTCTTTTGCGCAATGTGTTGGTGCAGAGCAATGATTAAGTTTGAAACATGGCAAAACCATTTAAATAAATCCCTCCGGTAAATACTGCCGTGCTTACTCTGTAACTCTTAACTTCTGTTGTAAGAGATGTATTCATTTAATTTACTAAATTAGATTTATTGTAAAGTTTTTCTATCAATTTTCCTTTTCCATGAATCTGCTGATAATTTTCTCTGTTAATCTTGTCTATAAAATGTCAGAGAAGATAAATATTCAACCTATTCTCACAGTAAAGTAAAGCATCACTTCTTAAACATAAGAACCTCCAGACAGGAAATGTTTGGTAGTTTTGCTTGAAAAATGAATGACAGTGTCTCCCATTGTATGGGTGTAAAAAATAACAATAGTAGTATGTGTTATATTTACAGTCTCGGTACTAAAGCCCTATTATTTATAATTATATAATTACAGCAAGTTTGAATAAATGGGAGATAACTGTAGTTGTCTACAAGCTCATGTTAAATCATTACATCCTGCTTAGCAGTCAGACTCTCCAAGGAGATTCACTTACCTATGGTCATGAAAACGATCAAACGTTGCCATTTGCCTCTTCTGCTCATAATTTAACTGGGTTTAAGGAGGAGATATTTCTTACAGACTGATAGCAGTAATGTTGAAGTGTCACTAGGAAACCAGCTGGTTTGTTAACCCATCTGACCTCCAAACATCTGGCCCAGCATCTGTCTCTGCCTGACCTGCGGCCTCTGCCCCATTGCTCACTCCATATCTGTATCTTTTTCAGGTGTTCAGGTTACAGAGGAGGACGCAGGACTTCCCCAGGGTTCAGGTAAGAGCCTCACATTGCCGCTTGGCCCCATCGACACCTCTCTCCCTCAGCCACCTGTGATAGAGACCGGAGAGGCAGGTCCCCCCGGCAAGATGAGCTTGTCGAAGTTGCCAAAGGGGACTGGTGGCAGCATGATGCCTGTTCAGGGCTTTGCTGGAGCTCCGGGTGAGACACATCTCCATGTACATGAACTCTGTCCTTCACAGTTCCCAGCATGTGTCTCATCTTTTTCTTTTGTTTCACAGCTTCTCCGGTCAAATCCAGCAACTCACTTAAGATCAGCATACCACCCATACCAGGTAAATAAATTCATTTTATGTTACATTACAACAATAACATGAGTGTGTTTGAACCATTTTTCTTTTGCTCCACAGATGTGAACATACCCCATCGGCCGTCACCACAGAAACCTGCTGCAGTTTTAGGTCAGACTTGATTGATAATAGAAGATTCGGCCTCTGTCACTGTAACGTTTGCAAAAATTGTGATGTTTCTTTTCCTGTGTTCAGGTGAGGTGTCGTTCTCAGCCGGTCTGACTCTGCCACCGTTTCAAGGAGGGGTTGGAATCATTCGATTCAATGAAGTGTTGGTCAATGATGGAGGACACTACGACCCTCGTACAGGTAACCATGGCCTAAACCGTGAAGCACAAATCTGCATTTTACCATAATAAATAATCTCTACCTCAACTTTGACACCAAATGTGTCTCTCTGTGTGCTCAGGTGTCTTCACAGCGCCCACAGATGGCCGCTACCTGGTGAGCGCCGTGCTTGCAGCCCAGCGAGGAGAGAAGGTTGAAGCAGTTCTCTCAGTGTCCAATCGCAGCATCCAGAGACTGGACACGACAGGTTTCTTGCCCGGAGCGGCAGCACCGACGTCACACGAACAATGTAACTGCAGCAGTACAACCTCACTGAGCCTGGTTCTCTCCCTGAAGCGAGGAGACCGAGCAGGACTCGTCATGACTGCCGGACAGCTCGCCATCTCAGCCTCCTCCTCCTCCGAGACCCTGTCGTCTTTCAGTGCTGTGCTTCTTTACCCGAGCCCATCAAAACGGTAACCCTGCCACTCTTAACTGATACCTTATATCAGCCATGAGCAGAGTAAGGTGTACATTACTGTGGATACACTAAAGCTAACTGAGATATTTTATTATCAAAGAAGATCCAATTTACCAAAACACAAAAAGGAACAAATACAGTCTCAGAAACATAAGATTATTTCAATTATGAGGTCTAATATATAGTATGTTTATATTGCAGTTATTTTATATTTGTTATTGTAAAATTTTGTTTACAACCTAGAATTACCAAATATATATTTTGGTTGAACATATAGTCATTATCCTCATAGTAATTCAAAGAAATCTGTTTTGTTCCTAATTAAAAACCTCGAACCACCTCCAGTTCACACCAGTTTTCCTAAATTGCAGATGTAATCCTTATTTGTGCTAAACTGTAAATGCAAAATAAGCTTTGATCGTTTGGACACACTTTGTTTTTATTAAAGCATCATCCAACAAAGGATGTTTGATTGAACAGTTCATGAATACAATAATAAATATACAGTTATATACAGTTTATTTACAGTAGAAGCTATAATTTAACACACTATAAAAATGACTTACATAAGTTAAGTTCAGCGCTGATCACTCACTGTCTAACAAGTAGAAAGCAGATTAAACAATTGAATGTATTTGTGCTTACATTATATCTTAATGTGATAATGCGAATCTGCAGGAAACACTTCATGCAGCTGCAAAAGGTCTTCATTGAAAAGTGAAAATTTGACAACACAAAACTAAGATATTGTGTGTTCCCATCACACAAAGTTTATCACTTTCATAGAAAGAAATTTCATGAAATTTCACTGACAGCTGTTACTGAGCATGAAAAGCAAAACAACAAAAGAGGCATAATAATTATATTCTATGGTCTGTTTTCACAGTTCTGGCAAAAGCGTTTCAAAGATTAGTTTCAAAATTCATAAAAAATATTTTTTTTATCCTATGTCCTCATTGTATTTAATTTTCGGGAAAAATACTTACCAAATAGCAGCAGAATCTACGGTTCAGAAAGTGCTTTTTCTTCAAAGTAATGCTCTTATCACCTATGAGCTAAATCCTTTCTTCAGCATAATAGTGCAAAATCCTTAATCTTTGGAGGAAAAACATAAAACTCCTAAACATCAGATAACACCATAATAGAGAAAATAAGGCCTTAGAGGGACGACTAAAATGTTGCTCTAACAGTTTGAGAACTTTTATTGTACCTCTGCTGCCTAAATAAGTGCTTAGGCAATTTCTTCTGAGAAGCGCTTTGACGCATGATATTTGATTGTCAGTTTTTTCATGTCCCAAAAGCTGACAGAGCCTTCAAATGCATCTCTTAACTGTGTAGCTCAAGAACAAAGAATACTCTCAATAAACCCTGAATGAGATGATGTGGCACTAAAAAACATGGAATACATTAATATACCAAACTATAATAATAATAATATAATATATTAGTATACCTAAACCAGAATGTGTCTAAGACATTACAAAACTAATAGATATTGAGTTTATATTAAAAACTATCATCTGCATTAATCCAGTGTATATAGGCATAAAATAAATTAGTGCTCTGAGTTAATTTGATTTCAAGAAATTAATTTGAAAGATTAATATCAGTTTGATTTACAGCAGCTCCTCAAAACACACCTCAGCGATGGGATCTCTCCAGTAACAGAAGGAACTGAACTCAGGGCAGCTAAAGGTGGCGTTGTGTTGTGAGCTTCGTAGAGGAAAAACATGCTCCACCAGCTCACTCAGCCGGCTGTAACTGTGAAATGAGAAAAAAAGAAAAAATTGAACAGGAACAATAAACGTGCGTGAGAGAAACAGCTGACAGACAAAAACACTGGCTGCAGCGCTGGTTCGTACTTACGATGTTTTGTTGCCTTTGGCCTGTTCGAGGATTAACTCGCCTTTAGGATTCACTGTGAAGATCCGGCACACAGGAACACCTACTTGTTTGTAGGCAAAGACGTCCTTGAACACAGTAAAATAAAATAAAAAAAAACATAAGAATCTATGAATCACCTGCAGTGAGAAAAACTGCAAACACAAACAGAGCAACACTTACACTTGCTCTGTTTCCAAAGGCTGCGTAAAAAGGATGCGTGTTTGGGAAGAACAGGTTCTTAATGTCTGTGAGGCATTCGATCTTGAACTTCTCAGGCTTTTTTTCGATGATCTCCCTGACAACAGAATTACAAAGACATAAATAAAGACTTAACCTCTGACCTTTGATTGCCACAGCTTTAAGGGTGGCTTCCATTTCTAACCATTTCTGACCATAAAATGAGTTAGCAAGGTTACTGATCAGAAAAAACGCTGAATGAAATTCTGAGATAGTTTAGTTTTAATTCCAGTGAAGGGAACACAAGGCAAAAAGCTTGTCAATTCACTGGGATACTTCTGAAAATATAGATTTGTTCTTCATCTCACCTGTAATTTAATGCAGGACCACTATCTAAAAACTGTGCCGTCTCATTGAAATGACAATATTGACTGAAAAGGAAGAAGAGTCTGCTCAGGGAAAGGATTTTCTACCTGTGGAAGGCAGAAAAGAGGCTACTTGGGGATAGCATGAGGGGTCCTTGAGGCAGGAGAGTCCCCCTGTCGTTCACCCAGTGCAAATATCCTCGTGTCATGTCAGCCATGCCGATCGCCCGGGCTGAACAGTACAGGAACTTGTACCCGTTCCTAAAACAGCAGATATTGATTAATAGATTAGATCTTTCTTGTCGTCTTTTTGTGTTGTCAGAATAGTGATTCGGGTGAGTAGCAGCTATAATCTTACTCATGCACTGAGTGGTAAAGCTTTGCAATTCCTTGATGAGTCCAGTCTTTACCAAGCTGAGGCAGAATCTGTCCGAACACATCTGATCTGTGGGAAGAAAATGACCTGGGCAGTAAATACTAAAGAATCATGTCCAACATTATTTTATATGATAGATGCTGTGGCTGCGATAATAAAGTTCAGGATGAATCTGTCAAATTTGTCTACAAGATTTTAAGCAAGTCTCAACAGGACTGCCTGAGAGTAAACTAAAAATACGGTAAAAAGCTAGAAATGTTCCCGTACTTTGTGATGGTGCCATCGATGTCAGAGATTATAACCTTGTCGTCCCAATTCCACAGGTAGATGGTGCCCTCGCAGCGACACGTCCCCTGGTACTGGGTGGTTATGCTGAAGGTGACATCGTTTGGCCCCTCTCTTAGTTTCAGGCTGGCCTGTTTTCATAAGTGGAGTTTTGTTAAAAAAAAGGCATTTCTTGAAGGCACACACAGTCTCACTGGTTAAATTAGACTTCAGTGGGTAAAGCTAAAGGATCACTGGGTTTTAGGAACCACTCATATAGAGAAAACTTTGATCAAAATATAGTATTACAAAGAAAAAGAGTTATCTACGGGCCTGCTAATGACATTGTTCATTACACTTCACAATAACATCAATGAATTCATGTTTTTGGGCCTTAACAGTAATAGAGCTAAAATATAAAGCATGTCCCAAGGGTGGCACCACTGACAAGACAATGAGCATTAAAATCAAATGTTTATCTTCTTTAGAACATATTCAAGTATTGAGGTTTGATTTTTAAATGCACTTATAATATATTATAATATATTATAATATTTATGTGGTTGTTAAATTTCAAGTGCTAAACCGGCCACTGATGATGAAGTAGAAGAATGATGAAGATGGACTTCGTATCCCAGAAGTCATTTGTCTCTGCCTTTTGGTGATGGCGGAGGTATCTTTGTCTGCTTATGTTTCAGTTCCCTTACATTCTCCTCTCTGTCTTCTTTTGTGTTCATGCTCTTGTTACTTCATCATGTTTGTTTGTCATCATCTTTGTTTGTCTTTATGTTTACAAGGGTGCGCTTCTTCACCTGTCATTTGCGTAAAGCTCATGTATTTGTATGTCCTATCTTGTTGTATTTCATCTATATATGATTTCTCCATTGCCATTAGAGCTCAGTGGTCTTACTATCTGGTCAGAGGACAGGCGCAGGGATTTCTTATAGGAGTGACAAGGCACGGGTGCTGGTCCCTCTGCCTGCACATGCTCAGTAGACGTCAGATCAGGAGCCACAGCGTTCAGCTCTTTAGTCTCATCGTCACTGGACCACTCTGATGTTTTGTGCCTGCAGGACAGAGAACACATGGCAATGCATTGACATAAAGCCATGTTTATATAAAAACTTGCACAGTCATTGACAAGCCACCAGAGGGCAGCAGGCCTCCTGATCCACCTGGATGTCTGCATTTTTGGGTTGCAAATATAAAATACATTTTTGTTTACAGACCCTTCTTTTAAACTAAAACTGAAAAAATCCCTAAAATTCTCTGACACAAAGCTAAAACTAAACTCTATAAAACTGCTTCTCAAGCATTGTCATCCTTTATCTTCATAAAATAACAGCACTGCTCGCTGACTAACATGCTAATCCAGCTTCTGTCACACATGTTTACCCAACACTGCTTGTGTCACTGTGTGGGACTGTAATGTTGTGAGGAAGCCAGAGCTTTATTGCTGACTCACTGTGTTCCTGGGGCCTGGTGGAGGGCAGGGCTCTCCCCGGTCAGAGACTCCTGTCTCTCTAACTTGGTTTCAGATGATGACTGAGGAGAGGAAGACATTTTATTGGCCTTGTATGAGTTGACACAAATGTCTATTGTTAAAAATCAATGTCTGGTAAAATGCATGATATAGAGGAGCATTTACATAATGATGTAAAACAGAGAAATAAGATATACTCAAACGGCATGTACTTCCCAGCAATCTGCACAGTACCATCAACACACAGATGGAAGTGTGACTCATATTGTTGCCTGAAGATTTTAGGCTGAGTCACACATTCAGTACCTGCTTCACGCTGCTCTTCCTCCAGAACCACCAGCGTCCAGACTTTTTAGGCATCTTCTCCTTCACCCAGGCCTCCTCTGTAGCCTGCCGTTCAGATAAATAATTCATGTGCAAACAGACATAAAGTGGATACAGCACAAGATGATGTCGCACAATATAGACACATTAAATCGAACCAGAGGATACCTTTGGCAAGTTCTTCTGAAAGGCCTGCATACTGAGGATCAACGGTGCTGCCAGTGTCCAGTTGTAATACCTGGAGAAAGATGTAATATACACATCATATTATACATACATAACATATAAGTGAATCAATGGGTGAGAGAGAGCATCCATAAGGGAATAGGGAGGCTCACCTGTTTGCAATTCTAACCACCAAATTGGGATTGTCGATAATTGCTGGATTCTCTGCAAATTCGTTGTAGGTGATGATGTGCTCCATGAACTTTTCTGGAATAAATAGGACATGAAAGATGTGAGTCAGAACAATGAAATTCCTCCTTCCTGCTTTTTAAATCCCCATAAATACAGAGGTCAAGGATTTAAAGTTTGTTTATTACATATGCAAGTAAAAGGAGTGTAAAATAAAAAAATTAAGAAAAATAAATATAAAGAGATAAGAATATGTAAAAGATTAAAATGGACACGTAACAAACATGATATGTGCACAGTGGTGTGCAGGATTTAATGGGAAAACAGGCTTTATTTCATCCCTGTCACACCAAACAACACTGTGCCCAGAGGAAACAACTTTTATCAGTGATTCTGCAATTAATAACATGAAAATGATGATAAATGACAGATGATAAATTACCTTTTGAGATCTCTGAGTTCTCGCCAACGCCACCACACAGCGATAGCGTGACATCAGGGAGGTCACCAGCGGAGTCAGACAGACACTCTGTGCCGCTGTCTGCTGCTGCGCTGCCCACTGACTGCGGTGACTGGGATCCAGAGCGCCGTCCCATCTCCACCCAATCTTTAGGAACCTGCTCAGACTCACTGAGAAACACACAGAAGGTCCAGCCTTACACACTTAAATCCCTGACTTGTATAAACAGACGCAGCCTGGTCAATGGTACCAGGTACCTGGCTTTTCATCTTGGGCCCAGTAATTTTAACCTGCTCAGTCAGTTGTGTCTGTATCACCGGGCATCTAAACTATGAAAGTCAATACATAATGCTGCACATACACCAAATGAGATGAGGAGTCTGACTTCAGTGGGTTTGTACCTTTTTGGGAAGTATCGGGCAACAACATCAGGCTCCAGTGCAGTTAGATCATCCAGGTAAATGTCTTCAGGCCCCTGATGCTGACTCCTCTTTCTCACACCTTCATGAAACAACAACAGGGAAGTCTGTGTAGAAACCTACTGAGAAAAACCTTTTTTTTTTTAACAAACTTTTCTTTTAACATCTGCATGTGAATGCAGAACAGTCCCAAATAACAAGTGTGAACTCAGACACCACCACATCCTTCCTGTTGTTAACATTTACACTTACGTTCAGACTGAGAGTGCACCCTGCCATCAGAGTTATACATTTAAAATAAGAATAATTCAACTAATTAAATTCTTAAATCTTTGCTGTTCTTCTTCTCTGCTTCTTTAATTTTTTTATTCATTTGTTTTCTCTCATTATATTTTTGTACCTTTTTGGGTCATACATGTAATGGATTATTAGATTATTAGATATTGGGGGGGTGGGATAATTCAGTTTTTCCTCAAGGTAATGGAGGACCCCCTCCCCCCAATAATTTTCAGTCCCTTACAAAGTAAAGATTCTAGCCTCCTGCTTTTCATGCATTTTAGGTCACTTATCCTTAAATCCTTCTCTTGAAAAGGTTATTTTATATTCATACAGAATGAATGAAGTGCAATGACATGCAGGAGCTACAGCTTTTCAGAGTGAGGTTTAAAGGAAGTCAGCATGCTACCTCTCCTTTTCATGGGGGAGTCTGTAGGCTTGGAGGAGGCTCCTGTGTCGGCACAAGCTGCTGCAGAGTCTCCAGCCATGTTACTGCGTCCTCCGGTAGCAGAACCACTGTCCCTGCGGCTGGGTGGCGAGGACGTCCACCTGGCTTTCCGCACAGTTTTTGTGTTGAGGTCAGAGTCTGTGGGACGTGGCTCAGGGGTAAAACTGCTGCATGCTGAGTTTGAAAGGTCTGGCTTGTCGTTGGTAACGCTTGGTTCGTGCAATGAGGCTTCTGGGGGCTGTGGTTTGCAGCTGCACTGATTAGCTTTGATGGTCCGAGGCTCTGGTTTAACAATACTGCAAACTGGGTCTGTGTTTCTCTTGCCATCCCTTGACTCTTCCTCCATCGCTTCTGAGCTCAAGATAACCCTGAAATGTGTGCTCTCCGAGGGAGTAATGGTCAACATCTTTGGCTCTGTTTTGTCCTTTTTGTTGACCTGGATACAAAACACAGCACAAGGTAAATCTTAAATATACATACAAAATCTCACCAAGTCTAGATATTTATGAATGAGGCTATGAGCTAGAGTTCCCATACAACCCCACAAATCTCTAATGTAAGGACAAAATCTGAGTCTGAGCCATACCCTGGTAGATTCTGGAAACTCCCCCCATGTCCACTGCATGTGGGAATCTGTCCTGAGCATGCTCTCTGCCGGCTTCACCATCAGCTCAGAGTCACTCTTGGGTGACATGGGCTCAGACATCTCCCTTCTGCAAGCAAACACCACAATTCCACTGAGTCAGCTGTAATGACCTTGTGGGAGTAATTTGTTTCACTCAGCCCTGTCTGTTTTCACAGTGGGTTGGAAATTATGTTTCATTGTTTCTTTCTGCTTGTGTGAACTATGTAAATATTTGAAAGGACAGAGTGGGGGCAGGGGGTCGTACGTAGTGGAGGGGGACCAGTCTCCGTCAGAGAAAGGGTAGCTGTCCCATTCGAGGCCGGTGAGGGGGGAATGTTGTCTGTGGTCTAAGCTGTTGTTCATCATGGAGAGAGAAGACACACTGATGAGAGGAAATGATAAAGTTAGCTAAAAGTTTACATTAGACAACAACAAACTGAATAGGCCAACTTACCGTCCACTGTGTGCATTGTGCTCCTCGTCTGAACTGAGCTCACACAGCTCCAGCTCCCCACCTGCAGGTGTGGTTGTTTGTTCCTCCTTGCGTGGCTCAGGTTTGTGCTTCCTCCTGCGCCTCTTCTTCTTCTTGCCAGCTGAATTGGAGCAGGGCTGTGCGCTTCCCGACGCCAGGTCCTCTGGACTCAGTGGCACACTGGTCTCCGCTGCTGATCCCCCACATCTGGGCTCTCTGCTCCTGAACAGAACCTCTTCTGTGGGGATCGGCGAGGTCACCAGGTGGGCGGGAACAATCTCCTGTATTGGGGTAGAGCATGAATAAATGAAATGAGTGATTGATTTCTAGCAGCAGCAGCTGAAACCCAAGGTTAAATTGTCTTTTTTTTCCACATATTGTACCAAACTCACATTGTGCTGCTCTGTCTCCTGAACAAAAAAGGCCTCTCCATTGTCTCCAAGCTTCATGTGTAGCTCCACTGGTTCCCCATTGATTTCTATATCAATCTGCAGAGTCATACAACACATTTCTGTAAGACACACACTTAGTAGGTCACCATGCTCTCCTCAGACTTCAACAAGCATTAATGAGGCTTGTTTACAGCTGTCCACAGTGGATAAAAACTGCACCACAGGTTTACCTGAAGAGTTAGAGTTAAGCCACAAAGAAAACAACAGTGAACAGCTTGTGTGAATGGCTTGCTGTTTTTAGCACATGCCACAACTTCCAACAATCTATTTTGCACAAACAGGTTTCCTCCTGTCCTGGTACTCAGATTCGGGCTGTATGGGTAGAATTAGGCTCTTAATAAAAAGGTCAACATACAGTCTGTGCACACTAATGCTTCTTTTCACCCTTTAATTATCAGAAAGATTGTAAAAAGACACAAAATCTACTCAAATTGTCTGCAAGAGACTGACATTTGATGTGAGGTTAAGATAAGGTTTAACATTTCCTGACTGTTGAGAAAAAATACTTTTAACCCACAATTCACTGTAGAGAATCACAGAAACCCCCTTATCTGTGAACTACACACTGTTTCCTGCACAGTTAAGACTCTTCTGAGAGACGCTGTTCTTGAACAGGATGAATCTTAACAAGTTGGGAAAACAGTAAGAGCTTTAGTCTGTGCATCCCACCTCAGTCCTCAGCTGATGACTATGTGGGGTCTATAAATAGAGTGAAAGGCCAATCTGCTCTGGTAAGGAGCAGAGAGTGGATTGGGTGGTAGCGTTTGGAGAGTTTCAGAGGGAAGAGATAGCAGCAGGGAACAAGTACAGAGACACAACATAGAAAATGATCAATCTGCACAGCTCTCGACATTTTACTAACATTTCCAGGCACCAGTCCTTTTTGCATGAGTGAAGTGATTTACCTCAGTGAACAGAATGCTAGATTTGTATGGAAAGTGTTTGCCTCAGAACAAGCTCAAAATGTTGTTGTGTTGTCAAAAACACGCACCACTTTCTCTCTAGAGCGCAGCACCCCGAGTTTTCCGAAGCGAACGTGAAAAGGGGAGCACTGGAACGTCCCATCGGGCTGTCGGACCACAATCACGTCGATGCAGCCTGACAGGGTGGCCTGATTGATCCCCTTATACAGCTCCTTTACTGTCACCAGCACCTGACCCGCCAGTTGCCCCACGTAGTTCATTGTGTCCACCTGCCAACATAGACACCCATCATTACTTAATATATACTGTATTTAACACCAGCATTCAACACTATGTTCATCTGTGTGATTCTGCATTTATTACTTCATATAACAGGTCTAGCAAAACAACGCAGCACATTTTTTGCATCTTACTAGGCCACTGTCCTTGTAGTGTGTGCTCCTGTTGTTCAGAATAGTCTGCAAAGGAAAAGCAAGCTGGTCCCTAAACACAGCGGCTCTGTCCCATTTTCCTCAAAAGAGTCCTGAGCTGATCACGACTTAATCAGGCCCTTGATTGCTGCAACGAGGCCGCTGCAGACCAGACCAGACCAGACCAGACCAGACCAGACAAGACCAGACCAGAGCAGAGTGGATAGTGTGAGTTTGTGTCTCCAGAAAAACACACACTCACCAGGCTCAATTTGTGTCAAAATGGCCTGCAACTCCAGCTCTTTTCAAACTGACGTGTCACTATTTGTTGGTGATTGTTGACAATTTGTGTGTCCTTTGCAGATTCTTTAAGCTTTAGCTTAATGCTAATGTGGACTTTGCGAACGTTTGTTTGGCATGTTCAGTTGTGTAGCAGGATTCTCCGTTTTCATGACATCTGATCTCCTCTTGACATCAGATGTTGTAAAAAGTAAGTTCAGCCTGAGTTGAAAAGCTATTTTCATATATCCTCTGGTCCGACAAGGATTCGACAACATATGAGACGGTGTAAATAGACGCAGATCTGAAGTTTGAAGCTTGATCCTGATGGAGAGTGAACAGTTAAGTTCTTGTGACAGAGAACCTCAGCACTTAAATATCTAAATCCATTTAAAAGCCAAATACGGCTCAAAGTGCTGTAAACCATGCTGCTTAAATATTACATCCACTGAAAATGTGCAGAGTCAGATAAGAGATAAAACGTGACATGTTTAAGCATATTAAGGGATATGTTAATACACAGATGAACAGTGATGTGTTAATGATAATGCTGATCTTTGCTCTAAGTGTTTTTCAAATTAGAAAAATTAACGACTTTACATTGCAAAAGGAATTTTCCCCCTCTCTTTCATATACAGTTTGGTCTTTTCCAATGAAAACTATATTAAATTTCAAAATCATTGGATGGGTTAATTCCTGAAATTATAATAAATAATAAAGTATTGTTTGGATTTGCTGTTGAACTTGTGTCAAGAAAAGTGAAAGTTGGCTGCCATTCAGATTAATTCCAGCACCAGTAAGCAGTAATCCAGCTCATTGAAGAAGAAGACAAACAGAGCTAATGCTACAGAGCAACAGTTACCCTGTGTCTGCCCGTTCAAAAACACTTTAACATTAACATTAACAAACAGAAAACATGTCTAGAAAGGAAAAAATCACAAGGAAAGTCACACAGATTTGCCGATATGAAAAAATAGAAAGCAGAGACCTGATTCTGTCATGAGGATGAGCTGGTGTCCACACCTCATTATCACTCTCCTTACTAGAAAGTCAATCACTCTTTAAAGAAAAAGACTTATAATGTCACCAGACATAATAAAATATGCATCCAAGCAACTAATTTTGAGTCTAGATTTACTGAATGATGAAAGACAAAAAATAAAATCTGTACATCTTAATTTATCAACGACACAACTCCACTCTACTTCTACACACAGTGATTTTGTGATCGGTCAACAGTGGTTGAACCTGGTCCTTGTCGACATTCATTGTCACTGGATTGTTTTCTGCATCTCTCCTGTACACAGGACATCGTTTTACATGCCCATTTCCCTGATGGCTTCATCCAGAGACAGTTTGTTGTGTTTCGAAAAAACATCATATCTCAGTTACATTGGCAGATATCGGCGATTGCAATATGTGATTTCAGTTTTTGTATTTTATATTCACTGAAAAAAAATATAAAAATGATCACATGATTTTTGTTGGGTCTTGTACCAATCAAACATGTTCCTTTGCGACTGGAGAATAAGATTTTTGGGACAGGGCGTCTCTGTAGTGCCACAACGCTAATGGAGCTAACAATGCACAATGTTGTGACACATTTCATTTGCTCTTCCCTGTCAACACTGGTCATATGGGTGTCATGGACAAGTACAGTGTGTGTGTGTGTGTGTGTGTGTGTGTGTGTGTGAGCGCATGTGGCCTGAACAATGAGACTCTAGCAGCATGCTTTAATATTTAGGACAATGGTTTACACTGGCTAAATCAGAGCTGCATACCAGCTGGATGGACTTTGACACCATTCAGTTTCTATGGCTGGCAGCCACTGCATCAGCTAAACTCGAAGTCTAACTCTTCAAGGATGGCAGATGGAAAGTACTCTGCAAATAACCATCTGCTGAGAAGAACTGGAAAAAATAGCTATAAATGCCGAAAACAAACCAAGAGCACAACATGAAGCGCCTCATGTTATACAACAATCACTTCAGTCTCAGGCATTAATATCACAACGTCAAGTAGGATTGCTGCAAATCAATGAGCAAGACTGCTCTATACTCTATGGTAATGCTGGATTTAAAGGAGTTTATATCACCTTGGAGTTGTACCTTGATTTGTACAGTATTAAATTTGCTGGATACACCTAAAAGACAAATATTCACACAATGGGATTCACAAAGATTCCAGATAAATTACTTTATCACAACAGATAATGATGATGATATATACAGATTATATCAGATTTTCCTTTTTTTTTTTTTTTTTTTGCATGTTTAAGCTCTTCCATATTTGAGGATTTGCTGCTTTTCTCCGTCATATATCAAAGTAAAATAAGTATATATTTGTGCTTTGGATTGTTGGTTAGACTGTGAAAGACATCATGTTAGATGCAACTTTTCTTTTACTTTATCGACTAAATGATTTGTCATTTGATTGAACAATAATCCACAGATTAATCAATGAGTAGCATAATCATTAGTAGCAGCACTATTAAGTACTTTATCGCCAGGTTTCACAAAGGAAAAACCCTGCAACTAAATTCCCACCAATAAGCTGAAGCACCCCAACTCACCAGAGTCCAGGGGGACTTCAGGTGCAGCCGCTGGCCCTTCTGCTCTAGAGGTAACCTCCCTGACAGCTCCATGTCACCCCAAGAGGATATAACAGGATAACTGGGTCTGTTAAGACTTTCTCTGCTCCCCTGTCCTCCTCAGCCACCCTGCTCCTGGTCTGTGCCATGCGCTGCAGCCGCTACAACCTTTCCAACCCCTCAGACAGAGCACAAACACTGAAAATTACCCCCAGCCTGAGCACTTACATAACCTCTCCCTCAGCTCCGGCCCCTGTCACTGCAATCCTTTTCTTGAACAATCTTGTTAAAGACCCTTTAAACTATTCATTTTTTGCTTAAATAATAATAATGCAATATTATATAAAAACTATGAAGATCGACAGTTGCCAGACCTTAGAGATATATGCTAATATTTAGATTAGGATTCATCCTCTGGAGACCATGAATGTCTGCCCACAGCACTGAATCCAATAGTTCCTGAAACATTTCACTCCAGACCCACAGTGTTATGGTTTAAATTGGTCGATCAGTGATAATAAAGCAGTTACAGTTGATAGCACTGTTACATAGTGCACTCTGAGTTCCTGTGACGCACTGTGGCTCTCCCCCGCAGTGAACCCACGGCACATTGTAAAAGTGAAAGTGCAATGTTCAGATATGGAACAAAGCAGAAGTGTCTAGATCAGAGCCATCAGCCACGATAGCAACACTGCGTAAACAGGTCTCTTTGGTGGGCTGACTACACACTGTCTGCATTCACACAACACCAAATTTAGTAAGAGCTTCAACTCCCACAGCTCTTCATATAGGCCCCTCAGCTGCAGCGTGTCAAGCCCAAACACTCATGTAGCTGTATCATGATGTTCTGCAGTTTGCCATGAAGAGCCAGAGTATCACATGATAGAAAACCAGTTTATTCCCAGATGAATGTTTTGCATTTGACAAAACAACCTAAACTCTACATCCACTTGCAGGAGCTTTTGATAATATTACAAGGTCTTCATCAGTACTAAATCTCAAACTCAACTTTAAAGCCAACATTAATGAGATTTCCTAAAAAAAATTGAGAATAATAAAAGGTTTGAAGAGCCACAGTTCCACTTGACTCGACTGCAACTAACAATCATTTTCATTAAGCATTAGGGTGATAATTGTGTTTTTGATTAACTACTGTTTTCAAGGTCACAACAAGGGCTGAAACTGATAATAAACAGTAAAATATAATTTCCCACAGACCAAGATGACATCTAAAACCAAACGTTACCCAGTTTACCATCTTCCGTGACAAAGAAATGCATCTGAATGATTACTGATTACGTTTCTTTCGATTGACTAATTGATAAATTGACTAATCGAACGACAGAAAGGGCTGTACTAAATGACAACTCATATACAACCAGTTCTCACCCATGACACTCTCTCTGTGCAGGACGAGAGGATTTACAGAGGTGTTAATCCTGTTTACAGGATTAAGACAAATCTAGCTTTCCCTGTCTCGGCACGTTTCTCCTGCTCACTACGTCCAACGTGATCCTCTTGTTTTGACCAATGTTATGTGACTAAGATTTAAATTTCAGTCACCAGTACCTTTCAAATCAAACGCAACATCTATATTTGTGACATACAGTATATAATCCAACAGCCATGTCTGTTGATTGTCTACTAAGTGATTAATCATTTAGCCAAGTCCAGAAAATGGCAGAAAAAAAAAGAAACTCATCAAAAGTTTTTAACGTTTCCAACCCAAAACCGAAGCAGCAAATCCTCAAATCTGACCAGGCTCTTTTTATTTGGATGATCAATCATCTCCAAACATCTAATAGCCTCGGTGTCTCCTGATTCTCCATGTTCACTGGTCGTTCAGGTATATTTTAGATTTCCAGATGCAAAAGAGGCGAGTTATAGAGTTACAGCAGCCAAATGTCAGTAAATACTGACTCTCATATCTAAGTTCAGATACTGTTGATCATTCTCTCAAATCTGAGACTGTTAAACACAATCAGGTGTTAAAACCTGAACAGTGTCAGCCCTTAAGCAAGAAAACCACAAGATCTGATGTTCATGATTCAGATGATGTCAATGTAAAAGTTTGTACATTAAAAGGCAGCTCAGCCTAAGAGGCGTTCAAGGACCCCAAAAAGACATTTTTGGGAAAATCTGGTGTTTTATAAATAGCTGCAACGTGTCATGACAGACACTTTCCTCCTGGAGAAGGTGCAGCGTCTGCCCGGCCGCGTTTACCCCTAACATCCGCTATCACGACCGGACGCACGAGTTGCACACAAGCCGCTAAATGACTCCTGAGGAAGGTGTCAAGGACTCAGAGGAGGAATCATAGAAACAGGCGTTGATACAAAATCTGCCGGGTTATTATTTAGGAGGAGAAGAAGGGATTGAATTGTCCTACCGGCCGGAGGAGAGGCTCGCCCGCTGCTTGTCACACCTCTGCTCGGTTCCTCCACCGGCGGCTTGACGCGTCTCCTCCGCCGCTGCGCCGCTGAAGCCACCGGACCACGTGACCCTGCAGCGCTCGGGCTGCACGTGATTGCAACGCAAGGGGACAGGATGAGGTTAATTATTAAGGTTTTCTTTGCTATCAGCCTCTAAAATGGGAAAGTTTGTATTTGTAATAAAAAAAAGACGAATATATATATATCTACCTATACATATCTATCTATATATCTATGGATAGACACAACTAAGGGCAGATTATGTTTATGTTTATTATGTTTATGTGACAGAAAGGCATAATGCAGTGTCAGCTGTCACTGTATCCTGAATGTAAACAGCATATAAATACTGTTAATGCCAAGATACATACTCTCTACAGACTATGGTTGGACACTTTTTTTGCTAAGATACTGTTAAAATATCATTGGTCAAACATGAATGCTGATATTTGGAGAGATAATTTTAAACTATATCCAGTCTCTTACTACAAAGTCAGTTACATTTTTTTCAGATAAAAAGATAATTTGCACAAACTCACAGCTAGACTGTTATAATGTGCACTCAATTAATGTGATCATTTATTGGTCACAGGGAGGAAAATTCATTTTTCACGTTTTCAACTTCAAGGTCAGGGGTCACCACCTGCAGATGGTGGCCGATCTTCAGGGATTTGCTCCTTGACAGTTCAGCGGGGTGGATTTTTGGTAGCGTGGGTGTTTCTGAACCTGAATGGTCATCTGATGGACAGACTTAATGAATGGAAAGAGGAACAAATTATGTCCATCCACTTGCTGTGGGGGGAAGTAGAAACTTTCATTTCCTCATGAAACAACTGCTGAGTCAGATTAATTTGTGTCCATCTGTTTTACAGAGGGATTTTTCTAGACTGAAGTGCTTGTGATATATGAGTCTGCTGCCTATTTGAAATGTATGTCATTAAAACGTATATTTTACATTTTGATAAAGGATCCATATTGTCAGACTCTATATTAAATGTTGCCATGTACCATAATGTTCTTACCCAGTAATATGTTGTAGTAAGTAAGTAAAACTAATAAGTCAAATTAACTTAATAAAAACTACAATCAGGAAAACAGTATTTTGATCATCTTCAAAGCACCAAATACATGAATAAATACATGTGTGTATTTAAGGAGCTGTTCTCCTTGTGAGGCTATTGTCTAAAGCTTTTTCACTTGTTGATTTGAGTTAATTCTGCCCTGTTTCACCTCAAGAATTTCTCATGTTTGCTTTGTTCTCTCTTCCAACAAGAGAGTATTGTGCCTCTTTAAGCCTCTAAGCCTGTGTCACTCACTGTTTTCTTAAATCTTCTAGCACTTTATATTAACAAGTGTGACAATTCAAACCAATAAATATTTCAACAGCTTCTTTATTCAAATGGGATGTTGATGATAGTAGTACAGTACAAACAGTCTGTGTATGCAGTGTGGTTATTCAACTAAATATACATACTGATAGATACCTATTCCATTACTGGCCCCATTAAAACAAATGTGGAATATTGTTGTCATTAATATTTGACAAGAGCAAACCTCTAACTCATGATAAACACATCGAGATAAAAGCACACATCAAACTTAGAGGATATGTATAAGTGAGGGCCCAATACTTTTCTCTGCTATAGATTTACTCAGTGTTTTCTGGCTGTGCTTCATTCGATGTCTCAGCCTGTGGTCCAGGCGCCATTGTGTCTGCAGGTCGTTCATGGGCTTCTGATTGGTCAGCCAAACCTTTTCTTGTATCTTCTGTTTGATCCGATGCTGAAGACTTAGATCCTGCAGCAGCATCAACAGTAATCTCATTTTCCTGCTCATCTGACTCCTGGCTTTTGCTCTCATCTTTGTGTCCCTCCTTTTCCACAGGGGGTGTCTTCGCTACAGATTCTGCAGGAGAATCATCATTTGTGTTGCCTCAGTTATGGCAAAATTTACTTACCATATTTCAGCCATATTCAGATGTCACACATATTTCATTTCAGCTCTCTCACCCTTTCGCCTTTTTGTTTTAGCTCCCGTGACTGTGGTTTTCATCTTTTCCTTTGGGGAGCCTGCACCAAACACCACATTTCCATCTGCATCAGTCCAATATGACGTCACCCCCAGGTCAGGTGTGCCCTCTATGATTTCCAGCTGAAAGGAGACAATGTGAGTTAGCAAAATAAAAAAAAAGAAACTTGCTTTGTAATCAGACTCAACCATCACACCATCAGCCAAAGATTTATGTTCCAGTACTTACCCAAGAAGTGCAATGAGGTCAGACTTATCATTGATAGCCAAAGTAATCCACTTCACTACAGTACAAACAAGAGAACTTGCATAATATAAGTAATCTATTCATATTACTTTCTAAAATGTTTTTTCAATTGATATGTGCGGTTTTAAAACCCATTTAAATATAAGTAAGTTGTGTCATATTGTTTATTTCATATGTGCATATGTGACTTCTCCAAATTAAGTCTTAAGAAACAGGGTGTCACACGCTGTACAAATTGTTAAGCCATCTGAGACCAGGTCTTCAGGCTAATAATTACATGATAGGGTTATATCGATATATTAAGCTGACATAAAGGAACAATTTAATATTGCACTTCCATAAAGTTGGGGGACTCACAAAAGACAAAAATAAAAGATGCAGCAGAGGCCAAAACGCCTTGACTTTCCAACAAGTCCCCATCCAGTCTTTTGTTCCAACTTCTTCCTGCCATCTACAGGCGGTGACTAGTAAAATAACTTTGACATGGGAAATCTGTGGTGTGCCCCTTTAACTCTTTGTGGGCTTTAGAGTCACTATGAAAACACTCTTGATATACATCATTTATAATTTCCAGTCAGTGAACATAAATAGACACCAAGGGCCTGCTAATCCACATACACAGGAGTAGATTTATCAGCAGGTTTGCTTTTTGTCTATGGTATGACTGTCATTCATAATCAAGCATATTAAATAAATATTAAATAAATCTTAAAGTATTATGGATTTTTCATATATTTCTGCTGTATAATTGTGCCATTGGATGTTGGTAGTTATAAACAACAAGGGGAAACGCAATTAGTTTTCTCTCAATTATACTCAGGTGAGCTTGATTTTGATGCTGCGTTAGCTCCACAAAAATGGGACATTATTTTTGTTTCTAAAGCATCATTGGTCAAGCGCACCATCATTTTTGGATCAGGGTTGGATTACAGTGGATGGGAGGTCTCTCCATGCTGGTGGTTGATCTTCGGGGAATCCAAGTCTACAGAGATCGTGACTGAAAGTGAAAAAGAAACTGATACGAGAGTGAATAGTGAAAAAGTGAAGAGTGGAGGGACTCAAAGAGGAGGAGGAAGTGGGGAAGTACATGCTCATTTTTATTAGTCTCATCAGGAAATGGGGGAATAGGAAGTGAAGCAATTATGACGACTGTTTGGTATTAACAGTGATCTCAGTCACAATTACAGTGGTATCATTATCATCATTATTACTAAAGGAGACATTATTGGTGATGGACTGTGTAGGGGGTGTCAGAACAGTGGTAAATAACATCAATAATAATGAGTAGACAGTGGGCTGACATACAGTATTCACTATAGACAGGGATACAGTGGAAGTGATGTCGTGATCACAACATTCAAAGTAATTGTGAATAAAATGGAACAAAAACTAAAACAGGACTGAATATAACATCTAAGGAAATGGCACATTTCATTAAAGGGCCATGTTTTAGTCCATTTGTAACAAATGTTGTGAATGTCTGCTGTATTTTTCAAAGCACACCATGGGTTTTTACACAAATGCATATGTTTTCTTATCACAGTTTGTCTCAGCAGTGTGTCTCAGTGTGGATATCGACTTTTCTCTAAAGCCCATACCCACACAGAAAAAGTTCAGCCTCAGCTTAGAAAGAACTAACTAGCTTACTATCTACATAACCCAGCAATAGGCTAAAAGCTAAAGAGCACAGGGTATTGATAAATAGTTTTTGAGGTCCAGCTTATGTTTTAAAAAGCCTTGTTCACAATCAACATATCCACTATGTAGTATTTACCCATTGATCGAAGGCCAGCAGGTTTTTTCTGCTCTTTGTTTGATTTTAAAAGGAGATAACATTGCAGTTGCCAGATACATTGGCTAGACTTCATCCAAAAAGTCTTTTCTCTTGTAACTTTAAAAATGAAATGAAAACATACAATTTGAAAATACAAACAGGATGCAAACTTTTTTTTTCAATAAAAAGTTAGAGATGGCATTTTCAAAAATTATAAAAATGTTGATAAATACATAAGTGCTCTGTCACGACAGAAAGGCCTGTGTCTCCTTACATTTTTATTAGAACTGTTCTCTGTAGCTGCCAAGGTTCCCAACAGCACTTGAATGCACCATCCTAAAGACACACTGCTATACAAGCAAAATGTTGATATTTTGAGGACATTTAAAATGTTTTGTGTGCTTTCAAAAAATTTTAGCAGTGAAATCCACATAATTTCTGGCAAATGGGATAAAACATGTAAATAAATATTAATAGACATTCCAGACTAGTTTCACAATGTCTCTTCTTTGCCTTAGTGTTGCATCCTAACACAATATGTCTTAAACTGTTATCTTTGACTTCCTTTTGTCAACTAATGTTTCATTTATTCCTCAACAGCAAACAGAGTCAAACTGATACCAACATGAGCCTCTCTTCATGCTACAACTTTACACAAACAAGAACTAAAATTGCACCAGTAATATTTTGAGTGGGTAGAATGTCAAACACCTTTTTATGTTCAGTCAGGTTTGTTAGTATTGGACCAAATCTCTGTATTTCTCTCTGAACTATTGGACATTTTGTGTTTAGATTTAGCACCACTAGAGTTAATTTCATATTCTACACAAACATCAACACATTCTCAAGCCTTTTTTTCCTTAAACTGTTTCCAGTGTTGTTCTTTTGTACATATTTACGACAAGATTTGGACCGCTTTTATTTTTTCTTGCCGCCCGCCTCTTCAGGGATGAAGACACTTACGGTGAAGTCCCCGCTCTCTGTGCCGTACTTGTTCTTCACCAGGATGCTGTATTTCCCAGAGTCTGACGTGGTCACGCCGGTGATGGTGAAGCTGGCGAACTTGCCTGACCCAAATTTCAGGATGCAGTGGTCATCGGATGTGATCTCCCTGTCGTTCTTCAGCCAAGTGACCTCTGGCACAGGGTCACCAGAAATGTTGCAGGTGAGGTTGAGGGCCTGAAGGACGGATAAGACATAACACACATCAATGAATTTACACATGACAGTAATAAGAACTACATTTAGTCACATGGAGTGAGTATAGACAGCTGTTTTTCTTGAGCACAGTTTACAAGACACGTGTCAACCTGTTTCCCTGTAACCATTGTTGTGCTGACCATGTGACTTCAGCTTAAACTGTTTACCTTGCCCTCCTGGATGGTGACCACATCAGGAAGACCTCCTGCTACTCGAGCACGGTCTAAAACAAAAAAGAAACAATTTGCTTTAATACCAATGTATAAACGTTATTCTTAAGTCACAAACGTGCTATTCACGAAATTAAAGCCCTGTAAATGCAGATTAATAAATATATAAATGGGGAAAATGTCAATATGTCAAAAAAAGACAAGAAACAACACTAAGTAAATGACCACACTGGACTAAAAGCAAGTCAGTAGAAGAGGATCTCCTATACATATTCTGGTGCGTTGTTGCTTTAAAATGAAGTAATGTTGACGCTGAAGTCAAGTGAAACCCAAGATGAGCTAAAAAGTTATAGTTTTAGAGTTATATGAAATGTGTTTTTAGTTTTTGTAACAATAGATTTTAAAACATTTTGTTGTGAACATTAAAAATGTTTTCATAATGATCCAACAGCTTCAACACCAGGCCTAAAAACTACTAAAAGAGCGAAGCCACAGTAACCACAGTACAACCTACTTCTCTCTGCAATAGCAGCAGCTCTGAAAAAAAAAAAAAGCAGAACGAAACAACAAATTAGGTCAAAGGTGCTGAAAGTCAAAACTTAATCTGCATGCAGACAGTAGTTCTTTAAGTATTTGGAAAAGTACAATACAATGCAAACATCACGCAGAGAACTAAATAAAGATAATAATATGATATGATAATATGTCGATATATGAAATAATTGGGAACTTACTTGAGTCTCTGGAATTCTGCAAAAGCATCGTCAAATGCTGCAAAACAAAAAGAGGATATAAGAATCTGAATCCTTTTTATTGGCTCAGTGAGTTATTCATCTTGATGGGTCTAGAGACTAAATTATGATGAAACAAGAAATCCGAATTATTTAAAAAGCACACAGCATCTACAGATAAATTTAGAATTTAAATAAATTTAAAACCACCTTTAGGGAGGGGCTCTGATTTCTGGTTTCTGTATATTACATGCACATGTTTATGTCAGTAACAGGTAAAAAATACAGATTTAAAACTATATAGCATATAACATCTCACATAACAGTAGAGCCCAGGTATGAACTCACCTTGACCAGCCAGCTCAACAGTTCTCTTCAGGCCTCCCTTTCCATCATGGAACTCAATGGCATATTTGCCCATGTCTTTCTCTGTGGGCTCTGTGATCTGCAGCCACAGCTGCTCTCCCACCACACCACTCTTTATACGGTCAGAGAAGGCGATGGCTGAATCCCTGTCAGAGAAAACACACGCAGCTTCACGACATGAAAACACTCAAACACATCAGAATACACAGACACATGCCCTGACTCTGCTCCGACATCTATTTATGTATTAGACTTTAGTACTACATCAATTAAATCTCTCAGGGCCTTGAATGAGTTATTTTGAATAAATTCTTGATCTAACAAACTATACTCACATCTAAGAATGAAGCGTGTTCAGATAATGAATATAATTTAAAATGTAATTTTATTATAATTTATTTTCAGGTTTAGTCAAATGACTTTGAGAGGGAAACAAATCCTGGTTGTAATTCTTGTTGTTTAATTAAATAACTTTAATTAACTAAATTTAATCAACTAGTAGCCAATCAATTTCAATGCAAATGTACTTTCACTTGCTTATATATAAATGTGTTTGAAGAACTCACTTGTAGTGCCATGTCACTTGGAGTAAATCGTTATAGTAGCTGACAAAGGTGTAAAGTCGGATGCCCTCATCTGTGCTTGTGATCTTCAGTGGAGTGGAGGAATTGGCTGCAAGAAAGGACAATTTCAACATCCATTTCTGGTTTGAAAAAGATTCATTCTATAATGACTCTGCTGAAACATTATTTGGGGAGAGAAAATATTTCTCCTCACCGATATAACTGAAAACTTCATTCATCAAGTCCTTGAAACCTTGAAAAGAGCAAGATTAGATTTATTTAAATGATCTCTTTACTACATTCAGTCACTGACTGTTAGTGTGTAACTACTCAAGGTTACCTTGGTCTGTCAAATTCAGTGTGGAAGTGTCCTTTCCTCTGTCATCCTTCAGAACAACCTCATACACGCCAGAATCCTTCTTGGAGATCTGACGAGAGAGAAATGAAGTCAAACTCAGCTGTAAACAACGCTCAACAACATCAACAAGATTTTCTAGTGTTATATGATATGTATTCATCTGAAAAGGCAAGCTCTCTCTTCTGCTATGGGTGCTGCAGAAACACATATATGACGCAAAAGCAAAAAAGCCAACAGACAAACAAACAAACATGAATAAAAAAAAAAAAAAAAAAGCATTCTCAGGCAAAACCAGAAGTGGCCGTTGGCCCATGATGACAACAGAAAACTGATCCCAACTTTTAGTCTTCTCCAGATTGGGTTCCCGACAGAGTCTGCTGTGTCTGCAGGGGAGTCGCGCTGAAATGGGACACATGTGACATCATGTTTATTTGTTATACTGATCTTGCATGCCACTGTGCGCCACTCGGACAGACATTTAGAGACAATACAGCGGGATGGGGGTGAGGTATGAGAGACAGAATGAAGACAGAGTGTTAAATAAAATCTGAGAGAAAAGAGTTGATTTAAACAGAGGATGACAGAGAGAGTTTAGAGACAGGAAGTGACAACGGCGAAATTTAGTGAGAATTAATTTAATGGTATTGTTGGTATGATGTTTCATTTATTTTAATGAAAAATGTTGGAATTCCCCGGGGAAATCAGTAAAAAAGTGGTTCAACAGCCCTCTGTTGATCATTTTTGAACTTACTATTGACTGGGTCAATGTTCAGGTGAGAGATCCATATATTTTTGGAGCATAGACATAAACAGTCCTGTGCAAGGATTCCACCGTTTTACAGTCATATATGTAAATGAATTCAGTGACAACTATACAATACAGAAATATACATATATATTTATACATACGCATCAGTTCACTCTTCACACAGGTGTCTTTACTCATATTCTTACCTGAGCTATTTCCAGTTTCAGCACTCCCTCGGTGAAGCCCAGATGTTCGTCTGCTTTGATCTCTCGTCCGTCTTTGTACCACAGTGCAGAGGTCTCCTTCTTTATGTTGCCCACCTGAGAGGCAGCAAGACAGAGAAATGTCAAAAATCTACACATTTAGAGAATTTCTTTTAAAATGTGCAGCAGGTAAAATCTTGTCCCACCTTGCAATTCAGCAGAACACAGCACTCTGGTGTCACCTCGTAACTCAAGTACTCGATAAAATGAGGACCTGGAACAAATAATTGGAGCATAATTGTTGTTAATCAGTTAGTTGATCACCAGAAAAATATTTTGATAACCATTTAATATTTCTATTTTAGACATTTAAAGATATTACCTTGTACTCTGATACATTGATGGTCATTCATACCTTGTTTTCTGAACCATTCCTTCCTCTGGAACTCTGATTCCTTCTGCAGCTCCTTGAACACTGCAAATAAAAAGAGAAAAGATTTAATGGTTCAAAATCAAACTTGATATTTCTCAATCTAACCGCAAAATCTAAAAATGTGATACTTGACTGGTTGCTATGAAATTATGTGATAACATGAATGTAGTTTCCTTTATGTTTTCTTTAATGTTGTTACTGCCCTCTAGTGTCCACAACATAGAGATGCTGAACTGAGCTTTTGCATTACCTCATCCTACACATAACAAGCCCAATAGGTTTTGAAAGGCCGATGTTTTACAAATATTGTAAATTGACTGATATCTTGCAGCAGTTTTAATAAATGGATTAATCATCTGTTTCTATGCAAAAAAAGTGAGAAAGTATCCTCTAATGTCCCACAGAAGTGTATTTGAAGTATCATGCACCAAACTCCCAGTGAAGTCCAGCTTGAAACTATTTTGGACTGGGGACTTCTCAGGATACTTTTATGTTGCTGAACATACCATCTCCTATCAGTACCAAGCTGGACTGGTTTGTTGCTTTCCCATCCTGCATCTGGAAGGTGAAGGTGCCCTCATCTGCTGGAGTCAGAGAGTCCATGATCATCTCAATCACGCCGGTGTTCTTGTCAAAGTTCATCTTATATTTCTGCAAAACAATTGTTACAACATTTTCAGTCACATTTACCTGAAAAGCACATAGATATAAATATTGTGCATATAAATGACTTCGATTCATTTCCTTACTGACCTCCCCCTGAGACAGAACATTATCGTTGAACACGTATTCGACTTTGCCATTAGCTGATATCTTCTCTGCTTGCAGCCAAAAGCGAACTTTGCCTTTCTCAAGCAGCTCCACTGCCAACTCTGACTTCAGGGGAATAACTAGTTTGAAGAGTAAGAGTAAGAGTGAGAGTCAAATCCATAAGACACTTAAAAGCAGCAGTGACAAGATGTGAGGCTGATATACTCACTGGGGAATTTGTGGTCGTGGCTGATCATGAGCAGCTTCTTCAACTCTGACAAAGATAAGAGTAGGATATTCACAAACAGAGGTAAAAAAAACAAACAAACATATTTTATTGCATTGACTTCTTCAGACATATCCCTACCTTCCTCAGAGAGATTGTAGCTGGATGAAGCACCGTCAGTGTGGGTGACAAGACAAGAGTAAATGCCAATGTCCTCCTCCTCAAGAGAGTTGAAAACAGCTTTGGACCTGCAAGAAAACTGTGCTATAGTCACAAAAAACAAATGAGGAACCAAAGCGTCCAAGATTCACAAACTTTAAAATCTTTTACTTGTTTCCCTTGGTCTCTACAGCCAAGCGGGAGGTGTCCGTGATTTCTTTGTAATTCTTGGACCACACAAATTTGGAGTCAGGGGTCAGGTCACAGCATTCAAAGTTCAGGGAGACAATGCCCTCATCATCAACATCCACAACTATCTCCTTGGTGCCTGAAGCACAGACAAGGGAAAGGGACACCTTAAAATGAAACCATACTGTGGTGATTTTTAAAGATGCTCATCAGTATCACAGTCACTTCCTTTTTTCTCTCCTACCTGGTTTGGTCAGAGCTGGGACTGGCTCTGTCACATCGGAAGTTTTTCCAACGCCAGCTTTATTCTGAGCACGAACACGGAACACATACGTCTCTCCTTCCTTCAGATTCTTAATCTGTAAAATGAAAGAAAACAAGCAGATGACACAGCAGCTACTGACGGGTGAAAATGAAAGAGAAAAGGTCTCCAGGTGATGGCGACCTTCATGTACGTCTTCTCTATAGCCTTGGTGTTGACGCCTCTCCACGCCTCCTCTGGCGCGTCCGCTTCCTTGATGTCAATGTAGAACCCGTTGACTGGGTCACGGCCCTGGTACACAGGTGGTTTCCATAGCAACACCAGAGAGTCGCTTCGCACCTCTCTTATCTGCAGGTCGTGAGGAGGTCCTGTGATGCAGAAACACATTGGAAATACACGTTTAGGCCAAAGAAATAGGCCAAATCAGCATGTTTGATTGTGGTTCACTCATATTCAAGGGAGCCAACAATACCCGATAGGTGTTTCATTTTGTTTATTGACCGTCACAGCAGATAACTGATTAGAAACCAGAATGATGTGCTTCCACTTAAGTTCCCCCATGTAACCAGAAGCGTGGCCTCTAATGACTTGAAACTCGACTCACCCAAGTAAAAAAAAAGTCCTGCAACTGGAATTTTACTCTACAATCAATGCCTTGTTGCGTCCCTTGGACTTTAACTGTCTGACATGGAGTGATGTGATATCCTCACAAAGATGCGTCAGGACTTTGACACTGGTCCTCATAGCCAACCTTAAGACTTGTGAAACAATGACTTTGTCCCACTTCCAAATGTAAGTATTAATATTATATTTGAAGTACTTTGAATGTTTCTATTAGAGTAATTCGAAATGAAATTAATTGACATTTGGATGGTGTGATCATCCTTAAAAGGAAACTCACATATCAACACACATATCCTGACTTTTAATCCCCAACATTGGTCAAAATCCAAAATCACTGCATCTGACATGCTTCTCAATAGGTTGAAGGCTATCTCTGTTAGCTGACATCTCAGGAGAAATGAAACAGATGGTCGACTAACCTGGTACAGCAATTGTCCACTCCTCACACAGGAAGGTGTCACTGGGTAGTGACGGGATACCGACACCTGCCATGTTGGCTGCTCGCACCTGGAACTGGTACTTCCTGTTCTCCTTCAGGTCACACACCTAAAGATGAGGACACATGAAGACAGAATCTTCCTCATGAAATTGCCTCGTTCAGCTTTAAAACCCATATCAACTGTAGTATTTCTTATCCCCTCACTCTGTAGGCCCTCTCAGTGACAGACTTGATATTGGCCTCGTGCCACTTCCCGGGCACGCCATCAACGACCTCACGGTAATCCACAAAGTAGCCAGTGATGTCAGCACCGCCAATGAAAGTTGGCTGTTTCCAGCTCAGCACCATGGAGTCACGCACACACTCCAGGACACTGATGCCATAGGGTGGAGCAGGGGAGGCTGAGATGACAGAAAACTCAAATTAACATCACAGTGCCTCAGTGAGGGAGCTGATGTAATGGGAAACTGAAGCACTACAATGAGGTAATACTTTCACAACCCAAACTGCTTTTTCCACCTCTTCTGAGCTGCTGACAATAATTTCAAATACTTGATGTTTCAAATTCTTTTAAATGTCAAAATATCAAACAAATCCCTTACACTCTTAATTTGAAAGGTAAAGTGCTTACATAGCATTTGTGGTAAAAGCCTAACAAAACAGTGATCTCTGAGACAGTTGAAGGAGTGACTGTGTATAAAAGGTCTCTCCAAAAGCGGACTCATGTAACATGGTGATAATAAATTGACCTGTCGTACACAAATAATCACGTGAATTTGATACCCTTCTTTATTTAGGGGCAAAGAGCTGGTCAAAGTGTCTGTGAGGTCAACGTCTAACGTACACAGTCTGCTACCGAAAAGGTCTCAGATCACAAGTGTCCTGCTCTTGTGTTTGTTGGATCACCCACTTCACAAGTACAGGGTGGGATTAGCAGGCTCCTGCCATTGATTTACTGCTGTGTGTGGTTTGTGCGTTAAAGTGCTCTGGGTACTCTCTGGAGTGGTGGCAGCTCCCAGGTCACTGGGTGAGGAGGAGCTTGTGGGGAAGGTAGTGGAGAGAAAAACTATTGACAAGCATAACTATGTTGAGTTAAAGTTTTGTGGTGTTTTACAGTGACTTACCTTTAAGATGTGAATACCAGTAGAGCACCTCCTGTTTATTGATTGTTTTAGGTCAAATGCTTGTGAATATGATAGTGTCGCAGAGGTGTAATGTAGGAAGTTTTTCTCTTTTTACTTGGAACATCAGGGTAGAATATTTTAGTGGATCCTAAGAAGGGGAATCTTAAGGCAAATGGGGTTTTTTTTTGTGTGATATATTTTGGATTTGATGAAAAGATTGGTGACCAGTGCTCACCTGTCGACTCTCTCCTGGGCCTCGCTGTCTTCTGATTAGCAGAGGCACCTACAGAGAACTTACGTGCCTGTCCGACCTCAGGCCCATTGGCTGTCTCTACAGCGTGATCCTTAACCTCAGCAGTGACTGGGTCTAAGTGTGCAGCTGTGATTATGTCAGTGGGTGAGTTTGAAACTGAGCCTGACACGGACTCTGAGACCAAGTCTTTTGCCAGGTTAGGGGCCCAGGACACACTGCCTCTCTTGCCCCCCTGGTTTTTAGTCTCCGCCGGGATGGGCTGTGTGAGGCCTGAGCCAGCAGCCCCAGCCCCTTCCCTGGCTTCAGTGTCAGCCTGAGCTTTTTTATTATACTTTTGCATAGTGTCAGGGAGGGACTGGACAGTTTCATGCGTGCCCGTCCAGCGTGGCCTGTGCTCAGTTAGTTGGCCCACGTTACCCCCCGGCCCCATCTCCGGCAACACACCATGAGGGATGCCGCCCCCTACAGGAGTTAGCAGAGAAAAGCAGAAGAGTTTTTTTTTAAAAACAAGCAAAAGATCCATTCACAAGTCATAGCTTTTACTCAAATCACACAACATTGAGAGAGCAAAAATAAGACTCAGGCAGAAACACAAAAAAAGCTATATTCATTATATCAGCCTATCAAATTCAGTAAAATGTCTTCATCTGACTGGAAGTGAAAAATGAAGACAAGATGACCGATAAGTGACATCCGTGTGCAGAGGCTGGTAGGCCTCATATGGGATTATGACGACATGCAGGCGTGTAAAGTAGAACAGGCAGAGAGTGTAGGTGTGCAGGCTTTGTGCCATCCCTTTATGAAAAAGTAAAAAAACACTTTGCTTTAGTAACAATGCCAATGGATTTCATCACCTCATAGATTCCCATTTAAAAGTGCAAAGACTGAATGCTAAAGCACACCACGATCACATTCCTATGAGCTAGTATAATGAACTAATATAATGTGCGTTTCCTACGAACATTTCCAATATGTCTGCCTGTGCAGCTGAATACATCGGCATTCTTACTAAGTGTCTCTCACAAGGGAAAACATAGCATGCTGCTCAGCACAAAGATGGCCAGTGAATGATTGACATCCACAGGCTGAGATCTGTGTTAGATGTAATGCAGAGAAAACTCATGGAGCACATACAGGAGATCCGAAAGAACATCTCTAACAATTATTACAACAGCAGCTTTGCTCTGTTTTTTCTATAGTACATGTTTGGGCTGGGTTCCAATTTAATATTATTATTCATCAACTTTCAGTGGAATCATATCCTGATAATATGAAAATATTACAGATGTCAATTATCAAAATATTATATATGAACAGTGTTTTTTTTTACAGAATTGCTTTGTCCAAATCAATTCTTTAAATGAACAAAAATATTTTTTTTAAACTAGTAAAATAGGTTATTATGGTTAGCTTTTTACATGTAATGAGCACCAATAAGAAAAAAGTCTCAACCTAGCTGCACTGAAATAAACTGAAATAAAATTTTGTCAGTAATCAATTATAAATCAATGCATGTAAACTTAATTCCCTAAATTAATTTCCCTCTCAATCATACTACTAAAGGCTGAAAAACAGCATCAATCTTTGTTAGAAGAAACTGCCTAAATAGACACCCTGAAAATAACCTCAACATTTTAAAATTTAGTTAAACTTCATAAATAATTTATAGTCTAGTCCTTCAAATTTAGTTAACTACCCAACAGAGCAAGACCACTGCCATATTAGCTGAAAGAGGTTATGAAAGACAAACTCAGTGTAGTTTGAGGGTACCGGTGGGGTTAGGAGAGAGGTGTGTGTTGGTACCTTTAGCACCACGTGGGGGTGGCCGACACGTTTTGTGCCCAGGATAGATGAGGGGTAATGGTGGTGGTGTGTGAAACCGGGCTAGTTTGTAACAACCGCTGAATTGGATCGCACTGACCCAAATTAGAGGTAGTCTACAAGTCCTGACCCTGACCCTGCCTCAGGCTGTGCAGGGAGGAGGTGGAGGCAGTGGGAGGGTGGTGGGTTGGGGGTAGGTGTGGCTGAACAGGGTAGTGGGTGGGTGGGGCACACGTCAGTGCAGAATAAAGTGACAGGGTGACAGAGTGGGACCATGGTGGAAAAAGTGTGGAAGTATAGATGCTGATGACAATAACAGCTGAAGACATGTCTCAAGAGAACAGCAGCAGCCTACTACATACTGTAAAACATATGTTTAGAAGTAATGCTACTCATTTTGTGTCTCACTCACGTCTACCTCAGGTTTCAGATTATAGTACATCATTATAATTTTCCAGAAAATGAATTGTTATCAGATTTTGATAACAATATTATGCTTAAATTAATAGTGTTCTGTAGAATCTAATGAAAATATTATAATAAAGATGATTGTTAAAAGTTAGCATAAAAGGGTTGAGAATTAAGTCCTTTGTTTTTATGAATTTGAGATAGATGCTAAAAATTCATCTCTACTGTTAGCATCACAGACTATTTCACTATTTCATGTAGAATTAAATATCATAGAAATATCCTAACACAATCAACAAACAACACAATAAACATTCATACTAAATATCCTCTGACTTCTACATTAAATTTTAGATGAACAGTACGAACCCTCTATCTCACTTACCAATAGCAGCTTTCACCTCCACAGCCTCAGACTCCTGGGAGAACTGGCTGAGTCCTGCAGCGTTCACCGCCCTCACCCTGAAAACGTACTTCTCTCCTGTCATCAGACCGTGGCAGATGAACCTGTAAATATGTTTGATCAGCTGTAACAGTGGCAAACTTTTTAATAGATGGATAGATAGATTTACTTTTTTGATCCCAAATTGGGGAATTCTTATGTTACAGTTATCAGACATAAAAAACACACTGTACAACATTAAATAAAATACAAAATACAAAAACAAACTATACAAGGTATAAAGATAAAAATATAATGAAAAAATATATATGTAATTGCTTTGTTTAGGTAAATTGCAATAATAATATTATATAAAACTGCAAAATGTGGAGGTATTGAAAGGTAAGACGAATAAATACATAAAATAAATAAACTCTGAAGGAGGTCAGTTGTTTGTTATGGCTAGGGGCAGGAAAGATTTCCTGTATCAGTCTGTTGGAGAAGGTGCTCTGCTGACTGTAACATTGGCCTCTTCTGTAAAATCCATTGTAAATAATATGAGGTGCAATTTTACCTAGTAGCTTTTACAGGTTTGTTGTTGCATGGCTCCCACACGTTGCTGCCCAAAATACTTCCCTCGATGTAGTATCCAACCAACTCTTTGGCTTCACGGGACGCCTCCCAAGACAAAACGACTGATGTGTCTGTGTTTCTAGTGGGAACAACTTTGGCTGGGGCAGATGGGATATCTGTGGACCAGAACAATGTCCACTTCGGCTTGTATATTGCAGCTTTTAGTGATGCACGTGTGTTTGTTTGTGCGCTTTCTCACCAAGCTTGTCACCGACTGTGGTGGCCTCAGTTGGGTCTGAAGGTTCGCCGACACCAGCAGAGTTGCAGCACCGGACACGGAAGCTGTAGGATTTCCCCTCGGCGAGATCAAACAATGCAAAGCGAGGAGACTTGACTGGGATCTCTGTGTTCACCCTCTGCCAACTGTCTGTGCCCGAGACACACTGACAAACAAGGACACAGGGTCAGACTGACATCCATCACAGATACACTGGCTTGTAGATCCAAGATGTGTAATGAAGTAAGAATGTAAGAAGATAAATTACCTTTTCAACATAGTACATGACACCCTCCAGGCCTTTCTCTCCAGGTGGATTCCAGCTCAGCACCACATAGTTCTTGGTTGCCTCCGTCACCTGTAGTTCGCGAGGTCTGCCAGGAACAATGCCCTCTGATGGTCGAAAGATGAAGGATAACGTAGCGAAGCAGCCGAAATAACTGGCAAACCCAACCTTTATGTCACTGGGTTTTATGGATTGTATGACTTATATGAAAGTGATATTTCCTACCTGCAGGCTCCTCCTCTGTGACAATGATTTGGCCGGTCCAGGGGGCAGAAGTACCTTACAGCAAATACATCATCATCATGTTAAACTGAATTTAAGAAAGAAATTTGAAAAAAAAAAAAAAGCTGTTGTATGGCGTGTGCATCAGTCAACAAATTCCTTAGCTGTTAATCATATTTTACCACAGTTGTTCTGCTAATTTACTTATGAGGCACTAATGCTCTTTAAATATGGATAGGAGTGTGTTTGACCGGACATACAGCTCAGTTGTACCTCTCATGCGGGCGCGGTCAGCTGGGTCCATGGCAGCCACTGGCTCAGACACTCTGGACGGGTGACTCATGCCACTCTTGTTGACAGCACGTACACGGAAGGTATAAGAACGGCCCTCCACCAAGCCGGTCACAGGGAAACGGGCAAACTTCACTGGAGTGTCATTGCACTGGATCCAGTGGTTGGTACCAACTTCACACCTGTGTATGTATTATACATTTAACTCACACATGTTGAAATTTTTCTTAATGCCCTTCAAATAATTCCCATTCTTAGGTCAGAGCATGTAAAGGAAGATCTACCACAAACAAAGAGGTGGATGTGATTTAAATGATCCCATGTTTGAGGGTGTTATAAGTGATATATTTGTGGATTTAAGTACCATCTCAGTGTAGTTTTATGTTTCCTCTCTCAGGCTTCTCTCTGCGGCTATAGTAACAACGGGTTGGTGAGTCAATCAGAAGAGAGTCTATGAACTGCTCTTCTCACTCACTGTTTTTTGAGTGATCAAATAAAAATACAGGAGATTTCAGGTAAATATAAAATCCTACAAGGTTGGGTGGTGGGCCTGGCTGGGCTGGGCAACAAAGGCTCAGTTTAAGGCTCTGTTTCTGAACAGGCTGTGTGAATTTCTCTGTGGTGCTTTGATACTTTTGTAATATTAATAAATAACCTAGACCTACTTTCTAATAAAGGACAAAAAGACAAATCTAATTTTATATAAATCAGGACCTTTAATTCTTTGGGATTTTCAGATGACCATTGGTGGGAGAAAAATGGTTAAGTGAGTAAGAGACCACAGACACACACACAGCCACTGACTGACCTGTCCACAAAGTATCCCAGGATGGAGTTGCCACCATCAATCGCTGGCTGCTTCCAAGTGACAATAATGTAGTCCTTGTTGGCATCCAGACAGCGGACATCCAGAGGGGCACCAGGAGCTCCTTCAACCTCAGCATCAGCATCTACGAAACACAGTAATAACACATAGTACAGGCATGACCTCTACTTTCCATTGTTTTTTTAAAATTGTTTAACATTGACCCAAACTACAAAAGTTTGATTCTCACTATTAAAGTCTGTTCTGCCCTATGTGAACTGTTTGTAGCTGCAGGGCTTGATGCCAGGAATGTCTTTGGTCTTCAAGTCAAACACGAGCTGAGAGCAATCAGTGGCAGAGGACAGAATTAGCAATAGCCCTCCCCCGAGTGAAAGGGGATAAGAGAGGACGCTCTTAAAGAAACATATGGGTAAAACCAGGGCACCTAGAAAAGCTTTGCAGCAGAGAAGAGTTGCATCATTAAGTGAGAGCATGTATTAAGAGGTGAAGTGTTTGTGGCGTTTTACAATAAAGGCAAACTCTTCAAATTATCTTCATAATTTTATTTACATTTTCGAAGAGTGACAAAAGAGAAATTCATCTTCATTCAATTATCACTCGTCATTTGCAGTCTGTCAAGATATACCTTTGATAACAGCATACTGAGTGAAGACAAAACAAGAGGAAATAATTATAGCCAGAGTTTTTTGCTCACGGGGGAACCATAGAGAGCAGAGGGGAAACTGGCAGCCTGCTGTTTCTCCTTGAAGCAGATATTTACAGTATCTATCTGCAGACTCATTCCACAGCTGAGCTCTCTGAGAATAGCCTGAAAGCAGCCAAGCTCATATATTGTTTTGTTATGGAGATGATACCTGGTGTCTCCTTTACTCTGCGATCCTGAGCTGCAACAGGGTCTATTTTCTAGCTTGTTCATACTCAACATGGCTCCTCTGTAGAAATGAAAGCCTCAAAGGTCAGATTGTCTCTGAAGGCAGCAAAGATAAGCTGACCACTTTTTCCAGGATAACCAAACAGATGCCAGGGAGCTGCCCCTCTGAAAGGTCTCTATTAGAGATATCCTATTTAAAACCACTCATTCACATTCAAACACTGATTATTACATGTGGTTTTGTCATCAGATGCCAGCGGGCGTGCTGTTGTGACTTTGACCTTGATCTGATGATATACTTGACAAAAACAAAGCTGAGGGTATCATGTGACAGCTAGGGTTGCATTTGAAGTGTGCCAGTAGGGGGATATATTAGATAAACAACATTTTAAAGAATTAAGGACTTAAGGAACTTTCCTAAACAAGCTAAAATTTTAGAACAGGCTTTGTCGATCTTTTGATATTTAAATAATGGTTTGAATAACTGCAAATAAGTTTATGAGTCCTCCAGACTTGGAGGAAACACTGAATATGATATTTAGGCAAATAGCAGTAGTACTGGGGGCATATTTGTATGGAGCTGTTCCTAAATACCTAAAGCACATAAATGTAGTAAGATAGTTCTTGGTGAATGTATGTATATATATGTGTGAAATATAGGTGGGTTGAACTTGTACAGTACACAACATAAACAAATCCCTCATCTAGTTCAGAACTGAGAGCCATTTAAGTTTCTAGGGAAGGTGTCCCTACCTCTGACAAAAACGTAGGCCGAGTAGGTTTCATATCCAGACTTGGTGGTAACGCGCAGGGTGTAGAGACCCTCATCCTCTTTGTTGAGGTGTGTGAGTGTCAGCGTGGCTCGGTCACCACTCCAGTGCATGTGGGTCCATTTAGAAGGAGACAGCAGAACATCTGGAAAGCACACCAATGAATGTTAGCAAGGAAATATACACAGAAAAACAAATGATCAAGGACAGAAACGCATAGAAAAAGTATCATTTCATGCAGAAAGTCTACACATATAGGAAGGAAAAGTAAGTCAGAACCACAGCAGTAGTCCCCACTGATCATCCTGTTGGAGTCAAAAGCAGCTCTGAGTTGTCTACTAACCATCTCTGTACCACTGGACCTCAGGCTGGTAGCGGTGCAGAGCAGGGTAGATGATGACCGTACACCCCAGACTCATGGTCTCCCCCTCTCTTCCAAATGATACACCAAACTTATCAACAATGTGAGTCTGGAAGGTGATGCCATACTCAGACACTGGGCCATCTATAGACAAAGCATGAGATGACAAAGTCAGAGTTTATTGTTGTTCTATATTGTTCAAATCAAGAGGAGGGAGCAAAACATCGCACTATAAAAAAATGACAGAAAATTATTACATTAAAAATGATATCGAACGGACAAAAAAGGGCTTTTAAGCACACAGGAGAAGGTGTAGAAGAAAATGTATCAGCTGTGTAAGAATGAAGGACAAAAACACAATACGGACCAAAAGAGTGACTCTGAAACTACAGTACAGTGCTCACAAAAAGAAATAAGTGAAATATGGTATATATGCTTGTGGTCATGCATTGAACAGTGCAGCACAACAAACACAGGTAGTACAATAAAGATCAATAAAGTACAATAAAGATCTTTCACCCGGAAATGCAGAAAAATCTGTAGATTTTTCCAGATAAACTACTTAAGATCTCACAGTTCCAGGTGAACTGTGAACTTTTTCTGTGAAATTTTAACAGAGAAAAGGTGGCCATGCATGGACAGATAGTCAGTGGAAACATCAAGTTCACCAAAATGTTTTCAAACCAGATTCCTGTGAACCTGTTACCTTGAGAACTGGCCCCTGCAATGTCGCCGAAGCATTAAAGAAATAAAAACGTTGTTAGTGCAGTAGCGTTAACTGTTCTTCCAGCCCCCACATCCCCACCACCAACTCACCACTGACAACCTGACATGGGTAACTTTCAAGATATAGAAAAATTATATATGTAGTCAAGCTTGATTAAAAAAAAAAAAAAAAACAAGATCAAATAAGACAATTTTAACATTGAATCAAAGAATGTGTCATGCAAGACAGCTCTTTTTAGCTAAAAAAAAAAAAATCTGCTTGACTGTATGATGTATACAAACAGATGTCAAACAAAGTTAATAAGTTGAGTTAAAGACCTAAATATTTTAACCCTCAAGCGCTATAAGGAATGTGTATGATGGACTTATATTCATCAGGGGACACAAAATATTACTTTAAATTAATGTTGCTTGACACAGGCTGGATGGGAACGAGCAATCCTTTGCTAAAATGTTAGCAGGAGCAGTCTAATAAGGCAACAATATTTCAACTCAACTGAATAGTCTATCCCCTCGGGGCCATGAACTGCAGCTTTAATCACAAAATGCAGTATGAAATAACAGTGAATTAACACTTACGTCTGGGGACTGGCAGGGACTCATCAACTTCACCTTTGAACCCTATGGGGAATAGCAACAGTAGCTATTAATACATGCAACACATACGTAATATTATATAACACAAGTGATTAACTGCACATACAGTATTATAGTGATAAAATACCAAAATCATATGTGACATCAGAGTTGAAGAGTATAATTGAAATTATAATTCTTGTGCTTTTTTGTGTTTTTTCATGTGAAGAGTGCTCAGTTGTGATGATGTTGGGACTTTGTGAAACCTACTCTTGACAACCACAGAGGCAAACGCAGACAGCTCTCCCTTGGAGTTCATGGCAGAGACGCGATACTGTGCTGTGTCATCAAAATCACATCTGAAAGAGGAGAGTATCAGGTGATCAATGTCCGTGATATGCACATTCTCCTACGGATTCATGTGTACAGCGCCCTTCCCCCACCTCAACCTCAGACCTCTCAACCATGTAAATAATACCAACTATGTGAGCCCTGACTGTAAGCGGTCCATAACTCCTGACCAGGAATACTCTGGCAATAAATAGACACCACTGGTGATGTCATGTGCTCCAGGTGGTGTGGGTTTCTGTACATGAAAACATCTGTCGTGTGCTGTTCACAATGGGAATCAGAAATCAGACTCTATGAGACATATTCTTCTAAAATATAACAATAATGTAAATTAATGGCATCACACCCCCTTGTGATTGTTATCTTCTTGTTGAAATGGTTAGATGTGATGTGTGAAGCTATATTTAGACATGCTCTTCACTATCTGTGGCAGCCTGAGAATAGTGTGGCTCTTCTCCAGGTCACAGTCCAACAGTGTCAATATGTTTAGGCAAGTTAGGAAGGGATAAAGGTAGTTATCAACAGTACCATGCCACACATAAAAGGCTAAGCTTTGGCTCTTCCAGTCTTGACTGAAAGCTGAAGCAAAAGATAAAGTAAATTGCAGTATGAGTAGAGGCAGTTCATAACATGTTTGAGCGAAGAGGAGTTTATTTAAACAGTTCAACTCAGTTATTGAACTCACCTCTACTCAGTGTGTTTGTAATTCAGAGAATTTTATCATTCAGAAACACAAACATTTTTGAAATTCCTGTGTCCCTGTTCTAATTCTTTTCTTATCTCTTGTTTCATGCTAAGGATGTATCAAGAAATCATTGTGGATTATTTCTTTGTCAAAATATTTTTCCCTATAAAACAAAACGATATTTGTGCTGAACTTGAGATCATTTGAAATCATGAATTTCAAATATTAGCAGGAAATTTCTCGGCTAAGTGGGAAGTCAAGTTGTAAGCTATTCCTGAACGATATGGGAGGTGTCACTGATACAACACTCATTCTTTTCTAGTCATTAGTCTGTTTAAAAGGTAAAACAAATTGACTGGCTGCATTAAACTGAGGCCAAGAACTGGATAAAGCTTCTGAAAAAGGCAGAACAACTGTAGCTAATGACAAGCGAAGCTAACTCCACTGATTCTACAAATGCTGTTAAGATGGTGAAATGTTATGGATGTGAAACATGATGTCAGTGACTCTTTTAAGAATAATTTCTCTTAAGAGCGATGAATATGAAAAGTTACACCTACCTGTTAATCTCCAATGAGTGCACGCTGTATCTGCTCTCAAGTTTATACTTGCCAGGGTTGGCAAGGGGGTCAATCGCCACATTGTTTTTGTACCTTGTAGTGGGAAGCAGAAAAAAAGAAAGACCAAGGGAGGCAGAGGGAGGTTTAGAGTCAAAAGTTAAAAACTTGAGTTTGCATTATGGGTGATGTGTGTTGGCGACCTACCAGATGACCCGTGGGTCCGGCCAGCCACTGACAGTGCAATGCAGCCGCACACACTGCTTCTCCCACACTGTGTGGGAGCGAGGTTTAATCACAAACTCTGGGGCGTGCATCAGGCTGTCTTCGTTCATGCGCTTGAAGTGTTCCTCGTGTTCATGGATCTAAAGATAGCAGAGTAAATCACTCAGGACAACTGTAGCTACCTTTTCCAAGCATAAACAAAAATGCGAGAGACTTGCTATGATTTCACAATACATGCTTAAAGCAAAAACAAAGCTTTTACATACACAAGTTGAGCAACATCCCACTACATCTTTATTTTTTTTTTTTACACGTACAAGGTGTATGCACATGCTAACAACGTGACACGTGTTATGAGTGTGACTGTGTGTTGTTCATTATGTCCTATGAATATCTAGGCGGTGTTGAGGCCCCATTTAGTTGTGCATCCAGTAACTCAGCACATAGTATGACAACACCCATGGGACACTGCTTCCTTGTGTCTCAAGAAACACGATCTCCTGAGGCATTTCTCACCCAGTAGTAAGGCTATCTGGCAAAGTGGAGACAGATAAATACAGTGAGGAGGTGACTGTGGCTTTTATGATGCTCAGTGAATGACCAAGTACTTCACATAATCACCCAGGGACATAAATATCTCCCTTGTGTAACAAATAGTAATAACAAACACTTAGCCACAGGCACTTGGCGTTCCAAAGAAGTACCACAATTAATCAAGCTCAATTATACAACCATGCAGATAACATAAATGGGTTATGTAGCTTAATGTGATTTGAAGATGTGTTTTTTTTCCACTGTGACATAAGAAAATAAGAAATCATGTGTCACCAAAAAACACTGTGACGTCATGAGTCAGATGTCATGGTCCACTGTGAAAAACGAGTAACAAGACAGTCTGTGATGTCATGAAAGAGAATTCAAGGTTGCAAGCGACAAAAAAACTATATTTGATGTCGTAAAATACAGTGATGTCATAAGTAGGAAATGCCAATGGTACTGAGAATAGCAAAAAACAATAGGTGGTGTCATGAGAAAGAGTGAACTACCATGATGTCACAAGTAACAAAGGACAGAGTATGATGCCATGAAAGAGATTTTTTTTTAAATCTGTGATGTATTAAAATTGAGTGGGCTATTTTGATGTCATAAGTAGCAACAGACAAATGTATGGTGATGTCATGAGTAACAAAAAAATAATATGTGATATCATCAGCCAGCATCGTCACTGTGATATCACAAGTAACGACAGACAGGGGTCAATTGTTATGTCACAAGTAGGAAAAGTGTCACAATCACATCACAGATGTCTTTTTGATATAAAAAATGATCTGTAGCTTTAAAGGACTGCCTTCCTGTATGACCTTGAAATAACTATTCTCCTTCACTGACCCTTTTGTTCAGAGTGATGCGTTCAGCTGATTCGCGCATGGCCTCCCTCCTGGATATCTGCTCTGATCGCTCCATCTCCACGCCAGTGGTGAACAAATTCCTGCGGGCCATGTATGCAGCAGTGTCCCTCACCCTTGCCTCCTCTGTATCTGAAAATCCTGTAGCAAACTCTTGACTGGGATTCAGCAGAGCAGAGCCACATGGGTGGATGTGGGGGGTAAGAAATACCATTAAAACTGAAGTAAGTTTAAGAGAACAGCATTTTTGGAGTTCCAATTTTATGTGGCGCAGAGTTTATTACCTGCCCCTGAAGATAGGCACTACATAGCCGATGATTTGGTTCTCTTTATCCACAGCCAAGTAAGTTGGCTTGGCTCTCTTGGATACAGGGCTCAGTCTGTTCTCTTCCAGCCCAGAGTGTGAAGACACTTTAAGTCTGAGACATACAGAATACAATCAACCTGGCACACAGCCAGACAGAGCAATTTATTACATAACATTAACATGTGGGGATAAAGCTAAGGTCATGTGTAAATGAGTGGCAGATTAGGGTTCAGTGGGAAAGTAGTGGAGATGGTTTAGTTGTGATTATAGCATTTTTGCACCATTGTAACAATTCAATTTTGAAAATCAACAATTCACTGCCACAGAAGAAGAAATAACTATTACTGAACCACTGAAAGACCCAAACAACATTTGCTGCAGTACTATTCAATAGTACACATCTCAGAGAGATCAAAGCACCGAGTACAACTGAAACTGATACTGATATTATAGCCCGGAGGACTCTCTAACAATTCATAGCCATGTTACATCAATCCTTTTACATTCTACTACTGTCCCAAGATTAAGGGAAAAAAAAGGAAAACAGGTGTAGAAAGAAGTGGCCTCAGACATTATCACCACATTTTGCATATTCATTTTCACATCTAATATTTCCAGGCTGTCCACTGAAGAATTTAGGTCAGCCTCCAGTCACTTTGTCTGTCTGTAGTACTGGAGAGTTGGGGCTGGAGCTCAGGGTATGAGATAACAAGAACAGGATAAGGAGGCAAGGGCAAGAAGGGTGACAGGGCAGCTGCCCTCATTTTTCCCTTATCTATTGGGGTCAGTATCCCTCTGGTTTGGACCATTTACACCTACTTGATGTTCCAGGATCAGGCCTACAACAATACAATATTTGGGGCAGCAGTTTTATGACTGAAACCCAGTAAAGGCTTTCCAAAATAGCAAAATAAAATATCTCTGTCTACATAAATGTAGCTATATCTATGCAGTAACCACAATATCATGACCACCCTGACTGCTAATCATCATCACATCCTAATCCTCTTTTCCTCACAGATTTGGTGACTAATGTGTTGCCCAGCAGTCCAGAGTCATGACTGTTAAGGCAAGAGTGCAAAGATCGGATAGTGTTAGCAAAACCTAAGCCCTCTGACCTGTTCACACTCTCCAGGCCAGGGTATTTAAGGACTTGCCAGGCACTGTAAAAGATAGCATCACAGTAAACTGTGTTTTGGTATTTCGGGATTAAAAAAACTCACTATTCTCCATCCTGTAAATCTTAACTGATCAACTTTATAATGATGTTGATCGGTCATCATCACAGACTTTGGAGAATCAGCTACTTCACACCAACTTTTTGTGTTTTGTTGCAGTACTTGTTGTTTCTAAACTTTTCAGGAAAATGTATGTTTCTCTCCATCAATGTATAACACACTGGCTCCTTTACAGACAGTGATTTAAGATGGAAAACAATAAACAGCTGACTGGTGCATTCAATAGGAACCACACAAATCTTGGCAACAAACCAACTATTGACAACAAGCAAACAAGTTTCTATGACCTGGTTTAAAAGAAAATAAATGTGTAAGTTTAGTTTTAAGTGGACAAGAATAAGACACAGTCACTTCTTACTTTCTCTCCAACATGGTATGCACAGGTCAAGCTTCTATTTCAGTCTACGACATATACCATAACTCTGCCATTACATAACAAAGGGTTTTTGCTCAGAACAGTATGTTACCTACCATTTGGTTATAGCTGCAGTAAAGTAAGTTTGATAGCATGCATAAAAACACACAGGGCATTTCTCAGCCTACATGCATAAGAGCATCATGCAGGATTCAAAGCTGTTTTCAGCAGGACTGAAACCATCAGGTGTGACTGAGGGTTGATCAAAAGTGAAAGTGATTTCAAAAGAGAGGGGGAGAGATGGTTATTTGTTGTCAATGTATCAGCAGAGCAGGAAAGATGGAGGTGAACTTCAGTTAGATTTAATGATTTTGTTAAGGGGAGAGGGGTTGGGAAGGGGTTTTGGGGATGGGGGTGGTAGTAAGGGTTTCCTGTGACAAAGCCCTACTACCACCCTCATTGACGATGAAGGCAGGGCATGATCCTCCATCCTCCTCCTCTTCCTCCTCCTTACCCTCTGCTCCTGCTGGTGGCGGAGGCGCTGCTGCCAGCAACGTATCTGCTGCTGGACTGGTACTGGCTCATTTTAGACTCCATCTGCTTGCTACGGTAGCCACGGTCGTAGTGGCGATGGTGCTTCTGGTAGAACGGTATAGATCCAGACATGCTGCAGGCCGCTCCTTATACAAGCCCTGAGTTTCCAAGTTTCTTGCTGCCTATTTGTTTGTCTGTCTGGTTAGTTAATGTTGAAGAGCAGGTGGATTTCTTGTTATCATAGTTGGTGTGTAGGCTTATCATGATTTTCACTGAATTTAAATTTTTTTTCTGGAATTAGTTGCATTGACAAGCTGGCCATTCGTCTGTATGCTTCAACATGTTCTTTATAGTTGAACATGGGGGGGTTATTCTAACTAACTTCCAATATAAGTATACTATAAAAATTACAGCCAAAAACGGCATATTCGTTTGATAAAAAAATAAACAAGTGAAGAAAATTCTTTTAACCATCATGAAACCTGCAAATACAAACCTGCAACATCAGCTAGCAAGACATGATATGAGATTCAGGCATTCAGGCACAGTCTCAGCATGCTTAGACAGACATATGCAACAATTCCAACCTAATTTATCACATCTTAACCCTGCACAACAGTAGGCACTTACCCCACACGAAACCCCTCAAACTCAAAGCTTTAAAGGAAAAGATGGTCCAACTCCACACTTCAAGCTTGATATCCCAGCAGACCTACAGGTAGGTGCGTACAGGGCTGTGGTCTACACAACAAAAATAATATTGGCCCTTGCCAGAGTGTCCAAGCAGCAGTCACAGCCTTTTATGGTGAGGGTGTAGATAAATATAGCTGAGTACAGAGCTGGGGGGCAAGTCCACTCCCATAGTGCAACACATTTATGGGTGCACGTCTTTGCCATTGAGCATTAATGCCTGATATACAGGTAAACACAGGGTCTCTTTTCACTGTTTGTATTATTATCTAATGTTATTTTTTTTAACATTTTCATGTAATTTTTTTGCCTTTTAATTCTGTATATGCATATATGAAATGTATGTACTGTATTTACAAATTTTCTTGGACATATAGTTCTTTTTAGTCAGAAATGATTCATTTATTTCATTGGCACTTGCTACTTGCTTACCGAAAAGCCCACCATCTATGAATATGACACAACCGAATTACTTGAAATCCAAATGCAAAAGCACCTCAATATGTAGCCACTCATTAACCCTGGATTCCTTATATTCTGCTATTGGTTTTATTTAATTTATATATTTAATTCAGTATCTGATATTTTCTAATCCACCAAGACCTTGCTGACTTATAGGCTGCGGTTTTACCACAGCAGTCTCAGCTGTGTCTGTTGCTAACTTTAGCTATGCTATTGTTACTTGCTTCACATACGACAAATGCCAGGTACTGTCTCTTTGTCACTCTCGCTTTCAGTCTCACTCGTTTGTGGAAGTAAACAATGTCACCTCTTGTCGTCTCTGTTCTTAAACAGCTACTGAAAGAAAAAGTGAAATACATCAAAGATTCAGAATACAACAGCAGATATTTACAGACAAACACATGCTACAATGAAAAAGTGATAAAACAGGAATTAAAAGTTACAAAGAATAGAAAGCACTTTCCTTTGTAAAACTTGTTAAAGGCCAGATGTTTGGACCTTGATTTGGAAATTGACAGCAACACAAACATGTTGTAAATTTCCATGGCAAAGATACAGTATGTTGCTGAACACCTCTGAGGCGTCCCACACAATGATCAGCATGACAATAGACCTAAAATGCTATGTCAACAATCTGAAGAATTAAATGAGATCAACAACCAATACAAGACATTGAGCAGGGTCACAACACTGCATGCTGTCTAATGAATATGGGATACACTGTACTTTATAACTGCAATATAATTTCACAACCCACTCCACCCTTTGCCAACATCATTGTTTTTGACCACAGCAAATTAACAGTAAAAAGAGACATTAGCATGGTGCTCCATTGACTCTCAATTTAATTCAAATGCATTTAACTATATCTTTAACTTAAAGCACTTTGACATTATTTTGGGAAACACTTATTCACCTTCTTGCAGAGAGTTAGATAAGAAGATTGATTTAATTCTTGGACTAAATGAAATGATGAGAGCCAGCAACCATTAGCTTAGCTTAGCAAAAAGCTCAGTAATTAACATACAATTGCTTGTTTATTAAAATAAGAAAGAACACATATATTATGCCACAATTGAGCTTCAGAGTTTACCTATGCTTATTTCTTTATGCTATGCTAAGTTAACAATAGCTGTAGTTAGAGGTGAGGGTGGTATCCATCTTCTCACGTAACTCCTGGCAAGAAAGCAAATACCCATTGTAGGGAAATATTTTCTTTTGTCAGATGGAAGATGACATTAGTTTTCCTGCTTTAATTTCATTGTCACTAACCATAGGAATTCCTTTATATAGCCTACTGTAAATAAAGTCCATGTCTTAGTCAGACACATAAAGGCATGGTAATCTACAGGATAAGTGAATATGACTGAATGTCAAACAATAGCATATAGTCTCTCTGTAGATTTAATCACAAGCATCCTGGGCTTTATGCTGATCTGACTGTAAGCCCCAATTACCAAACATCTGCCATTCAAAGCTCATACAGAACAGTCTTTTCCTTGAAACCCTCCAGTTCATGGGAAATACTCAAATTAATATCTTCCCAGGAAAACAATGAAATAGTTGCCTAATGGCTGCATCCCACTGTACCCCAGGGTATCTATGGAGCTTCATATCCCACATAAATCCAGGTAAATCATTTCAACAGTAGTGCTTGGAACGCTTGGAAAGAGAGGCATTGTTTTAAATCTATGGAAATTTTGAGACACTAGTGTTGGAGTTGTATTCTACTGCATCATATTGAAAGGTGTTTCTATTATTCCCCACATAAATATAAGAGTGGTTTGCTTTCCCCCAAATCTCTCTTTTGTGAATGTAATGAATATCTGCGTTCTTGTTCATGTTACCAGTATGTCTCTGAGTTCAGCTGTCCAGGAAATTCCAACTATATGGAGGTCTCAAGGGATCTATTAGGACTATTTCAAGTCTTGTCTTGTTGCATTTCCTTACACTGAGGCCATATGAATATATCTTATGAAGTTAACAGCTGTAAACATGAACTATTTTGCTGAGCTCACAAAACCTTCGACAAACTATTGATTACCTGAAGAATTAGTCTAAACACTGAGGAAATGAAAGATTTCCTTAGGAACCAGCACACTCTAGTGGATTAATACAATACTACGATGTGTTAGGGAACGACATGTATTATGGGTGGTAGTGGGATAGGTTAATTGCCTGTGTTTGTCTCAGTTTGTAAAATTTGTCAAATTAAACATATCATCTTCCTCTAGTATCTGACAATAAATAGCATTCTTGACACTTCCAGATACAACCACACACACATTTGTCCAAAACAAATATAGCATTATAGTTTCCTTCTTATAGTTTTTAAAGTCGTTATTTCCAACAGTCAACTCCTATTTTGTATCGTGTACATTAAAAAGTTAGAGTGTTTTCAGACTATACAGCTCTAGACCTTGGCTAATTGTTTCTGTAGCATATAAACATATAGTGTAACCATAAATGGTGCATGGCACATGTTCACCAAATTTGTTATCAGCTTTGAAAGTGGTATGACAACTGGACAAAAAGAAAAATGTGGCTTGTTTTAACTTGTGAGTCAACAGTTCCACATTTTGCTTTTGAAGCCCTGTAGCAGTAAGCCCCACTTTACAGCAATGACCAGGATACCAGCTGTTGTCTGACCCACACTGGGCAGTCAGTATCTATTATTACCCATCCTATCAACATTTTTTCTTTGTTGTTTGAGGTTCCATCCATTTTTCTCACCCCCCCCCCCCCCCTTTTTTTTTTTTTTTTGGTAAGCTTTGAGCTTCAAATCTTATTTTTTTAAGAGAAACCTGGTCAAGATGGCAGAACACAAACATTCTTGCAGCAATAAATTCCATACAAAAACACACACACATGCTAAGTTAATGGTCACATGCTACTGTACAATAATGTCCAGTTAAGTGGTGGTGAAAAGTATCAAAGTACATTTACTTAAGTACTAATTATGAAGAGAATATTGTAACTTTTACCACACATCATTTACTCAACAACTTTAGGTTCAGATTCAGATTACTGATAAATTTATATATTTATATTATAGGTTCAGATAAGACAAACTACTCAGCAGTATATACTGAAAAATATTATTGGATCGATTTCCCAAATTTCCAAACTGAATCACATTTCCCTGTCCTACGTGGTAATACATTAGCTGCTAATAACAATAGAAAGGTATCAATATTGCTATTGAGGTGATCCTGGTCCTGGTAATAGTTGAAATCAGATTGAAACCATAATCTGAGGGTATTTGAATGATCAAAACAACTCCAAAGGAAAGAGTAATAAATTAAAAGCAAATGCCAGAGTGATAACATCCTTGACAAACACTGTATCAACAAATTCAGCATTATAGGAGTGCTGATGATTATTTGCATCCCACATAATTATTTTATTATTTTTATTTTCTCCCATAATTTAAACTCTACTTTCCCCCTAATTGCACAATGCCAAGGAGGATGTGTTCTTTCTGTCCTTAAAAGGGCATATCCAGGAATTTCAAGGGTGCGTTTGTGGGAGTTCCATTCACTCCACTGGGGGGGGGGGGGGTGTAGCTGTGCTTTATTACTGCAAATATTGCAATATTACCAAACATTACAATGTCTTTTCAGATGCAGTGTATTAGAATTTCTATAGTTATAGCAGTCAAACAAAAACAACATACGAATTATTTTTAAACGAATAATAATGGTTCCCTAATTCATAAACACTCCTATTTTGCTAAAATGGTCTGTCCTGATGTTCTGCACGGAACCCAACATTATTATGAGGAAGTGAAGGGCGGTGGTTGAGAAGAAGAACAGCACCGGGCTAGCTGACAAGTCAGGTTGAAGTTAGGTAAGACTGTTTTCATTTTTATTGTCGTGTATACAATAGTTAGCTTGATTATAAGTGCTCTGTTACCAGGATACTGCACCGCTACGGGCGATATTAAAGCTGTATATGTGAATAACGTGCTATTTTGCCATTTTGAGTGTTCGGTTTATAGCATTGAAAACATGGCTAACTGTTAGCTGCGCGGCTAATACCTCGATGGCTGACGTAGTGGTAGCAAATTAGCGGGCATTTTATAGACTTGTTAAGTTGCTTGTTAGGTTTATGCATTGAAATCTACATGCAAACCTACTGAAGTGGGCTACCTTCGACAATTGTATGCATTACACGTATTAATGTGGTTTAAACTAGGCCGCGAACCATCAACTGTATACGTACGTTACATTGAGCCAACGGTGGGTGTTAAGATTTTCTTAAAAAAAAAAAAAAAAAGCATGAGTAGTTTTTTGTTTGTTTGTTGTTGTTTTTTTATTTGTTTGTTTTTTGATGATAACCGTTGGTGTGCACGGCAAGGTGCACAATACAGTCATACAAAGGCATATTTTATTCTAACGTCTGCACATATCAATGGTTTTCATTAGAGAATCGTTTGCCGAGTTTCTCGATTAAACGACTCGTGGATCTCTTTTAATAAATGTTGTCTAACCAACAGTCCCATTCCAGGGACATGTGGTCAACTATCACGTATGACCAAAGCACAAAGAAAAGATCATTATTAAAATAGAAAAGCTGTAGTCTTCTGTCCACTGACTAATTGTTCCAGCTGTAATTGCACCAAATTGCTCTCAAACAATAAAGACAATTTTGCAAGTATTTCACCAGGATCAGCAAAAACTCCAAATTGATAAAGTTTCAAGTATCATATTTAATTTTGTAGTCCACTCAGATGTGAGAATTGGCTTATTTTCATTGTAAATTGCATATTTTTGGATTCTACCCTATTGGGTAGCAATTTTAAAGGCGTCGTCTTGGGCTTTGGGAACTTGTGAGGGTTGGTTTGCATTCTGAAAGGTTAGCTGTGAAGATAATTGGCAGTCAAAACAGTGGTAAGTTACAGCCCTAATGCAAAACATTTTTTATCATTTAAAATTCATACATAACAATTACCAGTGTGCCCAAGATAATAACCATATTGACAGTGCATGAATAGAAGACACGGCTCTAGATTTGCCCTTATTACCTAAGCTGGTTAGTCCATTTTCCATAAGTACAGTGTAGCTAAAACATGGGTGTCTGTCAACATAAAGTTGTGGCTGTTGGATGGTTCAAGTCTACATTTGAGACATTGCCTGATAAGGGCATCTGTCCTCACATCAGTAATTTCCCTTGCCCTCTGCGAAGGCAGTGATCTGATCAACCTAGAAAGATGAGGAACATTCCCATTTATAGCTCAGTGAGGGACACCACACTGGGGATTCACTGCCAGAGAATTAAATTACTCTGCCACTGAGTGGTGGGCATGAATGACGATATCTTATTTTGAGTAACAGCATGATCCACTTTACCTTTGATCTGATTGTATCCCTGTGTGTCATGGATATTCTCAACTTCAGGCTGTCAGGCTCATATTTTGTCTTTTTCCACTGCACTGTCCACTGTTTATGTCACTGACACATAAGTTTGCGCAAACTTGCTTATCAAAGTAGGGCAGCAACTACCTGTTTTTTTTTTTTTTTTTTTCATGATTGATACATTTGCTGAATATTTATTTACTATCAAAGGTTTTTAAGCAGTCCAACTAACACTTTTGCTCCTGTCAGAAATCTTGATAAAACAGAATTTTTTATTTTTTTTTTTTGATGGCGGCTCAAAATGATCATTTCTGAGAATAAAATGTTTTTTGTATTTTCTGAGAAAAAACTTTACAACATTAAACATAAACATGCATAAATAAGTACCTGCTGTCACAATGTCTTACTGTATATAGTCTGAGGTCTGTTCTCCTTTGTTTTTAAACTTCACAGGAACAAAACAGTCAAAATGTCTAGCAAAAGGGCTAAGGGAAAGACCACAAAGAAGCGCCCTCAGCGCGCCACCTCCAATGTCTTTGCTATGTTTGACCAGTCTCAGATTCAGGAATTCAAGGAGGCCTTTAACATGATTGATCAGAACCGTGATGGGTTTGTTGACAAAGAGGACCTTCACGACATGCTGGCCTCACTGGGTGAGTATGAGAGTCTCTGAGACAATGGAACTTACTTCAGCTCTTTTGGGTTCTCACCTGCAATGTTTGCTGTCTGAAAACGAGTTCTTTATGCAAATACATTTGAATTTTCATCATCTATCAATGTTACTTGCATGTAAAACCACCTCTGCAGTTGTTAATCCTCAGGCTTACTTTTTGTAATGCACAATACTTGTTTCTTCATATAGGTAAAAATCCAACTGATGACTACCTGGAGGCCATGATGAATGAAGCTCCTGGACCCATTAACTTTACCATGTTCCTCACCATGTTTGGAGAGAAGCTCAATGGCACAGACCCAGAGGATGTGATCAGAAATGCATTTGCTTGCTTCGATGAGGAGGGAACAGGTAAATTCTAAAAATTATATTTCCTTTTTTGTTAATTGACAAAATACAGGTAAGTATTCATCCTCGTGTAAAGCACTTTGAATTTTAGCTGTGTTTAAAAGGTGTTAGATACAAACCTGCCTTGTCTTGCCTGAAACAATCCAGCTGCATAAAGACCAAATCATTCAGGCAAAAGAAAATTCCTCAGGAGATGACTCTCTGATTCAGGCTATCCTCTTCTTGTCTTATCTGATCTGACTGTCTTCCTCCTCAGGTTTCATCCAGGAAGATTATCTCAGAGAGCTGCTCACAACAATGGGTGACCGGTTTACAGACGAGGAGGTGGACGAGCTGTTCAGAGAGGCCCCAATTGACAAGAAAAATAACTTCAACTACGTGGAGTTCACACGCATCCTAAAGCACGGTGCCAAGGATAAGGACGATTAAAGAGCCTCACCAGCATATTCCTCTTTACCCTCTTCGCCTCTTTGTCAGCTAGATCACCGTGCTGCATGTCTCAACTCTCCAGTATAAAACCAATTTTAAACAAACCAAAGCAATAACTATCCACTCTGTTTATTGTGAACTTCCGGTATTGCCAAATTTACACATCTCTAATGAGAAGACAAAATACTAGTAGGTTGTGATGGGTTTTTTTTTTTTTTTTCTATCATGTAAAGATGTGAAGTGGCACTATATTGGAAGCTCTAAGGGATAAATATTTGCAATTCATGTGATCGGCTTTAGCTGAATTTTTACCATTTTATAATATAAACTTTTTAAATAAAGCCCTCTATCAAGTTGTATTTTGCTTATTGTTTCCCTTCCATAAATGACAACTGAAATAAGTGCTGCATTATTCTGTCTTTATTTTAACTGAAAAGCATGTGCACCACCTTTCTCCTCTTTAGGTGCCTGTCAAGTCTTGACAAGTCTGCTCTAAATTCATTGAGCATGCAGAGACTAGCATTAGAAGAATTCTTTCTGTAAAAGGGCAAGTTAACATAAACACAAACACAACCTACACTGAAAACACATGCACTGTTGTTGCAGCCTTAAATTGAACCCCTTAAAGGGAATGGGGAAAATGCTCAAATGCTATGATCATTGGTATGAGGAGGTGACTCATTTACATCATACAGGGAGTAGCCTAATGTAATAAAAAATACTTATCAAGCAGGCCTATGAGGACAGTCATCAGACAAGTGTGATAAAGCTCATGCCAGCTGATGACGGCATCAGGTTACAATTGACTCAGTAGCAGTGCCTGAGCTCTATCTGCACTGCTGAATGCCACAGTCAAATTGCTATCCAACTGACTCGGGACAAGGGTGACATTTTCCTTTTCATCCAGATCTTTTTTTTTTTTTTTTTTTCCAAAAATCAACATGATTATCATGTTTTAGGTTTGCAGATGATTCATTAAAATTGACCCATCAGACACTGAAATGGGAGTGTGAAGTTGAGGCAGTTGTATCTGTTAGATCGTCCTCTAGTGTCTGAATGGGGGAAAAAAACAGCACGGTGCTGCATTCTCGTGCTGTTGGACAGATGTGAATTGTACGTGAAAGCGTTGAGAGTCCTGGCGAAGTGATGAACTGATCGAATTAAATTGACAGGGACGTACAGTCTGGGGCGCGGAGACAAGAATCAAACAAACGCCTGCCTCAAATACAGATGAGCCCGTCGAAACAACTTTCTTTTATATAGTCACTCTTGCTATGAGTTTTGACTAAAAAATGGCATGCAACGCTGAGGGTGGGTTACGGAACACGCTTACGAGTTGCCCTGAACGCCTCACGTTGCACGTGAGGTTAACGTCGAGTCTCACTGCAGTTTGTGACTTTTTACCGTAAAGCTCCAGGTATGAATTTCGCCAGTTCCACGTTGTCATTTGTAAATAATTTTATCACTCCGAGCTTAAGTGTCAGCCTTAAGAAACACAAATAACCAGAATAGAAGTTTCTCTTTTTTTTTTTTTTTGGCTAGCGAAGGAGCTAAGTAGCTAACATTACCCAACGGCTGCCTTCAAGGTTGTTTTGGAGGGGGGGGTAAATGCTGCTGCTAGTTTTGTTCATCGTAAAGTTTCAGAAACTCTTTCCTGTTTTTGTTTTTCTTTTCATTGTTTGTGTATTAGCTGGGTCTGCGGAGTCCTTGACCGGGGTCATGGCTCTGAAGCTGATCCAGAGATTCCCGCTGCCCGAGCACTTCAGGGCCGGCCGTTATCCTCCCGGTTCACCTGTCTGCCCCGTGTTCAGACCCCAGAGAGCCAGCGGTGAAGGCCAGCCCCCGTGTGTAGCCTGCCTGAGCACCTCAGCCGGACGGTACATCCGAGGCCAGGGAGCCTGTCAGGACAGGAGCCTGACCACCATCGTCATGGAGCCGACCTTTGTCGGCAGCGGCTCAGTTTCCCAGTTCTGTCTGAACCAGCTGCGTCGACCCACTGAGGCGGAGGAGAAAGCTTTCCAGCTGCGCCTGGAGTGCTGCTTCTCATCCCGGAGCGTCTTCAAACTGCTGCGTTCAGTGAAGATTATGTCTGACACCATGGCTGCAGCAGCACTTCACCGTCTTGCCGACCTGGAGCAGGATGGACATTTTCTGAAGGACCCCAAAGTGCTGGAGGAGGACACCATCAGGGGCCTGTGCGTCCAGCTGGAGCAGGACTCTGGATGGCTGACAGATGCTGGGCTGATATCAGGTCTCATGGCCTGCACGCGCCTCTTCTTGGATCCCCAGAGCAATCTGATGGTGCGGCTGGTGTCAGAGAGCCAGGTCAGGCTGGATAGGGGGCAGATGACTGTAGGGCAGCTGTGTACCTTAGGCCAGGCGATGCTCGCCATTAAGGGTCCGAGCTGTGAGATGCTGGAGCAGGTGATTGCGGAGATCCAGAAACAGGATCCTGTCCAGTGGAGTATATCAGATCTCATTGCTGTATACAGGCTTCTGCAAGGGGGCATTGATAAGGATGGAAAATACAGAGACTTGCTGAACGCAATGCACACCCACGCTATGACAGTCACCTCCCATATGGACCCCACTGCTGTCAGCGCAGTGCTCGATGCTCTTGTAACCCTAAATCAGACTAAGGCCATGGCTCTAGTGATCAGTTTGTGTAAGCAGGCTGCGTGGCATGTACCTTACTTCTCAGATGAGGAGCTTGCCCTTGTTATTGGGGCACTAATCCACTTTGGCCACAGTGGTCATTACTTTGTGCAGGCAATGGAGAATTATGTCCCTAAAATGGCATTCACATCCCACCCAGAGACAGTTACCAAGGTGATACAGTTCTTTGGCCAGAGCAACATCTTGTCCCCAACTGTGTTTAACACTATTGCTGAGAGCTTTGTGTACCGAGCAGACGACTACAGCGCGAGTCAGGTGGCCAGGCAGATCACAGCTTTTGGGAAGCTGGGGTACCTCCCACCTAATGCAGGTGAGATGTTCAGGAAAGTTGAAAACATCCTGCACACACGCCTTTTACACTTCAAGCCTCAAATGCTGATAAACGTGCTCCACTCCTGCATCCTGGTGGAGAGGTTCCCTATTAATTTTGTCTCCAAAGTCTTCAAAAGTTACTTCCTCCAGCAGCTGCAAGGTAAAACATCCCGTCAGACAGTTGCAGTATTTATGAATGCACCAGACATGTGATTAAAGATCAAATCATTTTCCTGTGTCAATGTTTCTGAATTTATTTTTGTGTTTATTTATGTGCTGCAGAACAAGGCAAAGCAATGGATCGAACTGTCCTGGCACAGCTGACTCAGCTCTACATGACTGTGAAGTTGGAATGTCCTTTCTATAAAGTAGGTTATTTAAAATTACGTCAAGGTGTTAAAGATGAGAATGCCAGAGGGATAATTGGTAGTCAGAAACCTGAATTCACGCCCTGTGCCGGAACAAGCCATCAGTATATGAGGTTCAGTGCTTTCCAGTTATCTGTAAAACAGCACCTGTTACATTAGTGTATTTGTATGTTCCAGAAAGATTTTAGATAACCAACGGAACGAAATGTCAACTTGCTCAGTTTATTTCTGAATTTTTGCTCTTTCACATCTATTATTAGTTGTTGAAGCATTTTTTTTTTAATCCATTTATGCTTCTATTATTATTTGGTGTCCACTATTTGCACATACAGTACATGTTATTCTGGAGGAGTGGGGCAAACATATTAACTTCTGCTTCCTGTATAAAATTAAATATCCCTCACATTTCTCTCATTATTTTTGGAATATAGTCATTATAATTTAAAAAAGAGAGCAAAGGAAGAAATATAACCATTATCTCCATTATCATGTGAAAAACAAAACAAAGGAACAAGTCTAAGACGAATAGTAATAATTTAGAGTAACATTGCTTGTACACATACTCTTTGTTTGAGATCCAGAGGCACAAATAAAACAAAAGCAGGTTCATTCACATTTATTCTGAGGTGCTCGATTCAACTTTCATTGCAGCTGTTTTCCATAGTTAAATCCTGCTTTTGAGAATATTTTGGTATTGTGTTGTGGAATAGGAAATATATGCTGACATTTTACATTTTTTTGTTTTTGTTTTTGTTTTTTTTTTATTATCAGGGTCCCAAGCTGCTTCCAAAGTACCTCGTCAAGTCTTTCCTCATGTCTGGAGTTTCCCTGGAGACACCAGTGGACATGCATCTGTACAAATCCGTGGAACCCGGACTGGTTATTTTGCTCAAGGGTTATGGATACTTTGGATCCCAAGTTCTGACACCGTACTGCTACACACTCGGTAACAGACACACAATTGTCTGTCACCTAAATGTTTCTTTTAGTTTGCCGACAAAGAGATGACCATTTATTCTGTTCTTATAGATGTGGAGATAAAAGTTGATGAAGATGGATGTGTGCTGCCTTCTGGGTTCAGTGACGTGTTCAAAAGGTGAATTATGTTATGTATTATATTATATACACCTAGATTTTAGAAATCCTTCTCAAGTTCATCATTGAGGGCTGTTCTGTGATTGCAGAATTGTTCTGTGTATTGACGGACAAAAGAGGTTCACTACAAACAAGAGACAGCTGCTTGGAAAAGAGGCCATCAAGCAGCGACATCTGAGGCTTCTGGGATATGAAGTTATTCAGGTTAGACCCCCACATTTCACTTTAATTATTTATGATGAATTGCAATTTGCTCAAATGTTAAATATGTATTATCTGTTGTTGTGTCTGTTTAATGTTAACATGTCTGATCTTTTCTTTTTATGGAATGACTGAATCAAGATGTTTTGTTTTTTTTCTAGATTCCTTACTATGAACTTGAAAAACTGGAAAGCATGAGCAGCATGGTGAAGTACCTGCACCAAAAACTCTGCCCTCACTTACAGGTTGGGATTGATTAAAAAAAGGATGTAACATCAAGGGTCTGAACTATTGTTTAGCCTTTATTTCTCACTAGAAAATCGTTATTTATTTCTGCTAATCATTTGTTACCAAATGAATGAAGTTATTGATTATGCACCTTCACATTGTATAGCTTTTACAATAAAGTGACTTTTGTATAAATGATGCCCTAAATGACTTAATTGTATCAGACCAAAGGAAGTATTGTTTGAAAAATATAATTTATTTCGTTCTTAGCAACCTAGTGCTGCAGAAACTGTACAAAGTTAAGAGAATCCCAATTCCAACAATCACCTCAGGTACATGTGAAACAAGCTCACTCATATAGAATAATCACAAGTTTTAATTAAGAAACCTGATTTGATGTCATAGTTTCCATTTAGTTGAGAAGAAGATGCTTTGGTTTTCATTGCTGCCGTCTAAAGCCGGGAGTGTCATTCGGATAAATACAAAAAAGGCTATGATACATGTAAAACTAGACAGAGTGCTCTGATTGCTTCTTTATGTAGCAGGAATCTGGGGAAGGCCAAATTCATCCACCAGAACACCATCCTGAAAAAAAGAGGAATATGCATTGATCAAACCAAGCTGTTGTAAACTCATGATGAAATTCATATAAAACTGAAAAAAACACTGACCCGGTTGGTAGACTTGTCGCCAGGCAGACCCTCTGGGATGGAAGGAGCTGTTGCGGCATCATCCAGGTAGGAGCTGTCTTCATCCATCAGGAGCTCGTCGCCCAAAGCATCCAGCTCTGAGGACACAACAGTTTAAACTATCATCAGGTCATTTCTATCACTACAGCTGCACTTAGGGGTCTTAGTTGTCTTTTTTTATTGGCTATGAGCCACTAGTTTCTTGACATTCAAATTTTTCAATTGACTAGTGAAAAAAAAAAAACTAACAACTTGAGGGCAACAGCATTTATCATCTCACAAAACATACTGTTATACTGTCATATTCATTGAGATGTGTTAACAGCACCACTGTAGCTTCTGTTATGACATCAGAAAAAAAATTGCGTTTTCCTGACCTGCTTCCAAGTCATCTTCATCGATGTCAGGCGTGCCGTAGCTTCTGCCCAGAGCTTCTTGGATGTCATTGGCATCCTCCATCATGTCCTCCAACTGGTCTTGCAGGTCCTGGAAATAACATGATAAAGTTAAAGCATTTCTCTTTCAGCTATGTGCTGTGTAAGACGCTCCACTAACACCTATATTTTGCTGAAAGCTGAACAAATCTCACACCCAAGCTCACAACTGAAACATGTTATTATCTATTACAGTATCTTAATGGCAAATAAAATGTTCTGGTCATGGACTTTAGACAATGTGTGGTACCATTTGTCTGGGAGTGTCTTCTGTCTCAACATTTTAATAAAACAGTGCACAAGGAAACAAATAGATGTCTATTATCTTTGAATATATCACAATTATTTACTGTGGAACTGTCTCCTCTGCTGATTAGAAATATTTGTTACAGCCAACTATGGTCCCCTCATTAACTAAGAATCACATCCAGTTAATGTAAAAACAAATACCTCAATTTGATCAATTTTCACATTCTTGTATGCTTTCTTCATGTCTTTGAGGCCAACTTTCATGGCATCAACCTGAAAAGAAAAACGTTGGCATAAAACACTTCCGTGCAAAGGTTAGTTTCCTGGATTTAAAAATTATGCCTCTTACTGTGGTTTTAGTGTCTTTAAGGCTCTGGATTGTGTAGTTTGCTTGTTCCATATTAAATGATTGCTGCATAAGGTTATCTCTTTGACCTTCATACCTGGAGGACACAGAAAACAAGGTTAGGCTTATGTTATCGCTTAATTGCTTAAATGATTGAATTTGTTAAAAATATATACGTGTCAAACACATTTATTTTATATGGATAACATGGCTCACTGAGGTTTCTCTAAGTACTTACATTCGCTTCTGCTTCAGAACTCTCAAGGCCTTTTGCTTGACCATGTTCTAATAGAAGAAAAATTAATAAGAATATTTAATAAATAATATAAACAGAAAATCAACAACAACCATGTACTGGGTGCAAGTATGTGATGAATAGGTTAGGGTACTGAATCTCATACCATTTTATACCGATCAAGTGCACAGTAGCAAAAAGGGTGTCAGTTTTGTTTAATTCTTTAATTAAACAGTTCCTCATTTAAATACAATTTTGCCAATTTTACAGTGTTTGCGTATTTATCAAGCCTGATGTCTTTGTGAAAACAAAAGACGTCATGCAGTAAGGCATTGGGAAAATTTTTTTTAGGTAACCATATCTCATGATACCACATGCTATAATAATGCAAGGATCTGTAATCACTACTGTGTTTAACAGCAAAAGAGAATAGCTTACAACTGCTTTGAGCTCTGTCTTCCTCAGCGTGTGTGTGTGTGTGTGTGTGTGTGTGTGTGTGTGTGTGTGTGTTATAATTAAAAAGTAAGAAGAAAGTTGATGAACTCTCCCTCTACATTTTTCTGAAGTGGACAGGCCTTTGGTTCTGGCTGGTAACACCCCAATGGGTTTTAAGAGAATTTCAAAAGTCTCTCCTTTGTTTTACCGCAGCATTGGACATGAGATCTCACCTTTGAAGGCCCATCCCTCATTTTTTTCATCTGATCTTTGTATTTGACGAGCTCAGCATCTAGTCTGGCAATCTTCTTGTCAATGGACTCCGCCCGAGAATCAACCTTACAGTAGAAAACAGAGAGCATTGATTGAGAGCACTGATTATTACCAATAAGATCATTTTAATATGGGTCCTACAAAGTATATTCAACCCACAATGACTCATTTTGTGGCCCTGATCAAGTAGCTTAATTGAAGATAATCGATCACTAGTGAATGTAATACAGCAACTTCTCCCTCTCAAGTCAACTCCAGCAAGTTATTAATAGCTCTGCCCTGACAAATAACCTGTTTAACAGGTTGAAGTCAACCATTTTACTAAGAGAATAACAGTTTCTGCTGTAAAGCTGTCAAATGGCTCAGATACCTGCTCAAAATTACATAAACCCGGTTCATTACCTGGACAGAAAGTTTAGTTATGGTTTAGTCAAACACTTAAATGGTCGACTGACATTATCAATACACTGTGTTAAGTAAAGCGCCCACTTATAATAATATATACATATATAATATAATACTGTCTGCGATTTATAAAGCAACAAATAATCAACATTGGTGGTGATACACTCGGTTATTCTGACACAACACTGGTTAAATATACTGGTTAAACCCAGGCCCGTTTCTGCTCATAACACACAGCTAACCCAGACAGAGGCTCCATCTTTGTTTACTTTGTTCAAGACAGCGTTGGAAAACTTGTTTTAACATTATACTTACACCCCCTATGCAGTCGGTCAGGTTCGGCGGTGGGCCCTTGGGCTTTCCTCTGCCAAATATACGGTTCATTTTGGCGAAATTAAGGCTTAAAATGTGGGAGAAAGCCGCGTTAACTCGCCGTCGCTGTCCAACTGAGGGAAAACACCCGGAAGTGACTTTCAGTCGACGTCAGAGGCGTCACATGATCATTTCTCACTCAGCCGCGCCCTCCACAGTTCAGTGTATTCACTATTAATTAGTGTTCAAATGTTTGTTTGTGTTTTTGTTTGCATTAGTTTCTTCTCCTAACTCTTACTTACCTTGAAGCCACCTCTTTATTATTATTTGCATTGCATTGTTGCCTATAACTAATAAATTAAAACTGATTTAAAAATGCTCGAAAACTCAAACCCAGCTATGTGACCGAGGTGAAGCAAGCCAAGCTTTGGTTATGATGAATAATCCATAACAATAAGAGCAAGTACACAATGAAAAATATTAACTGCACCAAAAAAAAGAAAAACAAACAATTTAAACTAGTATCACACAATAAACACATCTCTGACAGGTCTATCTTTTCCACTATATGGATATATATGGATTACTGATTAAGACGCATCACCACACAGGGGCCACAGACTCCTAGGGATGCCCTTGTCCTTTAAGTGTAGCAATTTGTTTGCATTAATTTGATTAACTGACTTAATTGTAATAATTTTGGAATAAAGTGCTGATGTGATAAGGTGTGATTGTGATGTGATTACAACACAATAAACCTGGAATGTACGTAGAAAGGGCGTTTGTATAAAGGGCTATTGTTTTTTTTTTTTGTTCTAGGGGGCCCTCCAATCAGGTTAATCCATGCTCCTTGCATTTCATCCCCAACTAGTGTATAACATCATCTTTACACTCTGTCAATCATGCAAGTACTAATATAGATTGTTGCTGCAAAGAAGCTGCAACATCAAGTTATGTGCATGCAACTATCAATCACTGTGGGATTTCCTGTTTAACCAGACTACATATATTTTATTTAGTAATGTCATTATCTGTCCTCTGGAGGGAGCTGCTGGCAAACTGTAAAACATTAAATCTGAGGCTGCAGAAGTCTCCAGACCTCCTGCCAGAATTCATCGACAAAAATGAACATAAAAGAAAAGCTGCTCCGTCTTGTATCAAACTGTGCTTCAAATCAGCTGCTGTGAGATGCAGAGTTTCTTTTAAAATGAGATATCCAGATATAATGATGCAGGGCAAAGACAGAAAGACATTTCAGAGTAACACTGCAGGGAATTAACAAATTCAAATTGACAACAAGATGAGCTTGTCACTGTAAGAAAAGAGTATCAATGTGGATTTGTTAAACTGGCTTTAATATTAAGCAGTTGACAGACAGGATGTTTCAGTCAATACATCTCCTGCTCAGTTCACAGCAGACAAAGCCAATATACACTTGCAGGTTTAACCAGTAAACACAGAGATTGAAAATAATAATGAAAATAATAATGATGTCTCAGTCACAGTGAAGTTTCTCAGAGTAATGTCTTTTACTTTTTTCTTGAATAACAAAAGCTCTGTGTAATATCTATTTTATTCACATGTTGCTGTTAGAGAATTATTAACAATTTGATCTCAGACCCACAGAGCCCTGGTTCAGCAACACAACAGTAAAACTGAGAGTGTTTATGGAAATGGATTTCCTATATATAAGATTTAAGATTATAAGATATTCTTCTATAATGAGACAGATGAGTTTACACCATAATGATTAATCACTATCTTTATATAATACAGAGTCTATTTTCAATACATTCAAAATGACAGCACAGTCCATCAAGCATATAGGGTGCTGATGTTGCATTTACTATCATAGCAATGATCACTGACATGCTACAAATACAGTATATTTCAATGATGCCTGTGCAAAGATTTTCTTCTTTTGTAATTTATACAAAATAAGATATAGTATACATACTACCATACTGTACATTTGAGAGAAGGTACTGTATTTAACCATGTGCACAACTTGTTAAAACAGCTAATCATGTTTTTAGATAGAATATTTCTCTATGATAATAGCAGGAATATTTCAATTGGACTATGTGTATCATGGTAAAAGCCCTACACAGCACGAGATTTAATTATATACCATTAGTTTAACAACTTATACTTATATTACTGATAGAGAGCCCTCTGTCAAATTTTAAATGCACATTGCACATCCAGGATTTACCCTTTAATCTTCTTCATTTTTTTTATCCTTAATCACTTCAAACATGAGTCAGTCAATCAAGAATTCAAACTCTTCACAGAGGTGAACAGTTTTTGGCACACGTCTACTGTCAGTGATTTATACAACTTCAACTGAGATGTATTAAAAACATTTTATACATGAAGTGCTGTTTGACCGCGTTCAGTAAGTCATTTTCCACTGCTACAAACGTATGTTATCCTGGACTGTTAAAGGCACATTTGGCAATAGAAACAAAAATGTGCAAGGAAATGACAGAAAAAGGAGAGAGGTGTAGAGAAAATACAATTAAGAGAGAATAAAAACTCAGAAACACACAGAAGCAAAAAATGTATGTAAAACTCAACTTCTTTGTGTTACTATTTTCATTAATAATCAGCAATCCTCCTGATTAACCTTGATTATGTTCTGATTATGTCTTATGCAATATGTTTGGCATGTGCAACATTTATCACTCACAGTTACAGCCCTTTATCATCCAGGGCTGTAAGGAAAAGTTATTTATTATCATCAATAATTCTGCTGATTATTTTCTCAATGTATTGTTTTGTCATTAAAACATCCAAATATAAAATGGAGAATGTCTGATGTAATTTTCCACAGCCCCAAATGAAATTTTCAAACAGTCTAAAACCCACATATATTCAGTTCACTATCATTTATAAAGACAACAAATTCACACATTTGAGAGGCTGTAACCACCAAATGTGACAACGAGACATAAATCAAAATAGCTGTATATTAATTTACTGTCTATTTCTACTGTCTAATTCTACTGACTTTTCGTTGCAGCTCTATACTCCATTTAATTAATTATTAGCGTTAACCCTTTCTTAGGAATACTTCTTAGGAAGAGACTGATAAAATTATCCCAAAAGAGACCGTTAAAAAAGAGACTTACTCACATTTGGTCTTTTGACTTCTTAAACAAAAATCCACCTGCAAGTTTAAATAATAAATACATAATCCTTATCACAACTGCCTTGAGGAAATAAAGTTATTGTCATGCAGTGGAGATTGGTGTTTTCAATTCTATGTGGATTCGAGGAAAAGTTGGAATACAATTTATGATTTGTAACTTTCATTTGGCTGAAGTGAAATTATATAAATGTTGGCACTGCTTAAACATCAAGAGACAGGAAAATAAATCCAGTCAACCTTCACAATAGAGCCACAATTACAGTCTACATTGCTGATGTGATGTGGGTTAAGCCCAGGTCATGTGAGTCTTCCTTTCCAATATGGGAAATTGAAGACAGTTCCACTGCTAGTCATGTTGGTTTACTTGTCCCGTCTGGGTTTTCCAGGGGAACAGCGGCCTCTCGCACGGTGCTGGTGGCCTTTTTGCTCCCTGACACCTTCTCTCCTTTGAGTTTAGCCGTGAGGCAGAAATCCTTGAAGCACCGTTTGAAATTCTCATCCAGAAAGGCATAGAGCACAGGGTTGAGGCTGCTGTTGGTGTAGCCCAAAGCAACACAGAAGAAATAGGCGGCCATGATGGCAGTGGTTTCGGGCACACTCACAAGTGCCTTAACCAGGATGAAGATGTGAATGGGTGTCCAGCAGACCACGAATACAGCCACCACAACCACTACAAGCCTGGTGATGCGGCGCAGGTTGCGATCCTTCTCCCGCGAGCCGGACAACATTCGGACACTCTTCAGTCTCAGGACCATCAGGGAGTAGCACACGGTGATGATGAGCACAGGCACAACGAAGGCGAAGACAAACACACATACTTTCATCAGTGTGTCCCAGTACACGTATGGCTCTGGGAACTGTAAGGCACACTCAGTTATGCCTGCAGGAAGAGAAAGAGAGAGAGAGGGAGGGAGGATGAAAATGTGAACTAAGTGATGAAGTGCTTGTGCTTTATCATAAATAAAATTTCACTCTGTGCCTTTCTGTTATCAATTTAGCAAGCTGTCACAGAGCAGCTAATCTGCACTCCAAAGGGAACATTTTGCTCTCAACTCTTCTTTTTCTTATATCATTTATATTCAGGAGGGCTGACACGTGTAGGAAATGGAAAAACTGATGGATGGACTTGATAGAATATGTTTCTGCTTTTAAAACACAATCAGTACATGCCTGAAGTGGATCTCTAATGCCCAGAAAATTGACAGAAACCTTTAAACTTAATTGTGGGATGATGAAAGCTCTTCCTCACCACTGTTTGTCTGGGTGCCACCCAGAATAAAAGCAGGTATCCCTGCAGCTGAGGACAGGAACCAGATGCACACATTGATCATCTTGGCTTTGATCGGAGTGCGGAAGTCCAGGGCTTTCACCGGGTGGCACACAGCCACGTAGCGATCCACGCTCATCATGGTGAGAGTGAAGATACTGGTGAACATGTTGTAGTAGTCGATTGAGATGAAGACCTTGCAAACCACCTCACCAAAGGGCCAGGTATTCAGCAGGTAGTCTGTGCTCTGGAAGGGCATTGTGGTGGTGACAAGGGCATCAGCAAGCGCTAGGTTGAAAATGTAAATGTTGGTGGCTGTCTTCATCTTTGTGTACCTGGTAAACACGCAGAATAAGAGCAACAGATGATCAGAGCCAATCATCCACTCAGACATGTCAGGGCAACCGAACATTGCTTGATGGATTTTACAGAAGACCTCTCTACTTGGCTCATTATGAATTAAACATCGTCCACTGCTTCCTAATCACTAATGCAATTTTTATGATTCACACACCATTGTTATATATCACATGCTTTTAATTGCAGGCCTTGTGTATTCAACTTGTTTTCACATCATTGAATAACAGCAGCAAAGTTTTTTTTTTGCCAGAAGTGTCACTTACAGGATATAAGAAACACAGATTAAAACAAGGCAAACAATGCTTTATAGGACAATTTATAACACAAATATATATATATATATATTGATATCATTTGTATACATTTATATATATAGATTTACAAGACAAATTGCCACTGCTCAAAGGAAGTGACACATTTGTTGTTGACAATGAACACTTTCCTTTTTCCATTGATTAGATTCTTAATGTCATGGCATTGTTGCATTATTGATGATTTTTGAAAAGTTTCAAGACCTAAGGAACAGTTCAACACTTTGAGAGGCACACTTATTCACTTTCTTGCAGAGGGTTAGCGGAGAAGATCAGTACCATTGTCATGATTGTCTACGTAATATGAAGCTACAGCTAATAACCTGGTAGCTTAGCTTCGCAAAAAGACAAGGAGCCTAATGGGTGAAAAGCTAGCCTGGTTGTGTCCGAGCTATCAGCGCCTCTAAAGATCGGTGACATGTTATATCTTCTGTAATCTGTGCAAAAACTGAAGTGTAGAAAATGAAAATGAAAAGATGTAGCTACTGCTAGCAGACTAACCACCTGCTAGCAGAAACTTCATATAAGGCCAAAATGAGAGTCCAGCTTCCCATGTAACTCCCCAGCAAATAAGTGTGTTTCCTGAAATATCAAAGTATTTTTTTAAACCTGTATTTTAGTTTGGCCACTTGGGGGTAGCAGCTGTAAACACAACACAGTGTACAGGTTTGGCATACGTAGCAAACTTGTTAGCAAACAGCTGCCTTTTCACACATCAAGCAGACATGGATCAATGCTATGTTTATTTCATTTAGAGTCTTGTTTCTGATCGAATAGGACATGTAAGTGCAGTATCCATTGTTTATTTAGCTCTCCATGGCTTTTTAGCTGCTAAATGCTGCACTCTTTTCACCTGCTAGTCACTAATTTAGCTGCAGATCAGTGATGTGCAGGTAGTGTACAGCTGGTGTATTAAAAGCCTTTTCAGCTGAAAACCTAGCCTGCTTCGGGCTGGAAACAACAAAAGATGAGTGAGACTGAATCAAATCTTAAAGTTGGGCATTGTGAAATCAAAACAATCAGCTGAAAGATGCTAAAATACACTGTGGAGCTGAGAGGAACTGATATAGGTGATAAAACTCTCATCTCTCATTTGAACAGTGTTAATCCAATCTTACTGATTAGAGATATTTTCACAATACAAAACTTAAAGATATAAAAGTTGCACTGCCATGTCAGGCACTTCTAATGCCTTGTGCACCAGTGTTCACTACGTGGTCTATGCTGACTATGTATGTTTTTGAATGATCATAATGTCAGAGATTTGTTTACTCTAAATCAACATGAACCTCTTCTTCCCTCAGTTAAATTACCCTTCACAGAGCAACTACACAATAAAGCGTACAGTCATTTCAGGCGACACAATCAATCTGATTTGAGGTAGCGGTTGTCAATGGACTGAAGCTTTCTGGATGGCACTGCTGCATTTCACATTACATCAAAGTGGATTTGCTCCTCTCACACACCATAAATAACACCCAATGAGGGGCAAGCCAGCTATCAGCTTGATAAAGCACCACTGGTTTCAACTATAATTAATATCATGTCCATGAGACTCTGTAGCTGATTTATAGTTTATTGTTATTATATTATATTGGAGGTCTTGAGGGTTATTGGATTGATAAAATGGGCAGCATTGAAGGATTTTGGACACTTCTTTAACCAGTGAAAGAGCCAGAAATCAATTCTATATTTATTATCTTTGCACATTTAATGCTTTCATTCATTTTAACCATTGCAACTCTAGTTTTGTCTCTTGTCACTTACCAGTCAGTTTAGACCTCTCCATATTTTTTTTTACCATCAACAAATGCATTGCATAATTAGACATTCCTGCATGTGCCAAAACAGTTTCTTCATAAACAATCAAATTCTCCAGAACATTTCCTGTCAGCAAAGTTCAAGCCAACACTTTATTTTCTACTTTAAATCACTGACATTCTTCATATTTATTAACAATTCAGTGACCTTTATCATAAATTATGTGTGAAAATAAATATTCTCATATTCACTTAAAACTTACCTGACGATCACATACATGACGAGACAGTTGCCCAGTAAGCCGACCACGAACACCACGGAGTAGACAGCGGTGATGATGGGGATGATGGGAGACATGCTCTCCGGCTCCCAGCTCCCGTCGTGGGTCTCATTGTGGCTCTCCGGGGGTCCGGACGCCCAGGCTGAAGAATTGACAGGACAGTCCTCCAGCAGCGTAGAGAGGCACTTATTATCTTCTTTGAAAATTTCAACCGGGGTGCTGTCCATTTTGACACCTGCTTGTTACCCTGAACAAAAAAAAAAGAAAAGAAAAAAAAAGTGGATAACTGGGGGAAAAATGTATGAGACTGAAAAAGGCGGAGGAGTTTGGTGGCATCGGTGCGACTGAACCACAGAAACCAGTAAAGCAACATTTTATAAATGAAAAAAATATACATATTTGTATGACATGACGAGACATGCACAAACTTCACTTTGGTCGAGGAGGCACTTGACAATGCAAAACAAATACGCAAATAAGCCCAGAGCGCGCCAGGCGTTCAGGAAAAATGCGCACAGTAAACATCACAGTAACGGAGCTCGCAGGTCACTCACCTTCAGCGGACGCTCCCTTTGAGATAGTCTGTGTATGTTTTTAAAAACGTGTCCTCGCTGTTGTCATCCGGTCAGACTTCCTCTTCCCCGGTGAAGCTCGGAGCTCGTCAAAGTTTGGAGACGCTACTGCGCGCCTGGAGAGGAGCAGCAGCCGGCGGCTCTGCGGACAACCGCGCACACGCACTGATGGAGAGGCGGCGCGCAATCCGGCTAGACCACAGCACGCACGCGCGCAGACACACACACACACACACAAACAAGCGTATGAGATGACAGCGATGACAATAACCCGCAGGCGGACACACGGCTTCCCACAGTCTTATAGCACAGTGGAGTAAAAACAGTTCAGCATCAGTGGCAAAGAGGTCCCAGATTGTTGTGTATTGAGGATGTTAAAAGGGGGAAACCTATGATTTAAACGACATTTTAATGATGATGTACACTCCTTACACTAGTCTAAATATACAGTCACATCCGTGTCTCAGCAGCTCTCCAGGGTCGATAACACACATTGTCTTCTGCAAAATGTTGGCATGTTTTGTTTTACACATGTTTCTCATTATATCAAAACCTTGAGAGTGGGACAGAGGTGAGGAAAGACATGGGAGATGATCTTCAGCCGCAGGATAGTAACCACATTTACTGAACACAGCACTACTCATTTAAGGGCATTTCTGCTTTAGTGGAGTAGCCTATGATAAAGGGACAGGAAGAGAGACATGATATATGACCAAAGTCCAAATCACCCAAACAGCAAGCAGGATGACCCATTGCCTCACCTTTATGCTGACACACTTCAGCCGTGGATCTACAGATTTTAATATCACCTAAATTCTCCTTAGTTTTTAAAAGCAAAATAATGAATAGTAGATGTTTTATCAATGGTTTTTTAAAACATACAGTTTTCTTTAAGTTTAAATTTAGACTCTAATGAGAGCAGAAAAAACATTTATCAACCTAAGAATCAGTGTTTTAAACTCTGAGGCACCTCCAGTGTAATGTATTGAGCTTGGTTCTCTGTTTGTTTCTGCAGTGTGGTGCCAAGGAGCAGCTCTCCTTCATCCCCACTAGACTAGCACTGCAGGCTGTTAGTAAGATATCGTGATAGCTGGTAAAGTACATTCAGTGGAAGAGTTGCACAAATGTGTGAGGACCATTTGCCAGCACAAATCTAACAGTAAAACAACTGGGGACTAATGCATGGAGATAGAAATGATGAAAGTGAAATGATAAACAGGAAATAGATGAGCCATAAAAACAACAGGAAGCAAAACATTTTGAAACATCAATACAAGTAACTAAAAGTAGATAATTGAAAAGACTTCTCTGCAGTCTAAGTGCCCCAAAACACAAGTAATAACACTACTGTTCATCTCTTCTTAGTCACCAGTAATTATTGGTGTAACATTATTGAAATTATGAAATGAAATTATTTCTATTTGGTGTAACATTAACCTTTATTTCTGTATTTTGTGTCTAAAGAAAGGATCGCTATCTCCTGGTTTTAATAAGGTCATTAGCAAAGAAACAATATTTAAATGAAAAAAAAGTGATTGATTTTGCAGTGAACAGACACAGCAGAGGGTCTGGAGACAAGCTTTCAACATCCATCATCCTGCCATGCACCGACACATCATCAGTGATGTTGCATTGGGTCATGGGGAGGTTTGACTCCCTGTCACGGGCAATCCAGTCAGAGGTGATGAAACCCAGCTTAACTCCAGGTACACCACCCCTACCCCACCCACGGCTCTCCTTTCCTGATCCCACAGCTGCCTTCAGGCAACTTCTACTGCCTCTACACACTCTGCGGCGGGATTTACCCACACATCGTCTGAACCTGTCCTCAACAGGCTCACACCTCGCTCACTCAGCAGACTTTGCCCTCTTCCTCTTATTGATCTCTTCAATTCAAAGCAAATGTCAATCCAACAGAAGGATTATGTTGTTTACTATTGTCTTGTGTTTTATTTCATTATGTCCACGGTTTTGTGATGACAGTTTATGATTATAGGGGATCTATTGTGTGGATGCTGTAGATACTGATAGTGATAGTTGTAGTAGTAGTTTTTTTGAAAGCCACTTGCCCTCACTTGTTTTTGGTTTTTTTTTTTGCTCAGTATCATTTAATCTTCTCCTCCTTTTCATGTTCTCCTCTTTATATTGTGCTGCATTAGACTATATCATGGTCTTCAGTTCAATTACAGACAGCAAACGTTCAGGCTGCACTGACTCATTCATGACATCAGATGCAAAATAAGACTTACATGATGTTTCTAAATGCTTTAGGGCGATATTATGGGACATTGACTTACAGTGAATTATGATGTGAGTCATGGGTTGGCGAAGGAGCCACTCGACAACAGTGCAGCTGATGTCTGAGAATATAAAAAGATCTAATTTGTTGAGTCCTCAAGGCACTTTGAAGTCATGGATCTGTGAACTTTTGTCAGTAACTATGATGAGTATAAGGGGTGAAAAAAGGAAAAGTCAAAATTTATTATTCCAGAAAAAGAATAATTTGAGCAGATGGCTGCTGACTCAAACTAAGCAATGAATGAGTTCATTTCTGCTCCAGGTATCTGCTGCCATTACATTTCTTTATAGTCAGGAATTTCTCTGGGTAGCAATCGGGTCAATAACTTGGAGCTCAAGTTTTTCAGAAAATAGAAAAGTGTTCACAGATATATTTTCTTATCCACCCACACTAATTGTTAAATGTGTGAATTATGTAATGTAAATTATATATAAAAACATTTGACAAAACCATAAAGCTTGTAAATGTTTGTGTACAATTTTTGTACGCTGAGTTTTTATGTGAGCAAAACTCAGTCAGCGTAAACATGCAACAAATTTTCCTGAAACTAGAAGTTGGAGGAATGTGTTTTGAATGTGCTAAATGATAATTACTGTCATTGCTCAAGTTTAGGAGGAATCAATAACACAATTCAGAGGTGAAAGTTTGAAACAGCACAACTTAATTTTGGAGTGGTAGCTCCAATTTTACATCAGTCAATACAACACTTTACTTTTATATCAAAGTTGTCAACTTTCTCCCCCTTTTCTAGATTCAGGTTACACTGCTACAGATTCACACACAATAAGAAACACATTTGGTGGGGAAAAAAAACAGAAAAAACAAACAAATAAGAAAAAATTACAAATTGCCTGTGTCACCAACAAATCAGATAATCATAATAACTATTCTTTTGCAGAAAACACACAAACTGTAAAATTGTTGGTAGAGGAAATTTAGAAACAACTTAACATTGGTGGGGACATGTCACTACTATCCATATACACATCTACTCCCACTGTGTCACTTGGAGTAGGAGAAAATTAAACTGGGAAATCTGCTTGCCACTCAGTGCATGCTGGGATAGTCTACAGATCTGAATAGAAATAAGTTGGTATAAAAACATCAATAAATGAAAGAAGAGTAATGTGAAAACAGCTTCTGGAAACAAACTGTTACATCACATTAGTAAATCTGGAAGTAAATCATTCGTGTGGGATTAACTGTTCATCAGCTGTGTACAAACAGTCGACAATGTACTGAAGATTATTGAGAATTACATTTACAAGAGTCCACCTGTCATCACACAGGTTGCATAATGAACTAAGCAGATCACATTTATGATGCCAAAACACTATGATGTTGACTTTTCATCAGCAAAATCCAATCAGTCCGTCCAATCAGTCCAAGTGTGTATGTGTGTGTATCTGTGTGTGTTAGTGTGGACTAAGAGCCTCTAATCATCCATAATCAGGTCAAATTGAAATTTTGTCCTGATGGTGATGATGGTGATCTACTGACAAAATGTCAAGTGGTCACAGTTCATCCTAAGGGGAATATGGGTGTCTGTAAATTTCATTGCAATCAATTTATTAGTTCTATTCCATTTAAAAGCACAAATGCACAAACTCGGGGTGGCGTAATATGAAAAGTGAGATGATCCTCCAAGTCCCTCGGGTTCATCCTCTGGGAAACCTGAACTCTGGTGGACACTGACAATGACATTACCATCTTCCTTTGGTATTTGCTCCCACTAGTGACATTTAGATAACAGATCAACATGGAAATGTTAATTTCAAACCTTAGATAACGTTGCTGTAGAAGTAGATATTTGCTTTAATGTAATAGGCCTCTGCTGTAAACATCTGTACACATCTGTCATGTGGTAAAGAGACCTCATCCGTCAAAACAAATCTGGTTCAATCTGCACTGGAAAGTATCCTTCTGAATTTTCCTTGAGTAAATCATTCCTCCTCCAGGCCTTTTCAACTGTCTCTGACCCCTGACCCTCACAGTAGAGGAGCAGGCTCAAGACATTTTCAGGGATCAATACAACATCACATTAATATTCTAATAAAATCCCCTCCTTCCTAAACACCGTGCCCAGTTTAACAGCAATGGTACTGTACATGTGTACAGACACAATTCTGTCAGTGTTTCTGTAAGAATTTCAAGTGTATATCGCAGTGAGGGATTAACTAGATTTAAAAGAAGATTACTGTGAGAATCTGTAGCTGTGCTCAACAACATTTTCAGCGTCAGATGTGACTTGTGCTTTGTGTTATTTTGAGAGCCAGATCAAAAACAGTAAATTCTAGCATCCAACATATTCAAGGTAAAATACAATATAAATCTCAAACTAGACAAACAGTGCAATAAAGATTATTATTGACCATGTCCATCCTCTGATAGCTACTTTCAGCATTACGGCCGATTAGCAAAAGTTGGTGTGAAAACACATTGATCCACTTCTGACAGGAGGGTCAGTTGCTGTTTACTAATGTACAACCCTGACAATGGTGTTCACAGTTTACTCATAATTTGCAGCTTTTGTGAAGACGTGTGGGAGGCTGGTGGGACATCTTTCACAGCTTTGTCTAAACTCACAGGTGAGAGAGGACAGATGGATGCCACAACATGTTTGTATTTCGATCGCCCAAGCAGAGAAGTGAGTGGGTCATAGAGAGGAATCTCTATAAATTGAATATGGCTGAAAATGAAGGAAAGTAAAAAAAATAAAATAAAAAATAAAATAAAATAAAATAAATTTAGTCCTTGAAATTATAAAAGCAGAGAGATTCATTAAAATTTTGACTTTCATGCTGTGTTTTTTTATTTTTAGTCTAAAATGATTTCCAAGAGAAGCCAATTAAATTACAGAAGCTGTTTCCGAATTCAGCTTGAGATGAACTTTCGTTTTTTTTTTTTTTTTTTTGCCAAAACTGCCACTCAAATTCCATCAAAAATGTGTTGCTCTGATGTGTTAATCATTCGTGCACTCACACCCACCAGCTACCCCATCTTTGTTTAATCAAAACCTCACCGTGCTCATGTTAAGAAGAAGTGGACATTATGTGCTGCATGTGAATCATTTCTCTCCTCTGATCTCGAAAATCCTTGGGCATCGGTACTGTAGCTGTTGATTTCTTTTTCTATACACTCTCAGCAGTAACAGTAATAGAGGTCATTGCTATCGTGCCTGGTAATAAATCCTGTCTTTCTGTGTGTGTATATGTGTGAGTGTGTGGTACAAGTAAATTTCTACCTACAGTGCTTCACTTGAGGCAGAGAGGCACAGATGGAAAATGTGTAGGTTCAGAGAAGAGAGCAGCTATTTCAGGCTTGAGGTTTTCCCTGCTGGATACGTGACAGTGGATGTGGGAATCTGAGTGTAATGCGCCGCTGTTGTGAGTTCGAAGGCTCACTCTACAACAATAATGCAATTTTGTGTTACTGAATAAAAAAATCTCTCAGGACCTTCACATCACTGAGGTTGCAATATAACTCACCAGGGAGAACCGATTACAGGATAAACTACACTGGTTTGTCAGAGTGACTGAAATGCCGTGAAAATATTGCTGCCAGCCATTGTGCTGATAGAGAATTTGACTTAGACAATGTGTGGGGAATGATTGCAAGCACAGCCAGTCCAAGTGTTTCTTTTCCAAAATGGATCACAATCCATTTTCATCCCAATGATAAATTCTTCATTCATCCCACAAAAAACAATTTGATGGAAGCAACTTTGCAAACAAAAGTACATATAAACAATGTGCTTACATGTTGAAAAAATACCATTAGATAGTACAGTTAGAAAGAATTGAACAACAGCAGTGGCCAGTTTGCAGCTGGCCGGCAAGATAGACTGGCCACTGCCATTAATCCTCTGACTGAAGTCATTCCTTAACCTTAACCACAACTTTAACCAGGGTAGTAATTTAACCCAAACTGACCTGAGTCATTTTTGTGCCTAAACCAGACTAAACCTTAACATAGCTTTGAGCTTTATGAAACCTTGCTTCAAAGATCAGATCAGAAAAAGCTTGTGTGTCATTTCAAACAACGTATTTTGATGTTTAATTTGAAGCACCTGCTGTGATGAACTATTTTATTTTCTGTTCATGTTATTTCCTTACACAAGCCTTTCATCTGAAATGATAATAGACTATATGACCACATTGTTCCGCTGATTGCATTTTGAAGGAAAATGTCATGGTTGCTGCAATTATGCTCATTATGTTGTTGTTGTGTGTATAAATGTAGAATAGGACAAGTTTACTATAAGGCAAAGAGACGGATATGTGAACGCAACAAAAAGTCCCCATAATGCACATCCATACTGTCAGTGTTTATGTGATACACCTTGAGGCATGGAGCCAGTGGGGAACACTGTTTTTGATCTACGACCCAGAGGAACAGCTGATCATCTCCAAAAATGCTGAATGTGCAGAGCGGGCGAGCGGGGCATTTACAATCAATGGCCGAGGGGATTGGACTGAACACAGACGGTCCTCTACATCAAAGACAGGCAGCGAGAAAGTTGGAAAATTTAGGGGTTGATGTGGTGGAAAAGTTGGCGAAGGAGGCAGGAGTGATGGAAGGAGCGGTCAGAGGCCAGAAATGATGAGGCAGGTGAGGACAAGGGACTGACAGAGGAAAAATCATTACTCGTGATTGATGTATCCTGATGTGAACTCTATACTATATGTAAATATGTTTCTGTAATATTTCACTTAAATACAACAGTTGATATCTTAAATATATTTATAAAATTATGCTGGAAAATTTCTAATTTATTGTTAGAGAAAGCATCATGTTTACTATTTCAATATACAGACTGTGTAGACTGAATCTTGCCAATGTTACTTAACATCACTCACAGCTATGACTTACATAAACTTTTTGTCAACTAAATTTACAGTAAAGGATCATTCTAGTTGCTGTCAGATGGGTTTTATTAATCATTCCTGTTAGTAATGATAACAAATGTACTCCAAATGAATTTGTCAAAATCATAAGAGTCACAAACACACACTCAGATTAACTACATTTATTTTTACCTGAAAAACAGTCTGCATCACAATTTACAGACAGATTTGCTGATTCAGCTTTGGCCTAATGTGCCTCCATTTAATGCTTAATATTTTACTTCTAGTTTTTACTTCTCAATAAAGTTAATTTTTTATTATTTTTTTTAGATAATCAGGATGAACGCTTTACTTAGATTTTCAGGTGCATTAGAGTTTGTTGCAGCCATCTCAGTAATTACTTTGGGGATAAAAAAGGTTGTCATAATTGTTGATGGCAAAACTAAGTTGAAATGAACTAGAACATTTTTGCAGAAATGCAGGGGCTGTCGCATTTTCTGCCATCTGGAAAATTCCAATTCAAACTCTATCCATTTTTCCTTTGAGTAGGACACAATTGCTCTAATATCAATATAACACGATGTCAAACCAAAATAAAATCACGACACAGACACAAAGCCACCCAACACTACACAACTCTTCAAAGCATCAGTAGTATGGAAGCTCCCTGCTATTCATTGTGTGTTCCATAAATTGACACATACAAAGGCAAACACCCATATCCACAAAACCTTTATGCATTCTCTATAATGCCGATCTATTCTGCAGCAAAGACGTGTGTGTCTCCCACAGTGCCAAGTGTCCCAGCCTCCCATCCTCTGCATGCCGGCCACGGTACATAGACGCTTCTCGCAGTGATCTTCCACCAACAGTCGCCAGGGATACTGCTGGCTTTCTGATGGATGCCCGAGACTTAATGAGAAGTGAGAGCTGTCAATAGAAAGGATCAATAGACACACACTTTCACTCTCAATTCAGATTTATGCAGCACTCCCCCCCCCCAATGCATACACATGTATTCATAACCATATAGAGCTCTCAGCAGATTTGACCTTGATACTATAGAAAGCACACGATAGAGAAAACTAGAATTCACAGCTGATATTCACACCGCTACTTCTGTTCATACCAAGACTCTCGTGGTAATGACAGAAGACGTGTTGCAATTAACATTTTGCACTTCAAGTTGCATTTTGGGTCAGATAGTGATTTCCTATATTTCTTGCAATGACATTCAAAATCCCCTGGGGAGTGTGCCTCAACTTGCTACAGACACAACAAGTAGCCTCGGTGTGGAGACCCGTTTGGCATAAAAATGAGAGTTACACTAAAAATACAACATGCTGCATTACAGCACTTTTGTCTCTGGACAATTAAGTACAATTGTGTAAGGATTGGATTAAACACGTTGCTGCCAAAGTTAGTTTGTGTGGTTACAGATTTTTTTTTAAAGCATTCAATGTCATCCAGTACTTATATATGGTAAATAGGTTTTTGACATATCAAACGTTGTTGTGATAGTAAATCTACATGGTACTAAAATGAAACATTTGACAGGTGTACAAACAGCTCAAAATTGTTCCAGTTTTTTTGATTTGTATTTCCTTGCAAATGCTTCAACATGGAAACGCCAATCAAACATTAAAATGTGCAGCTCATTTCAGACATTGTTGGATGTGTTCTGTATTTCTTACCTAAAACATTTGTTTTTCAGAATTTTTTCCATTAAAATTTATTTTAGAAATGGTCAAAACGGTCCAAAACTTTCCATGCATTTTTCAACCCCTTCTAGTAAAGTCATACTTACAGCTAGAAACTCCATTCAAAGGTCAAAACATTCAGACACTTTCCTTCATTTTCAGCCATATTCAACTTTAAAATCCCATTTGAAGTTTTTACACAGGGAAAGTTCAAGTTTCAGTAACGTTTCCAGACCTTTCACGATCAGTGTGTATGTGGTGGAATGATCACAGTGAGCGGCATCAGACAAGAAGACACAATTCAACTGATCTGTTTAACTTGTCCTCACAACTACAAATTTCATACCTTCACACATCAGTTTATGCCAGAATGTAGGCAAATTTATTGTAACAGCTGAGTTTACAGGACCCAGAAGCAGACACAGACAAAGGGAAAACGGTTAAAAAAGGTTTGATAGAGTCCAAAAGGGGAGTGAAGCAATGGAGGCAGGCGCTGGCAGGAGAGAGGGGATCCGGCTGGAGGACTGGGAATGGCTGAGGCGAGGGTTGGTCTTCTGGGGCGAGGACCACTGGGGAGAACAGGAGAACACATGAGTAAAACAGAGGAATCTCACACAAGGGGAAAATAACTCGCAGCCAAGAGAGGGTGTACCACTACATGGACAGAACAATCTGGCGACAAGTGGAAGAAGAGCAGGGGATTTATACTGCAGCTGATGATGAGATGGGTTGCAGGTGCCCCAAGGGACCAGGTGAGCTTAACAACAGGACACGCCTCCAATGCCAGAGAGAGCGTGAGGGAGGGAAGACAGGGAGAAAAACAACAAGAGAAACACCCCAAGGAGCAGCAGGACCATGACATTTATCTTCTTTCACACAATGTGACAACTAAAGCACAGTGACTTACAGAGTTTGAACTATCAGCCTCTGAGCACCATGGGCACCAATCAACTGCCTCATTGGCTCCCATGTTAAATGACACCAGAAAATAAAGAAGAAAACAGTGAGAGGGGCTTGACACACAAACAAATATTAAATCACTGCGTTCAGTAGAGTCTCCTGTGTCAGAAAATATCGTTTTAGGTGATAGGAGTTAAAGTTCTTTGATTGAGATGCCAGTTTTAAAGGTGTCTCAACCTCTATTACTAAGCAATTACCATCATTATGGAAACCATTAACTGCAGCTGGGCACGCAAAACTGATTCAGATCAGCTGATTAGACACACAAAGACACACAAATGTACAAGCAACCTGGTGCTGCCATACCACAAACACACAGGACCAGTCATCCATTAATCAATGTAGCATTGTAGCTTGAGCTGTTCCTGAAACCATGTAGTTTAGCTGCCACACATGTGACTATGGGGGAAACTTTCAAACCCAGTCTTATTCTGAGCGGGGGTTCAGGCCAGCCGCCTTTCGTGAGGGTTAGCTTGCAGGTTGAGAGGGGGGTCAATCTAGCCACCTGCCCCAGGAGCTATCTTGCAGCTTGTGCCCAGTTAAGCTAGATTTCTAAATATGGTTTTAGGACACTTTACATATGAAATGTCCAAATACCAAAAATATTATCAAATTGAGTTTAATAGTACATAAAGTAGTAAAATTAATAACAATTTTGTGTGGAATTGTTTGTGTTTACATAAAACCTGCATGTATTTTAGTATGATTTATGATGCATTTTTTGCCCTGTACTCCACTGGGAAAGTAAAACCTATTTGGCTGTGTTTCATGTTAGCCTCAATTACCAAAAAAATTACTTTTTGCATTATGTTGTTTCAACAGCTGAGAGCCATTGGCAAGCTACTGTACACGCTCTGTTAGGTTTATCCTTGATTATAGAGAGAAGGAGCTCTTGCTAGTCATGCCTTTATTGGTCCAGATGTGGTGACGGCAAATGTCCAGATAATTAAAACTCACAGCAAATATTGGAAATGGGTGGAAATAAAATGATAGGGTGAATTGTGTCTGCCAACAGAGACATTTCACAAAATAAATGTCTGCCTCAGTCAATCATCAACTATCCATAATACAACATATCATTTGGACAGCAGCAAAACATTAGCCCTGTTTTTTGTGGTAATGACAATTCTGACCCAAATGCATGGATTAAAAAAATGTCAGACACAATCCAGGGCTGCCTGACAACATATATGTGGTATGTTACACTGTAACACATTGCATTTGGTGTCAGGTGCGTATCTGTGCTATGTATTGGCTTTGATGATGAGGTCAGCAATAGGAACAGATGGTTTAAACAAGTGAAAGCATCAGTCACCTATTTTATGCCTCCCCCACACGACAGAGAAACAACCGCAGCCTATTGCATTCATCACGTTTATTGTTGTTTTGACAAATAACATTGAAACATGATTGTGAATTACCATTTGCAAGCATAAATACATGCAGGAAAAACAGAAGTATTTTTGCAAGAAGGATGACACCAATTACAACAGGCTCCTACTGACTTGTAGAACTGATTTTTATTACTAGTTTACAAGGCTGTTGATGCGTTATCAACCTCAGCGGATTTCTTTTCTGCTGCCTTAGAGGTCATCAGGTACTGCAGGAATAAATATATAACCTAGACATGGAACCACAGACAGCTGTTAGTTTTATGGACCAAACCTGCATAAATATCATTATTATTATTACATTTTTCATTTAGATACATATCGTTCAAAGACAAACGTGTGTCCTTTTTGTTCATTTACATGTAATTACTGAAGAAAATGGTCTAAGTAATATCCAAAAAACTTTCTACAATGATAACTTAGTAGACTATGCAGTGCAGCAGACATTAATAAAGTAAACTTGTAAAGTTAATATTGGGGAATGGACGGCTCTCTTCAGCAATACTGCAATGTTTAATTTAAGTTCAAAACAAGCATTGTATTTAGCTTCATTTCTTCATGAAAACAGATACAATCCTAACATTTATTATATTATATAATTATATTAATTTTATATTAAATCATTTTATTAAAATGTGTTTCATATACCCATGACACTATTCCACAACACTGTATTAAACCAGTTCCACATGACCAGTTTAATCCATAGGTACCCACAGACCACTGGCTAAAGTAATGATGGCGAAAGAACAACAGAAAGAGCCTATAAGACTTTACAGTAATGAGTAAAAAGACCAAAATATTAGGAGACATGCCACATTGTATTATTCGGGCAGTGAAGTGCCATACATGGATGGACAGATTATGGGTTTGTGGAGTCCTTTCAGCTGTGCAGCTATTGGCACGCTTGCTTTTAGATGCAATACAGCTGAGTTTTCTGTGAAAAATGAAGCACAAATATGATTGTACATATTGCATCTGACTCTGTATGGGCAGCACGATTGGGACAACCTTTCACTTTCAACATTAAATATTGATAAGAGCCACTTCATAGAGAGGCTCTAGCTTTAAGGGCCAGGGCCTCTCTATGAAGTGACTGTTACTAGCCACCTGTTATTGGGCCATATCATTTAATAATAAGTGTCATAAAACCTAAATTGCATGTTTTATAATTGTCATACTTCCGCCAATTTTTGACCTACTTTCCTGGTCATGGACTTATCACTTACAGGTCAGACAGTGTGCAACCAGGTCAGTGTGTTGTGTATTTGAATATTTTTACAGGGTGCATGTGTGCATCAGATGAGCACCCTCCCTCGGCTGCAGATGGGTGCACACAGTCACCGACACACCAGACAGATGGAGGCAGTGATGTGGTTTGTTGAGCGTGGGGTGAATCACTTGCTGCTCAGTTGCGTCCATGTTTCCACAGCAACCATTCGCAGCAGTCACCCCAGTGTGAGTGGTAACCTTTAGACAGGATTTATGTATTATTTCATTTCAACAAAGTTTGGGGAGCTCATGAGGAAAGTATGTGAAGTGTAAATGAAATGAAGAAATTGAAGAAATCATCAAGTGTGTTTGAGCTAAACAAGCCTCATACATCAGAAATAAACTTGAACAGATGAAACTCAAAGATCAAAATGAGATTAGCACAATTTATTATGACTGCAAAATCATTATAGTTTTAAAATGTGGGCTTCTGAATAATTCATGCTCTATGAGCTTACACATGCTTTAAAAGTAACTGTGTTTGTTGGTTTGGAGTTCATCATTAAATGAATTGCCCCCATCAGAGGAATTAATGTGATAAATCACCCTGACGCTGAGCTGTGAGGCTGCAGGCTGTTTTTCCAATCTGCACTTAATAACATATGGCTGGAGTAGCACTGATTTGACTTTACATTTTATAATAGAAGCACTGAGGCTAATACTGCTGTGCATTAGGCCAAGAGAATAAGTGATCAGCTTGAAAAGCCTCTGTGCTACCACATTATTAACATGGTTTCATCAACACCACTGCTGACACACTGAAGCATTATCAAGTACATATATTGTCATCTTGATTTTGTGCTGGTGATTATGTTAATGCTGCCATTTCATTAGGTCAGTCACCTCTGAGAAAATTAATGCAATGCTAATAAAAGAGAAAAGAAAGAGAAAAATCTGAAAAATCCAATAAATTATATGATTATTTTGGGGCTTTTTTGTATTTATTTGCCATCTTAGTCACACTGACTGACTGCCAGCATCAAGGCATCCCCTTAATGAGACCTTATAGTTACTTTACTTCCAACTTGTTAAAATTAAAAATGCCTAAGTACTGTAGCTGCATAACACTGTAGGTGGTTGTGTGGCTCTAAGGAAGGCATTGTTGATCTTTCGGTCGATCCAATAGAAATATCTCAATAGTTGAATTGGATAGATTGCAATATAATTTTGTTCAGAAATTGAAGGTCCCCAAAGACCGACCGAGTTTGATAATCCTGAACTCCACAATAAGGTTGACATTTTTGTTTTTTAGAGAAATGTCTCACCAGCTGGTGGATGGATTGCAGTTACATTTGCTACAGCTTTAGTACAGATATCGGTGGTGCCCAGAGGAGGAATTTAATAACTGAGCTTTCTTCATGTGCATAATCTTAAATTGTCCAACAGTGTTTCATATGATCCTGGCTCTGGATTTTTCCCATAGACCTCCATTGTAGCTTGGATCGACATGAAACTCCTTGGGCTAAATCTGGAGTTTAAAATGATTATGAATGAATTTAGCAAGAATCGTGATGTGTTTTGTTCCCAGATGTAATGACCAAGATTTTGTTTTTTGTTACCTTTTTGATTCTTGCCCCTGACTATTGTTTTTTCCATATGGTAGCCAAGACTCATGCGTACTGCAGAGCAACCATACCATCTGCCATGAGACACAACATTGAAATTATTAAAACATGTAAGAGAATTGTAACAATATTTCACAGACTTTGCAGTTTCCATTATAAATTTAACATTGGGAAATAGAACAGGGAAAACACTTCCAAAACTGGCAACTCACAACATTATACTTTTGTATGTCAAACCTAATATCTAGTACCTAATGACATCTTTCTCTGTTATACTTTGTGTTTATTGAACATGTTAACACACTAGAGCAGTGGTTCTTAAACTTTTTGATGTCATTTTGAGATCAGGGACCTGTATGTAGCTTCTTATTTGTCATTTCTTGCCAGTCAAATCAGCATCAACAAATTATTCCTTTAATGATGCTTCCTACTCATTTTGTAAATGTTGCACTGCTGTAAAGCTGCTTCCAACTTGCTATTTTTGAAGATACTAAAGTTGTGTAACTGCACTATAAGCTACTGGATGTTTTTCAGACAAACATGTTAATGATCTCTGAGTTAAAACACACGATAAAGCAAACCTAAGCACCCATTCCCCCATGTGGATCACTAATGATCGAGTCCAAAGCATTTTTACATTTCTGCAGGGGCATACATGGTGGGAACTGATATTTCTGACTTAGAGTGTAACTTTTGACAGCTGCGCCTGGGGATATTGCAATGAACTGAATGGGCAAATAATAATAATAAATTTATCAGGCAGAGAGGGATGTTAAAGGTGCTGGAAATGCATATCTAATAAGTCCTGTCAGTGCCACCTAAATTACCAGAACATCAAGATGGGTAGTAGTGCATTGTGAGGGCTGGTGTGGCATGTTACTATAGATCCATATGCCACTAAAATCAAAGCAGAGAGATAGAAGTTCATTGATTTCTATATGGAAAGAGAGAGAGAGCACTACCTCTGGTTTAAATGGTGAATTTTACATGAAAAAAATCACTACTAATGGCACATAGAAAACTTTTCCTAATTTCCTAAAATTTTTCTAAATAATAAATTAGAATATACCCCACACTGTAGCTCAATGAAGTACCACAGCTCATGTGGTGTGGAGTTGTTGTGTGAAGTTTGATCATGAATGATAACAACTGAATGTTTTGATCCTAAAAGCTCTGCAAACACTGCACATTAAAACACTGCACACGGTATATGAAGCTGCTCAGCAGGAACAATATGTAGGACTAAAAAAATAACCTGGAGACATTATTCACAGGTTTGTTTGTTTTTTTTCTGCTCATTACTTGTCAACAATATTTTGAATGTTGCTGAGCATGATTCATGCATGTTGCCCACTGTTGTTTTGGAGTGCAGGGGGAGATTTTCAGTTTTCTATATATTGCTGAAACAGGGCTTTAACCAGAGCTGTATGGGTGAAAGATTCAACCTGCTGCCTTTAAACTCTCCCCGCAGGGCTGTCATTGCCAAAACCCAATTTGAGCCCCATTTCTGTCATTTGTAACCCTCCTACATCCTCATAATCCTCTACCTGAGCTCTGTATATGAAATTGATAAATCAGGCTGACCTGCTTCAGCCACAGTGAGACAAATGAAGGTGAAGGACAACTTTCTTCTGACCTGATTGTCTATCCAGCGCATGAGCCACTTAACTCCATTTCCACTGAGGATTGAAAACTCACATATGTGCAGTCTGATGAGCTCTGGAATTAACTATCAGAAAGTGAATTATGCATATTTTACATCTACTTTCACTCTTCCATCTGGTCTTCTTGCAATGTAAGCTCTGCTAAATATCTCAAAAGTGTTTTGTTAGAAAATTGTTCATTGACTGTTGCATTTAAATTATCAGGAAATTAGATAAGAAAGGTACTGGTCAGGGAATGGGAATGCTCTGTTTAAAATTGATCGGTTTTAAAGTAATTGGGACCAGCAGGATAAGGAAGGGCCATTTTTCTGTTACATTATTTATTCCACGTGCAGTGCATGTATGTCAATGTGACAAGGCATACAACAGGCATGAATGATGAAAATGTCAGAGCAGCGAGATCCAATATTTACCATCCAGGAATATTCGAATCATGCATAATGGGGGAAGCTGACGGACTTTCAACATCAAAAGATTAAAATTTGTGTGCAGTGCAGCTCAAAACACATCTGATACGGTACGATACAATACAGAGATAGTTGCTACTGCAATTGAAAACAGTGGCAATGTCCGTGAATGTCAGTCAAAGAGGAGTTTGGTACATGTACAGATCAATCTTTATCAACAAATGTGCAAAGTGAACTGATTATCAGTAGCTCTCGGATGTCACCAGTGAGCTCCTGTGAACACAGTTAGCACAGCTCCTTTTACAAAAGCAACATGAATATCATTAATCTAATTCAGCTGTAAATCACTAAGTAAATCATTAAGTGAAGGCAGAGAATCAAAGCTCAACAAAGGGCCAAGTAATTGGTGAGGCATTCACCCATTGTGAACTGAGTTGGACAAAGTCAATCAAATCAGTAAAGTTCAATGTGATTTCCACCTCCAATTTTGTTAGATCCCAATCTGAGTGGTGCTTTGTTTAAAGATAAGTCAATAATCAATGCGATGCGTAACTTTAGGTTAAAATGAGACAATATGTGGAGAGGTTATTGCAGAGGCAGATGTACATTTAGGTTAAAATAGATGTCATAGCCCTGGTGTCTTCCAGTTCTCCTGCCTTCCCTCTCTGTGTGATCTCTCCTTCAGGGGAGTGGTGCAGCACTGACCTCATTGACAACACCTGCATCTCATCCTGCAACCAGGACCTGTTCAAGAACCCTGAATTTCCTTCCACTCATCGCCAGGATGTTTTTCTACCAACCAGTGGTACACATCTGGCTGCCAACCCCTAGTATTTTCATTGCATGAAATATTTCTTGTTACTAGTGGATATCCTCCTCATCCTTGTGTCTTTTTCCTCTCCAGTATCTGGTGCCAGTGCTGCTGGTCACCCCTGAAAGGTCCCCCTCTCGGATCCAACCACACAAGGCTCTGGATTCCTCCGCTCCGCTCCACCAGATCAAACCTCTTCACTCTCCTGCAGAATCACCCAGAACTCTTTATTCACTCCAGTGTTCACAATAAACATATTTTCAACCATCACCTGTTTGTCTGTGACTGAATCTGCTCAGGGGTCCTTCAACATTTGTGACTGCTGTTGCAATCTGTAACAATAGAGTCAGAAAACATCTCTGCACTGTTCCTAGCTCAAACATGCATGGATTTAGATTTATTTGTATTGTATTTAGAAATAGAGAGAGCATCATGCATCAAGCATCATGTCCATTGTTAAACAAACCCTCCAACCTAAACTTGAAAAGCAATTTAAATATAGTTGAATGACCTGACACAGGTATTAGCAGGACAACAATATTTGTTACTGCCTTTTAAAAACAAGTGACCATTTCAAAAAAAGATTCATATCAAAGATTATAGCGAAGATTTTGGTGAATGATGGCAACTAAAACTACTAGGTTAGGGAAAGATTATGGTAAAGATCCTCACATTAACACTAGGAGAAAGGATCCAAACTGTCTCTTGTAAAAGTCACACACTTTGCAGGCAAAACCATTTACCTTACAACCTCCTGCTCAATTGCTTTTTTTACAGTATAATGATAGTGGACCTGTCTGGAGAGCAGAGGATCACTCTATGGCATCTTATTCTCAAAATCATCCCATCTTATATTTTCATACATCAAATGAGTTTCAAAGTAATCTAACAGTGATTAAAACCGTCAGCCGTGACTGATCACACAATCTTATTATCTACAGTACGTCTATCTGTTTAACAGGTTGATTAAGAAAGCAGCCGAAGAACTACATTACTGCTTCAGTCCATTAAAGCTACACACAACCCCACAACTGTCTGATCTCAGGGGGGGAGGAGGAAAAAGAAAAGATTCCTCTGTGAAATATTCTTTGATGTCACAACAAAAGGATGAAGCACAGGTCTCCTGGGAATCACGACTGCAGAGTCCTACACATTCAGTCCTTTCACTTTTCATCTGAGAGTGTGGAGAGGTTGAGAATGAAACAATTCCCCTTTTTTTGCTGATACCCTGTTCATTTTTTAACTTCCTGTCCCCTCTATGTTTTCAAGTTGAAGTGTTATTTTCACTCCTGACAGGAAATCTCAACCTCACATCATAATGGACAGTCATGATATGATAGGTCATATTCTGAAGCCTCACATAGACATCATCATCTCTCTCTCTCTTCTTCCAGGCATAATGGCTTTTTTGAGGCTGCAAAGTGTTCATTTCAACTTAGTCTGGAATATTTGGATTCATCTTTTGCCCAGTGTTTCTTTCTAAAGGTGCAGCTGCTTGGACAATTCAATCTAAATATGGATTTTAAACCTCAGCTGCATCTGCTGTGGAGCAGTCAGGACTTTGGCTCCAGTAGTGCTGCCTCTCATCTGATATGCTGCTGGGAGCTGTAAAGGACCAGAGAGTGCTACTGGAGGAATAATGATAGGATACGGAGCCACTGTGAACAGAAAGGCTGAATGCATCCGAGAATCTGAATACAGCAGAGTGGGGGTTAAAAGATCTGACAGTGTGAAATTAAAACTTGAGATTCAAACCAGATTTTAGCAAATAGTTCAAGGTAAAATGTTCAAATCTAAGAATGATCCCTTGTATGATTGCTTTTGTGCTTCCAGTGAGCCTTATCCATACAGCCCAGTGCAGTTTATGCTGTAAAACGTATGCTGGTCATGGACTATAAGGCATGAATTATTTCCATATGGCTGGACCTGAAGCAATATTAAGTCTTGCTCTTACCGAATGTATGTACCTGCGTGTGTGGTCATAAAACCGTACTGTTCATGTTAGAGGCAAACATTACAGCAGTTTGTGAGGTAGAGGCCTGTTCTTCGAGATAACTGAGCAGCTGTGTATCCAAAACTGATCAACTGCTTGGGTTTTTTATGACGCAAAAGTCTGTCACAGAAAACAATAAAGGACATCAGAGTCATTGAATATGTCACAGGACCGAATTCCATTAAGCCTTTTTGGATAATGGGAAACATGAATTAACTGAGGACCTGGCTGGTGCTTGTCCTCTGACGATGGTCTGTTTCCATCATGTGCCAGGAGAGATCAGGATAAGGTCTCTTTTTCACCCCAAAGGTCCACACACCATCCTCTGCTTGTCACATTTCATTAAAGCCACACTTGAAACCATTATCAAAGACGAGGCAGAACATACCTGGGGAACCTTATTGCACTGATGAATTACCCCCAGTGTCATCAAGGTGTCCAGGACGAATCCAGGGTGTGTTGTCGTTGCTTTTGGGTGCAAAGTGCAAAACTGCATCACAATGATGTAATTAAACTGTTTTCAGGAGTAACCCATGCTGAGGGCCACATAAAGACACGCATTTTCAAAATAAACCTAAATAGCAAATATTATATATCCATAATAGAGACATATTTTCTCTACGACCTGGAGACAGGGAAGATGGAAGATGTAACAGCACATTCCATAAAATGTTTTTTTTTGTTCTGCTAAGGTGGAGAGTGCATTACTATAAACAAAATATAGTGAACCTCACAAATTTCTACCTTGTTTTCACCATTTTTGGGGTGGGGTTTGTCTAGTGCTCTTTTATTTCTATCCTCTTGTTGCAACCTCTTCTTCTGCAGTGGTTTAATAGCATCCATCTGGAGAATTATGCACATAGTCAAAATGGATAGGCTGGTTTCTAAAAAACATCATCTTATTTCTCACTGGAATATGTATCATGTTAGCTGCAAGAGATGCTTTGGATGCAAGTAATTTCACAGGTTTCCAGTTAGTTGCTTTATTTCTAAATATCTGAAATGTCCATAGTTAAATTACTAATATTATTAATATCTGTTCTATGTTTAGATTTAATCCTGACTACAGACAACAGCCTAATAAAATATTATGAATGTGGTCTGTTACTTGCACCGGACATAAAAAACAGGACATCAACTGATAACACAGAAAGAGACAGTGACCTGTGAGGATTAGTCAAAAAGTTATGTCATGGCCTCCTTATTTTAAATTTCTAACTTCAGTTGCAATCAACATGCATTTAGAAATAAGTTTCTGTCTGTTAATCAAAGAAGCATGTGCCTTCAGATATTTAATCACACTGCATAATTAAAATATGTGAAATACATTGCAGCAAGCTTTCATCTTCATGCTTAATGCAACGAGGAGGAGAGATACATAAAATATTAATGCACGTTATTTCAGGTAGCAGCAACACTATCATCACATGTCTTTTGAGACTGCGATGGGGGGGTGTACTGTACTTACACTAATAAAGACAACATAAATCATAAAGTAAGCCATGAATATTGTAAGAACTAAGGCACAATATAGATTTCATGGCAGACTCATGTTTCAAAGTGCAGAAATCTGTGTGAGAGCAGAGTCCCAGGTGCAGCCCATGAGGATAACGAGCCACACCTGCTGCCAATTAAGCTCTTTGTGTATTTGCTGCTGGAGGAGCCTGAGCACTGACGGCAGGAAGACGCACAATCACACACCTGAAAACAGCAAACGTGACGCCACTGCTGCACTGACAGAGCAGATTTGATTCAGTCTTGTTCATTAATTTGTGTAACGAGTAAAGAATAAAGAGCGGTAGGTGCACACCAGAATGACATATTTCAATTTAAAGGTCACAGGTAGCCTACAGTTGACATGTGACTGGGTTTCAGTCAAATAGCATTTCTGGCAATTAAACACTATTGAACTTCAATGGAATCGAATTAAGTCATGTGAATACTTCTTCTAAGGCTCAAATGTAGCTTTTTTTTTTGTAATTAACTCCAACATGTGACCATGAGCATGTATGGTATTATGTGCTTTTCTTTCCTCTCATGTTTTAGTATAAGCATGAAATGGTAAATAATGTATACTTAACAAGAAAAAGGTTTTGAGTGACCATTCCTTTGATTTTGGTGGGTCAAAAAAAATGGTAATACTTTTATGGGTCCTGTAATTTCCCATAATTTCTTAGACAAGAATAATTGCAGGAATCGTTAAAGTTGCAAATGTAAATTCATGGAAAATAAATAAAGTGTAATCATATGATTCACCAAAATAACTAGACTAAAAGAAAAAGTCGGACTGCATTTAAACCCAAAGCTTTTCAGGAAACATACATTCCCATCATCTCTTTCTTTTCTTTATTTTCTTAAATAATTGGATCCATGCACATTTAACTGAAAGACAAAACATTTTGGCTGTGTCCATAATTTTGGTACAAAATTTCTGAGAGACATGGACACAGAGGAATTACATATAAATCACTGGGATCTCACCAGAGAAAAAAAGCCAGATGAGCTGGTTTTTCAAAGATCTATGACTGTTTTATTAGGCTTTGTGTTGTGAGTAAAGACTGTTTTTCAGGAAGTAAAGGCAATGGCAATTCAATGGGATTAAAATATGAAGACTAAACATGTATTTTAGTTCAGTTTAAAGGCTGAAGATCTTTTGTTGTTGGAAAAGGTGTTTATTTTTATCTCAGAAATATTTCTAAAATAATCATAATTCTGTTGCATCTTAAACGGAAAAACAATTAGTTCTCTTGTGATTTCAGATATATTACAGCTGAATGGACGCAACAGATGTTGCTCTGATTTGTCTTTGACGCGTTCACACATCTACCAACAGTCGTGATCTACTTGACCCTATTCTTAACTCTGACAAACAAACCAAAATATAACTTCCCACACAGCAACACATGCAATCCCTCGGAGGCCAGAGGTGACATCTAGACAGCAGGCATTACTCTTACTAATAAGCCCTGTCAAAGTGGAACACACCACACATCCATCAACCAATAACAAAACTGTCTACCTTGAATGGCTAAACATGCAGGGCGATGCCTGTTAATCACCACTCTAAGGCAAAATAAATGGTCTTTCAAGAAGTAAAGTTTCTCTCAGTTAGTTTTCCCCGAGAGGAAGCTGATTTGAGTTCAAAGGAAGGATGGTCCACTGAGACACTGTGATATTGGAGGAAAATCCATCTTCAGTGGTACAGTGCCCATTAAATGTAAAATCATCAGACTATTTAATATTTTATCATTGTACAACATTGAAGCAACTTTTTCTTTTAATAAAAATCTAAGTAAAAAAAATGTCCTGTATTAAGCAGTGCAAATAAATGCTTTAAAATCAGAAATTATATAGGGAACTTTTTAAGTTCAAACTACTATTTTACATAGATTTTAAAGTGTCTCATTAATAAATAGTTAATTAATGCTTGATAGTGCAATTTGATTGTGATGTTTTAAATGAAAAAAATGTTTATAAAGCATTTATTTTCATAATACTATATGTGGATGGCTAACATTTTAAGATATTGAGTTGTAGACATCCATTTTAAACACAGGAATCCATGCGGATCACCTGCTGACAGAAAACAACAATAATTGTGCAAATAATTCATCCAGGACACTGTCAGAAACAGGCATGTGGAGAAAATGTGGTGTGTTGTCAGTAAAAAAACAACATCAATAATGCTAATACGCTTATAGCTGATGCATGCTTCAGTGATTGGATCTATAAATGCATTTATCTGTATTCAATCCCCAACTGGAAACTGCTGAGTTTTGCATAAGCAGACCACCAGATGCTTATTTATTTTATTATTTATGGGTCAAAATTTAATTATTTTTTCTGTGGTAAACAGAGGGAGATTCTTCTATACAATGCACTGGCTCAAGATGTGAATAATTCATGAAGGTCAGTGCTATTAATCACCATCAACTAGTTTCATATTTTTTGAGACCTTTTGGGGCTAGAGGTTCCCGAGATTGGTCTTTAGGCTAATGGAGGTGACAACCAGCATGTACTGTCCTACTAATGGTCATCAGCCAGACAGGTGGTCTGTTAATGGGAGCTGTATGCCTTGTCCATATACCTGGTTGACCTTACCTGCTCTAAACTACAATGCCTGAGGCAATTATAGGACTGTTGTTATCTTATCCACAGTATCTAAAAACACATTTTTCACCCAGTAGTACACTTCAGAACCCCAGGCAGACACATTAGAGTCACATATGGGTTTAGATCTGGATGAGTGATCATAAAAAAAACATTTTTATTGATCTGATTTCAGAACAGTGACGCAATTTCTTTAATTAACTTTATTGTGTCAGTGTGTGTCTGGGAGCTGTTGCCTTCTTCGAATGAGCAGCATGAGGGAACCAGCTCTGTATGACTGAAGTGTGACCATCTCTGTGGCCTTTAATATTTTCTTGGATCAGCTCAAGAAATAAAATTAAAGCACTAGTTGTGGTTTTGTTTGGTTGTCAAGAGATATAACTTCTTGTGTGATAAGTGAATGTTGGTGTAAAAAAAAGATATGGATGGTGTGTATACTGTAAAATGAGGAATAATATAGTAAAGCACAGTTGTAATAATTATAACAATATAAAAAAATGTTTGTTGTTGTTGATAGTGGAAGAAATGGTAGAAAGGGAATTAAAAAAATAAAAAATATAAATTATTGTACTTGATGACACTGCTGACTTAAAAGAAACTCAGCAACACAAACTTTGAAGCCAGAAGCACGTCTCTCCGAATGGGCAGAATAAAAACTGTTTATTTGTTCAGTAAGGCAGGAGAAGGTTGGCAACAGACAGCCAAGTCCAGATGGTTATATAGCAGCAGGAAAAGTGCCCAAAAAGACAGATTAATGCTGACAAAAAAAATCTGGAGGGCTATGGCTGGCCCAGTAAACAATGTGACAAAGCAAAGGTGGGAATGTGCAAGTATACTGTATACAAGAGGGTTATTGAGGAATAAGAAGCAGGTGCACAGGTGGGTGTTGGGATCAGGTGACTGTAACTGATGGGAACACTGAGGTCAACTGCTGTCAGATGGGATCTGAAAGGAGAGCGTGATGACAGGTGAGTTACTGACAAAAGTGGGAGCCCAAACAGACAGGAGAAGAAGAAAATCTACACCATAACACTTTTCTCATACAGTACTGTATGTAGGTTAGTTGTGCTACTAACAGAGGGAATCCTCAAACTTTCTTTGGTCATATCACAGCTTCAGGTTTATTTTTCAGGTTCTCAAAAAAGGTTTCTTCACTGCTCTGACTGCTAAACACTTCTTTTAAATGATACCATCAATCACAAGCAAAGTGTCCAAGGGGGAGGTGAACACTTGGGGTATGATGTTTGTCTTTTCTTCTCTGAAGACGTCTTGATATACTCTGTGTTTATTCCCTTTTCCCTTTTCTTAAGCACTATTATCTATTACTAATTTATTGTTCATAATTCATAAGTGACATGAATTAACTCTTGATAGTCACAATGCTGCCATCGGGAAAACCTGTGCTGCAAATGATGGCTGTTTTTACTTGTTTTTATACAATAGACTGTCCATTGCACTGAATTAAGTGCTTTTCAATAGCTTCATTGCAAAAGAGGTTTTTCGTGTTTTTTATTTCCCCACCTAAAACAAAGTGGTCGGCTGATGGGGATCCAATGGAGGACAACACAGGTGACCCCAGAATTTAAAAAACAGAAATTGTACACTAACATGGGTAAAGCATTAATATGAAGCCCATGGGGCATACACTTGAACTCAGTTTCTGATATTGAGATGCAGCATTTACATGTGTTTACCCTCCTCTACACCACTAATTGTCGCACCCACCCCCATATGGCACCCAGCCTGCAGCTAAAGTGTCAATCCTGTGCATTGTAACTGTCTAATGTCAGTGCCAACTAATCATGTTAGCTCCCTTCCATGAGCATACATGGGAAATAAGTGAAGCCCTTTTCTGGTTCATATCTAAACATCTGTGATAATGTTGTATTTATTGGACATGCAACAAAATTATGCAAAATAAGTCCCTGAATTTGTTGGTGGAGCTGTTTTTACTCTGACCTCCGCTTCTGAATCACATGATTATTCATTTTTGTGAAATGCATCGTAAAATCTTCCCAGTTAACTTAATTATAGTTAATATAATATATATAATAATAATTACGTTTTCTTAAGTAAAAAAAAAAAGCAATTTATCAAATGTCCTGTCATATAATAAATGAAGTAATGAAGTAATATGATATATATATATATATATATATATATATATATATATATATATATATATATAGAGAGAGAGAGAGAGAGAGAGAGAGACAAAGAGTTAACAAACAATTGGCTACAGGTTTGGTAAAATCCTAGTAAACTAGTAGAATAAACTGGTCCTTGTCCTTGTCTCACTGCTTAAACACATGGAATTAATTATTCAAGTTTGTGTTGTCAAAATTAAAATAATTATGTGTTTCTTTGACCCTAGTCTGAAAATGCTCATAAATATACAATATTCCTCCATCATGTTTGTGCACACTAAGTCAGGGTTTTCCTCCGTGGCCTGCACCTCCCAGTTCTTTAAATCAAGTCATTAATGTCAGATGGATTTTCTGTCGTGGAAGTATAGCCAGTGAAAAATATGGAAGTTTAATTATTCAAATATTCGAAAGTCTGAATTATTCAAAGCCTGGCTGATTTTCTCACTACTGGTCTCATTGGAAGTGAAACCACCAGTCAAATATCTCAATCAACAGTTTATTGGTTCCAGGAGAGAAACTCATCAGATGTTGAAAGAGTTGCACAATCTGCAACAGCTGAATTGCAGCATTACTGAAAATTGCATTTTTATTTTTTTTATTTATTTTTACACTCTGATATTGTGCATATATCTCTGCTGCCCCACAGGTTGTGGATATCATCCAGCAAAATCCTATTTACAGATTACGTTTTCCTTCTGAACCATGTTATCCATCTGGTTTGCAGTGTGCTCTGGAGGAAGGACCAGCTCGTCACTGGGTAATTGTTGTCTCTTTCAGAATACAATGAGCAACCAGCGTCTAGAGTCTACTTTTTAAGAAATCCCTTTGTAAAGTAAAAACAATTGTTCCACCGTACAAACAGTGAAGGTGGTTTAGATCAGATTAATAAACGTTGTCCTGGCTTTCCCTCTCTCCTGGTTTTATTATACCATCTCTGTCCTGCCTTGGGCTCCATGGGATCACAGTCAGCTACTGTCAGTCATGTCATGCCAAGCTGGTTGGGGGGTGATTGAGGCAGACATCTGAGGTCTGTTGCACCAATTGCCCTTTCCCTTGTGGACAACAAAAATAAAATGCTAGCACAGTGCAGGATGAAAGAAGGTTTTACATAGATCAGATAATTACATTTGTTGGCAAGGAGCCTTAGCTCCCTTCAATAAACCTTATCTCCCATGGGAAACCAGGAGTGGTTTGACAAAGGTTAATTAGAAGTCCCTTTTTTGTCTCAATTGTATTTAAAGAGGATACTTTGATGATTATCAGTCAATTCATCATATAATCCTGCAAAATTTATTGGAAGCTGCTTTAAAGAGCTGATGAACTAATTTTAAATCATATGAAATTCAAGTGATCACCACATACAATGTAAATATGTTTTATGAAGGTATTTTAAAAATAAAACTGCATTGAAAACAAAATGTGGTCAGCTCATTAAAGCAAAGTTCAGCCATGATTCTTTGCCAAAAAGTTTGGCACAACTTACTTTAGCCGAGTTAAATTTTCACACAGATCAGTGAGGGGTTTTCTCATCAAGGGGTTTAGTGAGAAAAGTTTGAGCCTCCTGGTCTCACAAAGGTTGTTTTCCTTTAGGCAGCACTGATCACTGTGGCAGTCTCTGCTGCACCATTAACCTGCTGGAGGGCAGGTGAAATCCAGCAGATCAAAATGTATGAAAAGGTCCTTTACTTTACTTTTTAAAGTAGGGTCACCTTTAACTTTTTTATTTAACAAGCAATTCCCACTTTACACATATTTTCAGATTTCATAATAACTCATAAAGATTCTTTTTGCCTGATTATTTCAAGTAAAACTGCCCAATTATTTTCCCTGTTAACTGTAGGACACAGCTGACATGAGCTGACATGATGTCTTGCCTCATTTGCATCAATTTGTTATTTGCCTAATTAGATAAGGTTTGCAGTGAGTTCAGACACAGCTTATTTATTTTTAACCAAAAACAGTAACTTAAATCTAAACCTAACCACAGAGAGGGTGTGAAAGCCTTTTGATGCCTCTGCTGCAGTTAATAGTGCTTTATTCATTCATGCATGTGCCAGTGTAAACAGGAAACAGATTGTCCATTCTGCATTTTATTAATTGCAGAAAATACTACAAATGAGGAACAGCAAAGATAATTGTAGAATTAAAATGAAGAATTTAACTGCACAGCAACAGCTGGCAAAGACAGGTTAGTGATGCTTGTAATTCATTATTTATGTTGCAATCCCCAGTGGGGGGTGATCAGGGCACGTACGTGGGTGTCTGTCGTTTCCAAAGGTCTCTGCTTCTATGAGTCTAGACTACAATGCAACACATAATTTTCAAATTGAAGTGGGGTCGGTAGCACAAGGCATTAATGTTGCAAATGTTGTGGATGTAGCCTGAAAAGCAAGACTGGATTTGCCCCAAGGACCAAGGCCTCCAAAGACCTCCTCCAGGGAGTATGTCAGCTGCGTCCTGCATTATTACATAATCTTGCTGCCCTATCTTGTGCTCACATGATGTATTTTAATAAAGTCTGTTTTACCTAGTTATAAAAAGTTAATTGACATACATATCATGGCTCGAGGTACTATTATAGTCAAGGGGTACTGGTTGGATTCTGGGTCTCTGCTCTGTGCCCTCACGTTGTACTTGATGGGAGCTTGGAGGTAAAGTGAACCTGTTTTGCTCCTGTTTTTTTTTTCTCTGTAGACAGGGTGAAGAACTGTCACTGGCAGAAATGGCCCAGCAGGTTTGTATTTCTCAATAAATCCATTAAACACAGTCACACTCACTTCTCACTTTGTGAGATAACTAAATCAGGATCACCATTTCATGTTAAACTGGCATCATTACTGAAAACACCATCCTGCTCTTTCAGCTTTGAAGAAAATTAATAGTTGAGCTGGAGCCTTTGCTTTGTGATTCCAGACTCCATTATTACATTTTAGACTAGATTTCAGACTAAAAAAATTGGGTTTTGGTTTTTTGAGGTGGTAAATATTTTAAATGGTTTCCCCCTTACAGCTCACACTCTTCCTCTACTCCCTCACTCCATCACTTTGGCAAAGTAAATACGTGTGAAGTCTGGCACACAGCAATTTATACCTCTCCCAAAACTCCTCTTTGCCTGGGCCCACTCCCACATACCACCAGAAGTGAGATAAATCTGACTCTGGGAGACTCACAGGGATATATTCATATTGCTCTGCTCAAAACTAGTAGAATTAAAATAAGCCTCTGTTGTCTATTGGTTTATTTGTGAGGGATGATTTATATAATGTAATAATCACTTTTACCTGCATGATGGTTTAAGATTTTGTTACAATGGTGAAGTGACAGAGGTCTCAAGGTCTATTTAATCTTTACATTACGTAACATTAATATCATCAGAATTGTAGTTACAGGTTTGTCATAAAGCAATGGTGATACAACTATTCATCTTTTCCACTGAGTAGCATATACCCTGCAGTTTCTGGCCTCTCTTTTGTAATTTTCAAAGATGTAATCATAACACAACCGCAATCATTTTTCTACTTTGATTAGATTGTCCAAGACAAGCCTGACTGCATGTTAGACTTGATTGAAAGACAGAGGCAGAATGAGTGATTTAAGTAACAAACAAAACGTGCATAAAGGTAGAGACTGCAGGAGCAGATGGATCATTCAGATGACACTCACCTCCTGGAAATCATGTGGGACAAAACTCAACCCATCACAGTCAAGAAAGCTGCCTGACATAGCTCATCAAAGCACCACTCATCAAGTGAATTCAACTGACAGAAAGAAATCAGAATCACAAAAAAGACACAAGGAAAGGAAGGAGGAAGGAAGGAATCAAAGAAGTCCTGATTACAGGTATCAAGGATGACAAACTTGAGTGCTAGAGATACTAGATGTGCTGATGAAACTTGTCTTAAATGACAGACTAAAAATGGAAAAGGTATATGAAGGATAAGTCAACTTTGTTTGAGTCACAAGTTTGTGTCACATCTTGAAACACAAGTCAAGTCTTGAATCAAAATGTAGAACGTGAAATTAAGTCAAAACAAGTCAACAACACAACATCCATGGCAAACCTACATACTATCATGCATCTGGAGCATTTTGAATTATAAGCCTAATTGATTTTAATAATGCTAATTAGCACTAACATGAGGCAAATTGAAATTGGGAATGTTTATGGTGCTAAAATGTCAGAATATCACCAGCATTATTAGGGTTCATCTTCTGAGACCATGAATGTTCGAACTGGATTTCATAGGAATCCATACATTGGCTGCTGAGATATTTAAGTTTGGACCAAAGTGGTTCACACATATTATTGAGTTTTAAAAAGAGTTTGTTAAGTCTGCAGCACAAATCTTTGTCTTTATTTACACAACAGTTTAAGAAAAAAAACTATAATTACATTCAGCCTGGAACAAGCACGACTCTATTATTATGTTTACTTTCCATTTTGTTTTATTAACCTGTTTTAATTGATGTTTTATATTGTTTTTCACCTTTTGCATAATATTCAGTGGGAACATGGAGGAAGTCTTAATGATGATGAGATGATCAAATCTAACATTGTTTATCTTCTGTTCTGCTCCGCCCTCACCAGATATCTGAGACTCGTAGAAAAAGGCTGTTTTAATTGACACATCCTCAGTGTAAATGGTGAATGCTGTACTTTATTTGGTATTTTTGTCAATTTATTTCCATTAATGAACAGTAAAAGAAAAAAACAAACACCTTAAACCCATGCAACTCAGTGATTTTCATTATGGTAAATTTCTAGAGGTTTTTAATTTCATACACCTTTACTGTCAATCCTGAAGTATTGAGACAATACTCTCAAGCAGAGTATTTATATTTCTCCCAGGACGTTGTATAAAATCAGCATGGTGTCTTGTAGCTGTGAGAATCTCATCAAAGTTGATTATTCTCTTCTTTTTTATTTTTCACACTGCACCAAACCAAAAGCTGTAGAAATCAGTGAGTGGACACAATAGTTTGAACAGTCTGATACTTTAGTCCCCCTGGTTGTTACAGTGTTTTTAAACAGTGTGGACAGTGAAGCAGGTTTGACAGGCACCAGATCAGATCTGCTCTGACAGTTTCTCAGACTGTCCCAGGTTTGCTGGATGTATCATTGGGAGGTTTGGTTCATCTCTCACACCTGATTCTGTGTTAAGGGGACAATAATCATGGTACATCTGCAGAGGGGGATGAATTTCTGCTTAGAAACAGAAACCAGCATGTTTAACAACACAATGACTGCATGTCTGTTCATTTCAGGCTAAACTGATTAAATCTAGATGGCCTTAAAAATATTTGAATGTAAATGTAATGTAAAATGTAAATTGTTCAAACCTGAGAAGTGAATAACATTTTCAACAACACAGAAATCACTGGCTAGGGGTAATATAGTTTGTTCTGTTGTAAATTCTGCAATGTCATCATCTTTCATGGTGATAAAATAACCATAAAATTAAGAAAAGTCAGGCACAGAGGGACTATAATAGAGTGAAAAAAGGCAGTGGTCATGCATATTAATGTCTCATTCATTCATGATTGACGCTAGGATGGATTAAACAACACACTGTAAATATTGCACCAGAAATCAACAACAATAAAAATATGTTTGTTTGTGCATCTATATTCAATCACGATGTATAGAGACATATAATCAGATGGGATAAGACAGATTTTCACTGGTGGTTTGGAGAAAAATGCCCAAACAGGCACCACTGTGGACATTTAATATGCCTGCTATTTTCAGTGGTTTGATTGCAGCAGCCACATATTTTTGGACATGATTGTGGCACTTCCCTGGGCAAAGTGTCACAGCTTTAGTCACACTGTGCATGTTATAAACACGAGAGAAGACTTTGAAACAGGCACTCTGTAGGCAGAAAGCTACATACATGTATGTGAACATCTCTGTTTGTTCACTCTTCATCTTCTTTTTTTACTCAGTTCATAGCTCATGCTCATTAAACATCAAGTTCACAGCTGAGCAGTGAACATTAAAAAAACATCTTTTCTAATAGTAAACTTGTGTAATTGTCTTCTCTTCTTATCACTTTTAATAATAGACAGACAAGCAATGTATTTCTTGAGCTGATCTCCAGCACTGACTCATCTCCAGGTCATTGATTCCCCTTAAATGACTTGAACAACACTGTCCAAGCTCTTACTCATTGCTCAATCAGAGGGTGATTCAAGTGAGCAGAGTCTGAGCAGATGGAGGATTAAAAGAAAAAGCAGGTCTCACATGAGAGGCTGCCATTGTATAAGGGCAGTGCTACCTTTCATTAACCTCTGTAAATAATGTTAACAAAAAGTCCTAAAACCTATTATCCCAGCTCAAAGATGACAACATTTGATTTTCCCGGACAATAATGTTCAGCTTGAACCAGAAGAGAAGCCCTTGAGCTACAATCTTGTCCAAATCAGGATATCCATACCACAAACATCTTTGTGACATCAGCAATTATTGGCATATTTTTCTTTTCTTTTAAGTACTGTAATCACTAAGTTCATTTCCATCAACTTGTGTTACACCTAGAAAAAAAAAAAAAATGAAATATTTGAAAAAAAAAAACTTGGTCAGTTGGTATGAAATGTGATGAATTGGTAAGAATAAATAATGGTGAATAATTCATGATGTATATTTAATGGCTGAATGTCACCAGACTAGAGAATTAGCTAAATCTGTTCCCGGATGGTTGGTAAAGGTGTACCACAGGGATCAATATTAGGTCCCCTGCCGCCCCTACTTTGAACAAAGAAAAGAAGCAGGAAACAGGTAGCTTTAACACATGTTAAAGCCTGATGTTTCATTGATCTTCCATCCACCATGACTCTAAATTGAAATCTAATAGATACACCAGAGCATTAAAATACTTGGGGGTTTAGTTAATTAGAAGGTAACAAAACTCAAGCTGAATAAGATAAAAATTCATATTTGGTTTCCATACATGACTAGAGGTTGTTTCACATTTCAAAACAGAAAAAACATGATACACTACATTGTCTACAGTGGATTATGTAGATGTCACTGGATTATGTAGATCACAATCACCACTGTGGGTGGTTCAATGCCTTCTTCTAAAAGGCTTCAGGACACTCATGTTTTCATTTATAAGGACCTTATTTACATTTATTTATAAGAATCTTCCTCCCTCCAAATGAATTCACCTCAAACACACACAGTGTAAAATTTGTAATTAACCATTAACCTGACAACATTTTTGATGAAATGTAATTCATTAAGGCCCTGAAAAGAATTAAGTCATGCCTGAAGAAACAGACAGGTCATTTCTGCAATTACAATCAAAAAAGACCTTTAACATTAAATATGAATCACCATGATTCACTGTGAGGATAAAAACCACAGCAAATAGCACAAATAGTTAACAAACACTGAGTTCTGCATGTAAGAAATTACTGAAGCAGATTTTGTCTCCAAAAGTAGAAAAGAATGGCTTTTTTTCTTCTGAGCACCTGAGAAGCTTCCTGTAACCACTTGACAGGCTCATCACAAAAGATTTCACCACAGCATCCTTTCCCACTCCACCTCACTCAGCCACCTTATTCTTACCTCTCTTCTGAGTTAATTTACCTCCTCAACCTCATGAGCACAACTAATGGAGGAAAACTGGCTCAAACAACATCAGAGAGCAGTATGTACAAATAATTTGTCCATTTGTTTTATTTTTGGACCCAAACTATTATCTGTTAATCAAAGGGGCTTGCAGATTCATCAAAGAGATAAAGAGGGAGGAAAAATAATACTTTACCTGAATTATATAGTCATAAAAGCTGCGTCTGCCTCATTAGAGACATTCCTTGCTGTTGTGATGTGGAGGTGATGGGTCATCAAGGATTAAATGATCCAATGCATGTGTGTGGGTGTCCTCCTGCTTCTTTTGTCATAAACAAACTGCTGAAAATAAAAGGAAAATGTCACTGGTGTTTTCTGTGAATTACCTACCGGGCTGTGGGTGGTCGCAATGATGCATTGAGGCAGCTCTCCAGGCAGCAGGATAAGACTGTCTTTGTTTTCAGGACTGTAGATGGAAATGCATGGAAAGGAATCAGGGAAGTGCCACTGTTTACATTACTAGCTTTATTTCCATGTTTTTTTAAGGGATTCTTTGAATCCTACATTATACAAAATGCTGAATTATTGGAAAGTATAATTATTCTACATATGCCAAAAATTATACCTAGAACTCTCCAGCTGTTGTGATAACCATTGCTACCCATCACTAAAGCTAAATTTACATTGCAGTTTTTTCCCCCTTATTTCCTTTTTTCTTATCTTTAAATAAAAACAATGTATTTAAAGTGAAGAAACTACACAGTGATATTGCATTTCTCCTGCCTTCTGTCCAACATCCAGTTTTAGGCATTGTTAAGGTTCTATGGTTATTATTATCTAATATTAGCCTAATAATTAATTATAATGAGCCTAATAATTTTTGCTTTTGTAGAGCTGCAGGCATAATAGATCCAACTAATGTATATTATCGCTGCGGAATTATACATGAGGTTGCTTTACTTTTACCCTATATATCTCCATGGACAAGATAAGAAAGGAAATAAGATGGATCCTTGACAAACCCTAAAATACTAGACCAACTGACATGAAGGAGGTTGAAGAAGAGAAACCAATACTGTTTTTTTTTTTTTTTTACTGCCTCAGTGCAGCAGTAGCTTCTATCAGCAGGAAACCATCGTCTCCACCTGTCTCTGTCCAATTATTTTGGAGGAACATATTCCATTTCTCCCAACCTTGATTTTATTCCTGAGAGATCTCTAATTAGTTGCCATATTTTTCCACATTGCTGTCCACAGGAGACAAGTTAAGCCTTGAAACAGGGTCATAGAGGAGGCAGAACATTAAACCTTAACAGGCTGCCAGACAATAGTTGAGGACAGTGAGCAGTCACCTGACTGGCTGTGCTGAAAACATCAAGATGCATGGTGTCACTATAGATCTCTGCAGGATGTATGAGCAGTCAGAGACGGGGGAAGGTAGATGTATACCTTTAGTTTATCATGGCAACTAGACTTTTATAAATCTGACGCCAAAAGAAACCAGAGGGTTGTTCACCAAATGATTTCAGTTTCCAAGGTGACTGAAGAAAAACACACGAAAGAATCAAAAAATTGATTTTTGTTCTCATGTCATCTTTTTTTAATTCTTTATTTATCTTTGCATTTAGACTTTCTGTGGATACAGTTGCTGTTGATCTGCAAATGAGGTGTGAATATGAAGTACCTCCATCCTTGTCACTCCATTACCTGCTCTCTGTGCTTCTCAGTACACCCTCTTCCCCTGAAAGTTCAAGAATCACATGCACGCTGACTGCAGGGCTATTGTGTTGGATAGAAATTGGACATACATTAAGCTGTCAGGTGCTCTTGTTATTGTTCCCTTTCAGTGTATATACACACACACACATATATATAAAAGTGTGTGTGTGTGCGTGTGTACGTGTGTGTGTGTGCCTTTAGATAATCTTTATTCTTTGACTTGAAATTATTGAACATGAAGAGTATTTATGTGCTTCCTTTGTTGAATCATCAGAATGGGCTATATGGTTTATTGATTGTACTGCATATGGGGATATTTACGCACAACAATGATGATACTAATAAATGGTACAACTATTTCAAATCAGTGATGGAAAATAACTCAACACCTTTACTGCAGTACTGTGGATAAGAGCAATTTAGAGGTACCTCCACTCATTATTTCCATTTCAATGTTACATCACTATTTTCCCATTTACAATATCTCTTAAGAGGCAGGAGAAGGGTATTTAATATAGGGTATTTGATATATTTGAAAAATATAATTTAATATATGCACAAACAAATTAAATGATGCAGTCGTAAATGAATTTGATAATAGTGTTCATAATAATGTGACTTGGTTAGTAGTACTTTGTTTATTCAATAAGAAGTAAATAAGACAATAAGGAATGATATTGCAAAAATAGTCATATACAATTAAAAAATAAATCCTGTAGAAGGAATACTTTTACTTCCACAAGCAACATGAAGTGCATTTATAATATTTTCCTGCATTTTACCCTTTTAAATGCAGTATTTATACATTGTTGTATACTATATATTTTTTCTTATTTAAATAAATGATCTGAATACTTCTTCCACCACTATAATACATTTTCAAAGGTCAAAAGTATGCAAGTAAAGTATGGTAAGTAATGCTTCAGCCATAAAGTAATATTTGACACTAGTTTTCTCCATCTCTTCCCCTCTGACAGTTGCTAGATAAAGTCCAGTTTAACCCTCCTTAGACTGAAAAAAATGAGCATGAATAGAATTTTTTTTCATATCTTTTAAATCACCTTTTGACCACTGAGATTTTCTTTAACTACTGTTAAGTTAAGCTCACTGAGCCAGCCATTCCTCTATAGGATGAAGAATGGATGTCAAGGCTGCATATTAATGCCCATGTTTTTAAATGAAATGTTTAATAATGTTTGTGAGTCTGTACACTTTTGGCAGCATACCTTTTGTCAAGCTAGAAAAACAAGCAGTATGCATGTAGAAATACAGCACACACACAGAGATGTGATAGAGCTTGGAGGTAATACTCACCATGCAAGCAGCAAGAGCACATGTTGTACAGAAGGAAGTCAGAAAACATACATTTTTAATTCAAGTCTTGAATGAAAAAAATAAATGTTTAATGCTCTACTGCAAATCCTAGAAAGGTAATATTCATCATCATGATTCCACTTCCCTGCTGCAAAGAATCATAAAGCCGATGTTCCCTGTGAGCGCCTGTCACAGCATATTGCCTTCCACAACTGCAAACAAACAAGTCTTTGAAAATGACAGCTGTAACCAAAACTTTAGACATCTATGAAGGGCCCAAAGCAAAACAAATTATGACACTTGTGAAATCATCATTTATCAAAATGAAAGTTTCGGAATTAAGCTGAATGATGACGCCCCTTAGTTGAGCTGCATGCAGTCGGGGGTCTTCTGCTCCTTGTGTTTCTCTCTGTGTTGCTCTCTCCTGCAGGCAATGACAATCCTTATAGCCTGCAGATGGTTAAAGTTGTAGCAAACCAATTTCCAACAGCATGAAAGCTTTGCTCCGAGTTAAATTGGAAATTAGCTCCAAGTCATTGACAGTGGGGGAAACTGCTCCTATATGTGCACTGAAGTTTAAATTGGAAAAATAACTGCCCCTGATTGATAAACAACTATGATGAGCTCATTTTAAAATAGTTTTAAATAAGGCTTGTCTCAATTCCTATGTTGGATGTAATTTTACTCTAAGGTTGGTTTGACCATTTTAAATGCAGAGATGAGATTAGTAAAACAGAGCAAGTAACACTTTACTTTAACCCCTATATTTTGCAAAAAAAAAAAGTTTTTAGCCTAAAATAATCCCGAAACATCCTCAGTACAGCAAACTAGAGTTTGCATTAGCACAATCACTAGTGTCAGCCACTGCCAGTTGTGAGATAACAGCATACACTAATAAAAGATGCCAACTACACTAACTGTTCTCATACATCTTCTAGCCACCAATTTCAGTGCACAATAAACTCATTAAAAAATTCTCAGTCTGGATCTGACTGAGGCTCAAACATGTGACTGAGTCGCTCCAATGTTTCCTCCGATAATCTTGGCACGCTCTGCTGACTCATCTGTCAACCAACAGCAAGCAGCGAAGTGGGTGGGGCCCAATCCTCATCCATCCATTGTTTACACACAAGCACAAATAATCCAAAGTTAAAATTCATAGATTCATTCAATTGTTGATCTGAAAAACTCATTAGGACATGTTGAGTTTGAAAGGTAATTTTGACCTCAGATAACCCAATAGCAGGACACCTCCAGGTGTCTTAACCCTCCACAGCTCACGCTGTGGCCTGTTGAGCCCTGCAGTGACAAAGCTGTGGAGTCTGTAACAGAGGCATTTAATCGACCAGATAAAAAAAGAAGAGTCATTACAGAGGGAACTTCTGTGGCCCTGAGATAAACTCAAAAGAAAGCCTCACACTTCATAAATCCACTTTAATTTACAGAGCAGAAATGAGTTAAAAACAATGACTTTTCAACCTCAACTCATTAAACAATTCTTACTCACTGCCATAGTAGGAATAATGGCTTGTAAAGAATCAAACTCCAGACTGGGAGAGTGGGACCATAATGACCAGAGTGAATGGAACTGCACATTTTGTGCGTTCCACTCTGCTGGGAACTGCCTCAGCGGACAGCTGGATGGGTGATTTACTGAATGTGTTTTGGAAGGCTGGATCTCTTTTGTACATGGCTTTGAGCTCTGAAACTGATAACATACTGAATTTAGAAATGATACACCTATACTCACAGCAGATTCCCACACAGTTTATAGGTGCTTAAACTCATGTGAGAAGATTGAAAGATTCACACATGTGCTTATATGTTCCAGCTGTAGATCACAGTAACAGTTACCTCACCAGAGAGCAGGGTCCATTAAAAAGGCAATTCCTCTGAAAGATTACCACAGCTACAATATGTATGATTTATTATGAGGCTTGGACTTGGAGACTTCTCTCTATTGAATTTGTTTTATGGCTGTTCCTCACACGCATAGTGAAAGGGGATGGATATCCCTCCTGCTGCAATCACCATTTAGCATATTTCCAATGCCATATTTGCAGCTTCAGCTGCAGTGGATAATTTCATTCCCCAATATGCACTGTGCACTGACACTGAACAGGAATAAGACAATGTATTCACTTTGATTAGTTTTCCACCACTGCATGTGTCTGGAAGATAATAGGCCTATAGACATGACTGTGACTGTGCAGTGAGATATATAAATTCTGTTTTGGTGCGATTATCCAACGCTAGAATATTTAAGGGCACGTTCATGAAAGGCCAGCTGCCTCCTAACTACAAACACACTGCATCGAAAATAAATTAATTTCCTTTTAGTTGGTGTCCAGGCTTACTGCCATCTACTCTGCATGGAGAGGGGACTGCACTAATACACTAAAACCACAAGCTCAAATACACACAGATTACACATGATGGATTATGACTCAACATATTCAGCATTTGGCTGTTCCTAGTAATAAACAAATTCAAGTTGTGCTGCCTTCAAAATCCAACCTAAGAGTGGGAAAAAAGTTCAAAATAGAAGAACTGGTTCAGCAGAAAGGGATCTGTGTTACTGATATAAAATATAATCTCATGATTAGTTTACAGCAGCAGTATTTTTCTCTTGTATTGTCTCAAGGTGGAGCCAGTTTTATCTACTTTCAGCAGCCGAGCTGCTTCTAGGGGTCACAGGAGAAATCTGGAGCTGTGAGATGATTAATGGAGCGCAGGAAAGAACAAAAAGTTCTGCTTTGCAACTTGAAACTTATATTTTTCTCAACTCAAATGTTATTTAAATTGAACCCTCTGAACAGTTTAGAGGGGAAATGTGTCTTTGATGCTCAATGAGCTCATCTCCACAACACCTGAAAGCTAAAAGGAAGCGGTGCAGGGTTTGGTTTGATAATTAAGCCCGAAGAAAACTTCTTGATGAACTTTTAGCTCTGCTCCACTGGTCTTCTATTTATCTGTGATGGGTATTTGCATCATAGACCACCAATGCCCTCTGGTGGACGCAGGTAGTACCGGGCCTCCTGGGTACATCAGGAAAGGTGAAGGTGCAGATGCAGGAATTGGCGTCTCCACATGTTTAACTGAATTATTCAGAGCCTCCATCCACGTTCAGAGGGAACGAGTCATCATGTCACCTCGTAATACTGATCAGTTCTTATATTCAGCTTTATTAATAACTATTGATGAGGTTTGATGGGGGAATATATATATATATATATATATATATATATATATA
>CM076667.1:14517868-14535371 GCA_038496675.1 Rachycentron canadum
TGTATAAGAGACAGATATATATATATATATATATATATATATAAAATACATTTCTTCATAATTTGCTCCAGTAGAAATGCTCCGAATGCCTTAAAGTGTATTGATTTATGCAACAGCAGCCAAAACTCCAAACAAATCAATAATCAATTACCAAACTCTCAGTATTATAAGCGCCGTGCAACCGTCTGCCAGCCCCGGTCTGTCTGTCACAGCGCACATTGTGTTCCGGCCGCAGAAAAATCTTTTCACACTTGCAGGAAACGCAAACGCATGCGCGGAGGGGAAACCAACTGGTCTGTGTCAAGTCAAGGCAGACGAATGTGATCGAGCCAAAAAAAAAAAAAATCCCAAAAAATTAAAAAAAATAAATAAAAAATAAAAAATCACCTGTATTCTGGCATTCATGGTGACACAGTGAGTATGCGTTTATGTCTGATTTTATATCAACAGCACAGGCCTCTGGGAAATCTATAAAACCTCGTGTTTGTGCGTCTTTTTTGAGGAGAATGAGGCGGATCATTTCAGGAGCAGTGAGGCTGGAGCATCTTTATCTGGATATTCCTGCCACAAGAAACATTAGGATTCATACTGGACAAACACTGCATATTGTGATCTGCATTAAAATGAGAAAATTGTTAGTCAAAGCTGTGTATTTGTGCAGATCTGCTGCGGTTTTTTGTTTTTTTTTGCCTTGAGAGGATAAAAAATCATCTGACCGCACTGTAAATTATCAGCTTTTCCGATCGCATAATGTCATTGTGTTTCTATAAATGGCCGCATGCTGCTTGCTTTAGGGTAATTGCATTTCTTGAATCGACCATCATGTATGTGTGTGTGTTGGATGTGTGTGTATCCTCCGGAGGAAGCGACTGATGGATGCGATGGCTGCGGTCATAGAGTAACGCCTTGTCGCTATCATTGCTGCTCATCCCTCACAGACAGAGAGAGGAGGAGGAGGAGGAGGAGGAGGAGGAGGACGAGGGTTGTTGCTCATCACAATTTGGTTTTGTTACATTCAGCATGAGCCAACAAACCGATAGGACGTTGGCCACTGGTTTCCTGGGGTGTTTGCATTGAGATAAACGAACCTAGTTTCTTGATCAAAGACAAAATGTGGATTATTGAGGCTGAACTGGACAGAAGTTGAGCCCCGCGCGTCATGGTCGTGAAGTGCTCGTGCATTCCGCAAGACCTCGCTTCAGGTAGTGTTGACATTTTAAGGAATAACCACTAGAATTTGCAGGATGTCAGGATAAGAGTGACCAAGCTGACTTCCTTTTCTTTCTCAGGAAGACTCAGGCCTCCTCGGACCTGCACGCCTCCCAGTCAGATCTTTAATCTCGTGTGATTTCTTGGACTCTGATGTTTGTGTGCTGTGTGAGAGATGCTCCATCTTGATGCGGTAATAATCTTCCAGTGAGACCTTCCCCTCCCCAGCGCGGCTCTCACACTCTGCTCTCCCGTCCTCCTCCCTTTCAGTCCATGGGCTCAGAGCGGGTGGAGATGCGTAAGAGACAGATGCAGGTTCATCAGGAAGCAGCTGCCAGTGTCCTCCAAGCGCGCCACAGGATGGGAAACACCCCCACCAACGCCTCAAACGCCTGCTGCTTCTGCTGGTGCTGCTGCTGTAGCTGCTCCTGGTATTAACACTCCACTGCTTCCCACACACGCAGGGCTGGAGATGGGAGAGATGTGGTCCAGGGCATTTTGGGGGGGGGGGACACATTCTAGGTTGAGATCATGATGATAATCCTAATTTAAAGTCATCCAGCAGTTTATCTGCCATTTGCTGCCATCAATAGATTTACAGAGCATCTTCAGGGCGTAGAAAGGGGCAAACACAGTTGTTGTATCTGTTCCCAAACCACAGAAGCAGAGCAAAACTGAAACTATTGGGTGATGATCAATTAGACAGTATACAGGACATTATTCTGCACTATTTGATTGAAATGTTATATCTACCTTCAAATCACTGTAAACAGATGCTATGACAAAACAAGATATTTCAAAGTGTAAATATGGACCATGGGAATTTATAATGGACATTTTTGCAACTGATTAATCAAACTAACCTGCAGATTAAATGAAAATTAGTCCATTGTTAGAGACTTTTCTATTTAATGTAGTATACATTATAAAATATGATATAAAATATAATAGCAATGCACAATTTTGACTATTAGAATATAATATTAGAACCTGTCTGGACTGGAAATGTAACCACAAACACACTGTTTACGACATCTTTAACATTACAGACATTAGGTTCATTTCCTGTCCGCCCTGATTGATGGGAGTCTCTAAAACACCTTATACATAATAATGTCAGTTATGCTAGAAAATGCATTGACTTTAACTTGCCATTATAATACACAGAAAGCTGCTGCACATTTGTTTTTAATGCATCCATTTCCTGTCATACTACTTGTACATTTCAGTTGGTTGAAGGAGCATACTGTTGTTTGTACCTATATAAATCCATTTTCTATGCGTGTATACTAGCATTGATTTTCTGCAAGTGTATTGCAGCTCGACAGCACAGTCAATGTAGACATTTGAATCCTGCACAAATGATTTGGAAAATGTTGGCACTAAATTGGGTGTTACCAGCAGAAACTACGGTGGTAGACAGAATATTTTGACATGTGAAAAATTCCACTGCAGTGCGCAGAACATCATGGCAGGTCTATAAAATGAGAGGAATCCTTCAGCAGTAATTTGGTTATTGGTAATTTGATTATCTATGGTACTCAGATATCTACTTGGGAATTACTAACGTCACTGCAAAATAAGAAGATATCACTATCTGTCTAATTCTGTAGCTCAATAAAGGATGTATCCTCCCTTTTGACTCCATCCTCACACCTATCAAACAACACTGCAGCCCACACCATGATCCCGGAAAAAACAGATTCACAGTGGTCCTGTGACCCACGCTGGATCTCATTGGATAGAGGCCTCAGGGGTTTTAATCTGTTTTGCAATTATCAACCGTTTACTTGAGCTTCTTCTGAGCACAGCCAACCTGTCGTGTGCCATGTTAATTCACTCCACTGGGGATGAGTAATAAGTTTTGTCTCCACATCTATATCAATTCCATCTAATTGTTGCACAGCTACAACAGCCACATTCCCAGATGGGATGGCTCACAGTGGACTCTCACCTGAACCAATTAGTCTACAGCCAGCTGCTGCTTCAGGTGTTGGGAACATTTTAATTATGCACCGTGATCCCTACAGGATGAGGTGGACATTTGACACACTTTACTAAATATGCAAATGTTCCCAGTGGACCATGTTGAATCTACTGTAGATGTTCAGTTTGTTTGAATGTGGAACAAACAACATATTTAGTATAAAGGGCCTTTGTGGTGCTGTAATATAGACAATACATGTGTGTGTTTGGTTTTTAGACTAATGTTATGTAAGAAAAGGAATAAACTTTTGGCATGTCTTTAAATAAATTTAGCAAGAATGCAAACATATGGTGCGTGGCCAAAAGTATGTGGATAACTCTGTCTGCATGCTGCTTTTATGATTTGAGCTAAACTCTTTGGTTCCAAAGAAATGAAATGAAACGAAACCTACAATGACACATTAAAAATGAGGCATGATCTACTTGTAACCAGGACATAGCAGATTGTGGTGTTGATGTGGACATTCATTATGAGCAGTTCAACCAAAGACTGATCCAAGATTTTTTTTATCTGGAATACTTTTAGAGGCAGACACTTTTGTTTTGTGTAACATAAATATACATCTTTTTCCAATTATTATCTTGAGACCCCATTGGGCCCAGAAACAACATGGGGGTATAATGTTCATGTTTCTACATACCTGAATGCAGTGTAGATTCTGTAGTTTTTTTGGGTATGATTTTAAAATCTAACCAGCTTTATTCACTGTTTTTAGTGAGGAAGGCTGACAATTTAAGTACTCAAGAGCTATTTTAAATGCTGTTGGTGGGAAAATCAGACATGGTTGACAACTTACTTTAAATAGTCTCATGATCAAAGACGAGTTTTTCTTATTGTGTGTTTTTCTTCCAGTTTGACTGTGAGGAGCGAGGATGAGACAATTCAGAGATCCACATTTGAACACAGGACGGAGGGAACAACTAACTGTGAAGAAAGGTAATGGATAAACATTGTAAATCACCAAAGGATTATTTGAACAAATTTAAAGAGATTTAAATAGAAACAAACCTTTCTTTTTAAGCCTGAAGCCGACTCTGGAAGACGCCCACTCCTGGTCAATATCGTTTGAGAAGGTGATGAAAAGTGCTGCAGGTCGCAGCTGCTTCAGGCAGTTCCTGCGGACAGAGTTCAGTGAGGAAAACATGATGTTCTGGCTCGCATGTGAGGAACTCAAAAAGGAGACCAACAAGACTGTGGTGGAGGAGAAAGTCCGTCAGATATATGAGGACTTCATCTCTATCCTTTCCCCTAAAGAGGTGAGACGCCGTGGCAGGACAGAAGAGGAAAGTATAATGTTATGGTCACTATGATTATCTGAAGAGCAGATATTTTTACTTAGTAATTAGTCTTATTTATATCAGTCAATCGACAATTAATCATATTAATAAATTAATCAATCATATTTCAAGTTAAAGATCCAAACCTACTATTTTGTCTTTGTTGAGCATTTTATGCTTTTTGTGTGATATATTATTGTATTTTAAATATGAAAAGTTAATATTTGTATAGGTATTGGTCAGACAGATTAAACCATTTTAAAGACTTCTCAGGTTTTGAGATATTATGATGGCCATTTTCTGGTGTTTTTTTGACAAAAGACTAAACAATTAATATTTAATTTTAATAGTTTTTGGGATTAGGCTACTTTTAATCTTAATCTGTTCATTCTAAGAATAATTTAACATTATAGGGAATGTGCTTTTGTTTGCTTTCTCATTGACATTGAGATGAGAAGATTGATCCCACTTCCATGTGTCGAGTTGACTGGTTTATTTTAGCATGAAGCAGGGGCGACAGCTAGCTAGCACCTCTAAAGCTAAATAATAATTTTATGTTTCACATCTTAATGTTTTGAAACTTTTAGTTTGTTACAAGATATAAGATGATAACTAGCACTTTAGAGGTGCTGGTGGGATATTTCTGAACTTTGAAGAGAGCCTCACTGTCTGTTTCCTGTCTTTATGCTAAACTCAGCTAATAGGCTAACTTTTGACTTGAGCCTCATACGCTACACAGAATAAAGAGCAGTAACAATCTTTTCATCCATTCTATGCAAGAAAATGCTCAACTATCACAATATATACAATATGATACAGGAGCAAATCCCGTGTTCGTTTAACAAGCAGACATTTTATCTGCAAAAAGTAGTAAAATGGAGTAAAAAATGTGAGTTAAGTTAAAGTCTGTGGCCATTTACCCATAAAGGAATAACTAAGATTCTGGTGAAATAGGTCTTCTGTTTCATATGAAGCTTCAATTGCAAAGGAGAGGCATTTCAATTTCTCAATTAACTCATCATTTTATCTGTGTGTTTATATCTAACAGACACTGTCTCCCTGTCTTCTCCAGGTCAGCCTGGATTCTCGTGTTCGAGAAGTGATAAACCGCAACATGCTGGAGCCAACCTCGCACACATTTGACGACGCTCAGCAGCAGATCTACACGCTGATGCAGAGAGACTCGTACCCCCGGTTCATAAACTCAGCTGCGTACACAGATCTGCTGAAGGGCCTGGAGGAGCCTCCCCCTGAGCCATAGACTCTCTACTGCCACACACTTAGCTTTTCAAAATGGCGCATGCGTCCCACCCGAAGGAGTTTTGTGTTCCTGTTGGAGTCCTGCTATTTAGAGAAAGACAGACAGGAAAATGAACACTACTTAAAACCGGTCTTTATCCAGCTGTAACTGCTGTTTATTTACCCATAATTAGCTTACCAAAATCCTTGGAGCAAGCAAGAACAAATGCTAGGTCCAGCATCAGTTACTTGTTCAAAAACATATCTATATTTTTATATATTCCCTAGCGCTTGACATTGCACTTTTCTACCTTGTTTAATGAGGGAAAGCATGTATCTGTGAGCACTGCATTTGTATTTAGGTATATTGTGAGCCTTAATGCATATCCAGTTCTTGTAGAAACTAGTTATTTAGCAGTAACATAAGAAGAAGGAAAGTGCCTTGGAATAAGATCTTCTACACTAGCACCTTTGGTCTAACATGGTGCAACTATGACTTCATATGTTGGTGCTTTCAGCTCTTCTCAAAGATAAACGTTTTTACATCTCAATGAGCTGATAACCGGAACTAGATCTTGTCTGTGTGTTTCAATACTGTGATATTAGTCATACTATATTTAATTTAAACAAAACAGGGAGATATAAACTGAATACACGACCATGACCACTGATATATTTGTGTATTTAAAAAGGAATTTGTGTGAAATAGCTGAATTCTCACAAATAAAGCACAATCGTATGTTGTTTTTGCTGTTGTGTCATGAGCATTCACAAAATACTCTATTCTTTAAGATAAAAACACACTGACTTGTTTTTCTACATGGATTGCATATTAAGCTGCCTTAATATTATACTTATATGATCTCTGCATATGTGCTTTGTTTGCAACTCCTTCAATTGGAGATTTGACTAATTAATGTAATGATCTACACATTTCTTATTCACCGTGTTGTGACGTCAAAAACACTGAAAAATATCCATCACATTACGAAAAGCCTAAATTGATGTCTTTAAGTTGATTTTTTTGGTTCAACGACAAATTCAAAACCCCCAAATTATTCAGTTTACAATAATTTAAAACATAGAAAATATGATATTCATCAAAACTGAGAAGCTAGAAGCAACAAATGTTTGGCATTTTTGCTTGTTAACTGCCTTAATTAGTTGTGCTGATTAACTGACTGGTAAACTCATTTAGTTCTACAAATAGACATTAATTAAAAACATTTAACAACAGGCCATTTATTGTAAGATAGTAAGTATTAAACCATAAAGTATAGCCCTAATTATTACCTCCGCCAAGTAGGTTATGTTTTCACCCATGTCTGTTGTTTGTTTGACTGTCAGAAGGATTACACAGAAACCTCAGAGGTGATTGGAACCAAACTGGATTTTGGGAAGGGTCAATGGGCCACAGGAGAACCCATTAAATTTAAGTGCCATTCAAGAATTAATTCCTCCCACTTTTATCGCTTTCCTATAAAATACAAGATTTAGACATTTCCATCAACTCTTCAGGAAATTAGCTTTTCTGATCTAATTATCTTTTATTTAAAAAAAATATATATATATCAGACATATTTATGGTGTTGAAATGTATGTGTTGATGCAATTTGGTGCAGAATAATCTGGATCTGGTTTTTAAAAAATGCCAAACCTGCATTATGCTATCAGGCTACTTCCATTTTCTATTATAAAGAGACAGACGGGTAGGATTGTTTGACCTTGGCGGAGGTATGCGCTCTATTGAGTGCCATTCTAGTTCCAATACATACGTTTCCTGCAGGTAATGGCTTGTCTCAATGGCAAAATAGCTTTACAATCAGGCAACTAATGTTACTCTACTGTAACACTGAGGGTCATGTGTGGCTCCAGGTCAGGATGCAGCATTGTTTCAGTCATGCCTCTCCTGGGCTAACGTGTAGCAGCCCCAGTCCTGTCTGGCTCTATGAATAGCAGCGTGGTTTTATTGTCAAGTAAGTCAGTGGTTCCTCGAAGTCCACGGAGTCAACACTGGGGTAAGTCCCAGAGGACTCTGATGATGCTGTGTGGTCGTACAAATACTGGAGTTCATTCATCACTGATGGGAGGAAGCTGCTTCTCTATGAACCGTTTGATATCCACCATTTCCTGCATGGATACGAAAGACAATAAAAAATATGTATGATACAGAATGAAAATCGAGATCTAGTGTCAAAATGTGGCTTTTCCCACACTGACCTCTGGACAGGCGCTATGAGGTAGCCCTCGATACGACTTGAAGGTGATGTTGGCAGGATTGATGAGACTCTTCATCTTCTCTGCTGTCTGGCTGCCAAACACAAAGGGGACCAGGGGGTCGGCATCCCCGTGGCATTGTAGGACATGCATGTCCTTGTTAGCACTGTTGGCCGACGCCTGAGAATAGAAGAGATAAGGATTATTCATATTATCTGATTATGATTATGGTGGTTGGTGGTATCGGTTATGGGATATTCCTAATCCTTAAGTCAGTAAAGGGAATAATGCACTATAAAATGAACATTGGAGATTTATTCCTTTAAGCTTCTGCTTTAATATTTACTGAACAGTAAAACACAGGTGTAGATCAGTCAATTTTTTTTGTTTTACCTGAGGGAAGGATTTGCGGAGAGGAAGCCAGCAGCTCAGAGCAACCACTCCAGCAAGTTTCTGATGAGTTGTCAGAGCTGTGTAGAGAGACAGTGCTCCACCCTGTAAAAACAAACCGACACAACACAACAACTCTCCTAAGCCTATTATTGACAAAGACACAAAAACATCAAACCATCAAAGAATGGAGGTCATTTCAGGTGCTTATTGCATGAAAAAAGCAGCCCCAATATTATTCACTATTATTTTAATATCTGAAACTAATTAAAGATTTGTCCGTTTGCATATGTGATTAAATGCTCACATACAGGTTACTTCAGTGCAGTATTTTAGGCCACTCTGTGTGTTGAGTGGGAGCTGCACAAAGAAATACTGCCAACTGATTCGTTGACCTTGTGGTTGACACTGAAAGGAATAGCTCCGGAGGGTTATGTGCCAAACTGTTTCTTGGCCAAGAACAGCAACTTCATGGAGTTTCTGCTGGTTGTCTAGCAACTGCTAAAAAGCAAGAAAGACTCCTGTACAAAACCCACCCTCTAATGGCAAATTGCCATTTTTACAGTTAGATTTTTGTGCATCTTAAACAAATGAGATCTAATGTGCTAATTAGTAAAACTTGCTGTGCTGGTAGGTTGATTTTGTCATCTTTAGACAGAGCTATTCTAGCTGTTCCCCTCTTTCAAGCCTAAGATAATCAGCTGCTGGCTGTAGTAGAAATTGCATAATTTCATTACATATCATTTAAGTCTAACAAACTGTTGTGTTTCAAGTTATTGCAATATTACGCATATATATGGTCACATGCATGAATATTTATTAGTATAACACGCAAAGTAGAAGTACTAGATTAAATCTGTGTATGTACTTATATTTTAAGATTTTGCCATTGGAAAAGTGCACTTATGTGGGTATATATTTGGTATTTAAATATATTATGTGTATAAGCAGTGAATAACAGTGTTAAGCAATGCTTATCATCTACGCACATGCCACACTTACCTGTGAAAATCCACCCAGGAGAATTCTGTGTGAAGGTATTCCATTCTTCACTTCTTGGTCTATCAAGGCTTTAACTGCGAAGAAATCAAAGAAAAACATATAGATAAATGCTTTGTGGATCTGAAAGAAAAGGAATGCCGATTCCTGAAATGAGTGCAAAGTTTTATTGAATTATACAGACGTACTGTTCTCTGATGCTCTTTTAATACCATTCTCATCTTCATCTGCATCAGGGCTCAACCCATAGATGTCAAACCTATAAATGAGAAAACAAATGTCAAGCACAGCCACATATTCTATTCAAATATTTAGACAGACTGTGACACTTACCAAGAAGGCATGGACATTCTCATGTTCAATGTAACAGGCATGGTGGGACTGCAAACATTGGAGAAATGTAACATCACAATTTCGCTTAACTGTACAAAATACATGAATGTTGCTGTGACCATAATGAGTGTGTCAACAACTTTTTCTAAGCCAATTATAATAGAAAATAACACAATTAAGACAATATAAGGCATTGAATTTAAGTTCATGAAAATTAAGACTTGCAGACACCCTGTGAAATGTTATGGCCAGACAGAATACTTACGCGTGAGGACAGATGTATTTCACATGTGGTATCCTGATGCCTGCGAAGGCTTCTGCCCAGCCGTGCCTGTAAAACCATCAATCATTAAATAGCTTTAAATACAGTCAGCAGGTGAGGAAGCACTCTGCTCTTTTGTCTTAGTAAAAGCAGCAATAGCAAAGTGTATTAAATGCTCAACTGCAGGAAAAAGTAACGCATCAAAGAAAGTAAAATAAAATTTCTCATCACTGTTGGTTTAATGTTACTGATGCATCAATGTGTATTTGACTTCAGTGCTGCAGTTGGTGAAGATGGGGTGAATATGCTGCTGGGTATCCTGTGACTTCCCCCCCCCTGGATTCAAGTCTTAACTATTTACCTTCACCCATAAGAAGAAGTCACTGTTTACTTGTTGATATTTTATATTGTTAATCTGACCCTGTAAGATAACACACATTTCACTAATTAATGTAGTCCTTAAATACACTAGTGAAAACAATCGTTATGACTGTGAGACACTAATATTTGGTGAAAAAAGAAGTTGCTTTCACATACCCAGTATCACCAAGGCCATGCAGAAATATCACCTGTAAAAAAAAAACAAAACAAAACATAAAAAAAAAAAACAAAAGCACCTATTTACACAGGAAAGTACAGACGAATACCAGTCACAGTTTGCAGCTGCTGAGTGTGTAGCTAAGTGGTTTTCCCCCTGGAGTTAAAAGCTGCTTCAGATTGAACTGGAGACTGGGTATAAATCTTCAGTTTCCCCCGCTGAACTCACCGCTGCAGTGGCTTTCCGGGCAGCAGGCACAATGGCAGGTAAAGGCGCTGACATGTTGTTGCCGCACATACAGCGCTGAGGCAGCTGATATGCAGGGAGAAGTTAGCTCCTGTTGGCTAATAACGATGTCCACCAACTGCCAGTCTGTGCCGAGCTCGACTCCAACTCTAGCCGCCAAACACAAAACCGCTGAAGGACAAACGTCGACCGAAGATGGTGGCCAACGTCCGCCGGCGTCGTATTACCGCTGGCAGTTGTGAATTTCTTTGTGGAAGTTGAATTTTGTGGAAAACAACACACCGGATCACTCTAACGGCTGGGACGCTGCTCGCCAACGGGACCGACGAGGCTCTTAGTCCCGCCCCTCTGACGCGGTGATTGGCTGTCTCCAAAGGTCCGTCATAAATGCAAAGCGGTGACTGGTTGATTGAAACGTCAATAAGCGGTGGTTTAATAACGTTTAAATCCTCAATAACGACACTTCGGCACCATAATGAGATTATATATAACAATGCAAGTATTAAATTACAAAAATAAATATCAAATATATGCTCTAAGGATGTGGTGTGACCTTTGATACTGTAATGTATTTTTATTTGACTTGGTCGCCAATTAAATAAGTAATTATGTTAACTTTTCTTCCTTTGTGACACTGATATTCAATGACATTCATCAAAAATCCGTGTAATTTGCTTCACAGCAACAGTTTACCCGTTGCATGTTGACTGTCGTGCTTTTATTTTTAAACGTAGACGAGCTGGCAAGCAGTACTTCCGCTCACCTCTGTCACGTGATCCACATGTCCTTGGTTTGGCTGCCTTTGACATGTGAGTAGCAGAAACATGTCTTTCCCCAAAAATCCTGGCGGTAAAGCGGTAGAGGTTTTGCAGAACCTTCCTCGGATAACCTTAGCGAACTTACGGCCTGAACCAGGAGCCAAAAAACCGGTGAGGTTTTATTTATAGCTCTTTTATGGTTGTCTTAGCAGCAGGCGCTTGCTAACGGAGCTAGCTAGCCAGCTATCCGATGTAAGAAAACACTCCATTTTCTCTACTTACAGAACAAACCGCGGGGCAGAGGACAACATAGTGGCAACAGAAGCGGTCGAGGACATAAAGGAGAGCGACAGAGAGGCAACAGGCCTCGCCTCGGGTTTGAAGGAGGTCAGACCCCGTTTTATCTGGCTATCCCAAAATACGGCTTCAATAAAGGACACAGGTAGAAGCAGATCACACACCACCTTTAACCCACCCAGTGGTTGTTTGCTACAGTAAATGTAGTCCTATTTTTGTGAGTTAATCAAAGTGATTAAAATAAATACTAAATAATAAATGTAAGTAATGCATGCAAAGCATCTTCTCACGTGAAAGGAATCTGGATAATATCCTCTTCTACTTACATTAATTTCTTTGTTCTAGACAACATTTATTGTCCTAATTACAGATTTCATGGCCCTGAAGTGAAGATCATGGCATTTGACCAATACAATTTCAGTTACTTTTAGCCTTGTCTTATGTAAATTATCATGGTGCAACTGGTAACAACAACAGTTCACCTAACACTACATGTGCTGATGCACTTGTCTTTGTCAAACAGTACCAGTTATTTTTTCACACTAAGCCCCTTTTGCAAAATGAAATGATGGCATGGAAGAGCTAAAGATGCCTTTTAATGCCAGGTTAACTGTTTTTTGTTGTTGTTTGTTTGTTTGTTTGTTTTAAAATCAATGCACATTTTTTATTTCAGTTAACTATATAAATAAACTAGCCAACATTATGAAGCAGTGATGCATTAATGCTGCAGTTGTTAACAGATTACAGAAAAAAATAATTAAATTTATTTTAATCACTACATTAATGTCTTCCCAGAATGTTTTACAAACAAGTTTCTACATAAAAACATTTAAAACTGGATTAGTATGAAGCAAAACATGTTGTCATCTGAATTTTTGAGTACTTTCTCAACAGACTCTCTGAGCTCATTTTGAGTTTCCTCTGTGGAGAAAAGCTCACCTAGAGTCCTATTTTCAGTTATACTCTCATCTCATCCCAGAGGAAAGAGGTGTGAGTTTATGCTATGATAAGCACCACATTCTGGCACTCCTAATTTCAACATGTTCATGTTCTCTTCTCCAGCCACTGTCCTCAGTATCAGCCTCTGTCTTTAAAACGACTGCAGTACCTGATTGATTTGGGACGAGTGGACACAACTCAGCCCATAGACCTGACCCAGCTGGTCAATGCCAGAGGAGTGACAATCCAGCCTCTGAAGAGGGACTATGGCATCCAGCTTGTTGATGAGGTGATCACTGTATACATGATCGTAGACTTCGTTTTGTTGATTGTGGACATTTTCACAGCTGTCATGGATCATCAGAGTTTTAAAAAACTTTTTTCCGCCATTAATGAAAGCAAAAAGCACTCATCATTCCCCTTTATCTCAAAAGGTTAAAGTTTATAATATGTCAGTGGAAACAACTCTTCATTGTGAACACTGACTAAATAGAGAAACATTTTAGTTTTTTTTCAGAGGAAATAGTTGTTTTGTAGTAACCTGAAACCAGGTTACAATGTTTTCTGGACGCTGAATGTTTTACTACAAAAGCTTGCTGCATCTCTCCAAGCCATGAAAATTGGCTCAGAAAGCATCCTGCTCTTGCTCATCCTTAATACTACCTTGCACAGTTAGAGGAAGACACAAAATGCATTTAGGTTCTGTAATAGCAGCAGAGAAAATTTATGTCATTCTCATTATTACCATTAACATATAGGTTAAACAGTACAAATTTCAGTACATGGTGTAAAGAGGGTTAAGTGTATGGCTGAACTGCTGAACTATGACACCAGGCATCAGAGGAGTCAAAAACGTTTCACTCTGTGACCCTATGCTAGCCAGCAGGTGGCACCATATGACAGTGTTGTCCCTGTGAGAGACAGGCCAAGATGTTGTCCATGACCCCTGTTTTTTCACCATGCTCTGCCACAAAATCACCTTTTTTCTGTTTGGTCTGTTCCAGGGTGCCAATAATTTTGCAGCAAAAGTCAACATTGAGGTCCAGAGAGCTTCTGAAGGAGCCATAGCTGCTATTGAGAGAAACGGTGGCATCATCACGACCAGTTTCTATGATCCTATAAGCCTTGGTAAATAATGAATGATCAGTTTGGTGCACTCATCCATCTTTTGCATTGTTTTAAACTCATACAATTTAATCAAAATACTTAAAGATGTATTTTCGTTTCTGCAGGGATCATTATCAAACCGGTCCCATTTTTCTTGCGTGGAAAGCCGATCCCAAAGCGAATGTTACCAGGAGAGGATATGGTCCCGTACTACATAGATGCTGAAAACCGTGGTTACTTGGCAGACCCAGAGAAAATCCAGCAGGCCAGGCTAGCCCTGGCACAAAAGTATGGATATACTTTGCCAGACATTTCAAAAGATGAATTGTACCACATGCTCTCCATGAGGAAGGATGTTCGACAGATCTTCTTTGGCCTCTCTCCAGGCTGGGTTGTTAACATGCCAGAGAAGAAAATACTGAAACCCACTGATGAGAAACTGCTTCAGTATTATAGTTCATAGGTGTGAGGTCTAAAAATAAGTGTTATGTATGTTATCTCATGAGCTTTTGCATGTTCAAATAAACATGTAAAAAAACAAGAGTTGGGAAGATGTTCTGATTTTATATAAAAAAAAAATAAAAAAATGGAAAAACAGAATCCTGTGTCTAAGAAGGATGTTTTTTTTATTGTCATTAAACTCTATCTTAAAAACCGCACTTCTTAATATATTGGTGTTTGAAAGGGTTAAGTGTAGATGTTCCGTATACTATATTTGCAACACTAACTTCCATGAGTATTCCTATTTATTTTGAGTGACTAACATCATCTGACGACCTCATGTTGAAGGAGAACCAGCCCGTGTGGCATGATGGAAGGAACGTGAACTGTAACAGGTGAGGGGGAAATAAGGAAAATAAGATAACTCAAAGAATGAAAACAGGAAACAGATGCCTGGTGATGTGTGTTACTTGTGAAAGGGGTTGCCTAGGCCCTAGAAGGGGAGTTTGAAATTAGTCATAGGCAGCTGTATCCTGGTGTATGGACGTTCAAAAGATCCCTCTCCCCCCCTCTTAGAATACAATCACAGGCAAACACATAAGACTTTGCCCAGTTATGTTTTAAAGACATTAAATGTCAAAAAGAAATGTTCAGGCTTTGATTTCTAATTAAATTACTGTAATTTATCCTTAAAGTAATGTTCATCCCTGGGGGATGCTCCCATCATTCACATGAATATTGAGGTTAAATATGTCCAGGCCTGTTGTAATACAAAATCTCATTAAGATTTTTGTGATATTACACTCAATACCCTCCCTGCATCAGAATATGGTGTCACAGGTTTTGGGTGGATACTGGTCCTCCCCTGTATTTGAACTCTCCATTATGCTTGTGTTTATTTTTTGAAGTCAAAATGGCACACTCACTATAAATAACTTGGTATTTTACGCAGATATTGTCTTAAGGGACGCTGCCATAGAATTTGTGCTGGTATAAAAACATTTTATCAAAGGAAGCATATGTTTGTGTGTGTGTGTGCAAGACCACAAGTATTGTGTTTCTATACAAAGTACCCTTTTAGAATGCTGGTTACTGTTAGGCAGGTCTCAATTATGCAGGACTAAAAGAAAAGTGACAAGAATAAGGGATGCACCAAATTCTGGGCTAAAAATGTTGTATTTTAAGTTATCATTTGCATCCAATTAAAATGTAGCATTTTAAAAATGATTTTTTTAATAGTATTTGCACATTTCACATTGTTTTACCATCTGAGTCAAAGGTTACACTTTGATGACTTTGCTTGTGGTTCCCTGAGTGTTTTCCTGAATCTCAAGTATCCAATAAACTACACAAGTTGGGGATACATACACAGCCATCCCTGCCAGGAAAACCAGCCCAAATCCTTACAGCATAATACTTTAAATAAATCACGCCACAGGAAAGAAACAGCACAATCATTGTTTATGGCAGAGCTACAGCGCTTATCTTCAAAGCAGCAGATCCTTTTGAATTTCTATCAGGTCTCAGACGAGCAAAAGAGAGAAAAAGAGTGAACTGAAAGTTTGTAGAGAGGCACAAACACTGACTCTTTGAATGTGTGGCTGCAGCAAGTTGTCATAAAAGAATAAAGGGATTCAATCAGGTATCAGTTGTGGTTAAGAAAACAGTCATTCACTTTGGCTAAAAAGATTTGTTAGTCTGTTTTAGGCATGCATTTAATCTCAGGTTTCTGCTCCAAATAATCTAATGTCTGAGTCTAACCAGTTCACACTATCTAATTAAACATTCAAGCCTTGCTGCTGGAGTTGAGCAGGCCAGATTGTTTTAGTTATCTGCTGCCCTGAATGAGCCATTTAAGACAGACACAGAAATCATGGTGTCTCACAGGTCTTAGTCTAGTTCCAGTTAATAATTAGGGCTAATTACAGCTAAATGCAGGCCTTTTTCTCCTCTGTCTGGTGAGGAAAGGCGTGTGGCAGAGGTCTGGATCAAGGTCAGACTTACACATACACTATAGGGGAACCTGAAGACAATTTGTGTGCAGAAAAATAGATGTAATAAAAGGCCTGTTGTGGCAATAAGCCACTAACTTCTAAAGCTCGGCTGCCTGGACAGTAAAAGACTTATTCAGTTCCTCAGATAAGACTCTTATCAGCAGCCAGTGTGAAATACAATTCCTAATTTACAAAGAATAGTGCTGTTTTTCAGCATGAGTGGAGCTTTGCCTCATTAGCCAGTCTCAGTCTGAGCAGGTCTGCATGGTAGACACTTGAAATAAAGTTAGGATGTGATTACACTTCAGAAACAGAGGTGGATTGCTCTTAGTTTAATTTCATTTTCCTTGCTTGTGGGGACTTGAGTGATGTGCCAGTGTTAGCCAACTGGTTCATTTTTATCTGCAGTCATTTGGTAAGATGATGTAAAACCCGCTGAAGCAACAAGATAAGATTTTAAAATGCCTATCAAACATCTTTCTAAAATCTATGAGAAATATTTAATGCAAAAATACATTAAAACAATTTGGCCCCTCAGAAACTTGGCCGCAAAACATTTAAAATCGTATGTTTAAAAATTATTTTGTAATTTCTATTATGTATTTACTGTTTATGTATTTTATGTGTGAATTATTTGATTTGATCTGTCAAATTATCTGTTGCATATGTATTAAACTAACATTGTGTTTAATGATTCCTATTTCACCTTTTACATACAATACATAAAAATATACATATATATATAAACATATTAATTTTACAATGATTTAAACTGAGAAAAGTGGTAAATTGTCTGATTTTGTGGAAGCTGGGAGGGGCCAGTGTTTGACATTTTTTGCCAAATAAGTGACTTAAATGATTAACTGATTATCAAAATTAATGACAGTTTCTAATTAAGTGATTTAAGATGGATTAAACCAATGCAAAAGTGTAAATTCTCACTGCCCAGCTGCCTCAGCTCGTTTGGCTTCGCCCATTCCCGTGTTGCACATTGTGCCACCTAGGCTTGTAAATCCGAGTCTGAGCTGTGTTTGAAGTCTGGCTGAGCCGAGCCTGTTATCTTTGCTCAGAGGTGGGGGCATCATTGTGTTCAGCTAATGAGGCTACATTAAGCTTGTCTACACCAGGGGGCATGTAATCCTCTCAGCTGGCCTGACGTAGGGCTGGGCAGGGCACTGTTTACATGGGGAGTGTGGAGGCTAGCACTCAGGACCCTGTGGGCCTCGGTCTACTGCTGAATCTGCTCAAACAAGTGATTAAGAAGTGGAGG